>JAQPPZ010017121.1:8847500-9447500 GCA_028583015.1 Wollemia nobilis
AACACCCTCCTGATTAGGCCAATCCCTCCAAAGTTTTTCAAAAGTAAAAAAAATTGAACCACTATAAGCCAAGTAATATGGCCATTATCCTCCATAGATCAGAGGCTAAGGTACACTCATTAAAACATGGTTGAGAGTTTCCACATTCTCTCCACATATTTCACATCTAAACGGGCCATGATAACCACATTTCATAAGTTGCTCACCAATAAGCACCCTGCAATGGAATAAAATCCATGTAAAAACTTCACCTTAGGCTAGATATTTTGATCCCATAACTAAGTAAATATGTCATATGATTGGTTGAAATTACAATGGCATAAGGTCAAATAACCTTGAGCAACTGAATACACACCCTTAGTATTGTTGTTCCATCCAAAACAATCTTTATCATGGGACCAAGAGAGAGATCTCATATGAAGGATGCTTTGGATATATTTTATTTGCCTTTTTGTCATTTGAATAGGCCACTCCTCAATAGGGATCCAATATCTACCAACCTCTAAATTACTAGTATGGTATCGACAGTAATTAGCAACCTTTATCTAATTTGATTGATGAAGCTCATCCATCCAAGGCCTCCAATCAAGAAATTGAGTTATCAAAGGCTGGTGACCATCCCAAGAATTTGTCCAAAAATTTACTTGTTGGCCATTAGGAATGATCCAAAATAAATTTTTCTTAATTAAATCCTCACCAATCTTAAGAATCACTAATATGTGAACCTTTGATAGGCAATTGATAGTGAACAAGGTCTTCATGACTTTTGTTCTCAGTATATTTAGCATGAAGATTCCTGGTCCAAAGAGCATTGGGGTTATGCAAAATACTCCAATACAGTTTAGTAGCTAAAGCCTTATTTTTATTAATATCAGATCGAAAACCTAACTTCCCTTCATTCTCGAGAAGGTATAAAGTATCCCATTTCACCAAGGCCCATTTTATTTTCTCCTTAGTACCACTCCAAAGGAATCAATGATTGATTTGATCTAACTATCGAAGAATAGCCTTTGGGATATTCAACATAGTAGAAACATAAATAGGTATAGCTTGAAGGACTGATATTACCAAGGTAATTCTACCCCCAAATGAAAGCCACATATTGGTCCACTTTCCAATTTTCTTCTTAACTCTATCCAAAAACTAATTATAGTTTTTCTTTTTTTGTCTTTGAATATTGAGAGGAATGCCTAAATAAGTGATTGGAAGGGAGTTCTTATTATATCGTAATTCATCCAAGAACATGGATTCCTATCTGGGAGAGAAGTGAAATAAAATGACTTTAGATTTGTTTTCATTGATCAGTTGCCCAGTAGCATTAGAAAAATAGTTGATGATTTGCTTAATTTTAGAAGCTTCTTTAACTGTAGCTTTACTTAACATAGTAGAGTTATCAAAAAATTGAAGATGAGAAATAGGTCGAACTCCACGAGCAATGGTAACTCCCTCAAGGATTTTGTTATCTCTATTTTTGGTTATAGTCCTACCAAATCATTGAGCAAGAATGATGAATAAATAAGGAGAGAGAGAGTCACCTTACCTAAAATATTTGGAAGTAGGGAATAACTGAGAATGATTACTATTGATAAGAATAGAGTAGGATACTGAAGAGATACATTCCATAATCCAGTCCATCCAATCCTAAGAGAATCCAAATTACCTTAAAACTTTGACAAGGAAGTGCCAATCCACTCTATCATAAGCTTTAGATAAGTCTAAATGAGTAAAATAGATGGATATTTTTGCATTTCCATGGAATGGATGGCTTCATAAGAAATAACTATCTCATCCACTATGTAATGCCCTTCCACATAACCCCCTTGTTTAGGGGAAATAATCTTATGCAAAAGAGGCTTCAACCTTTCTACCATGATCTTTGTAATGATTTTGAGAATATTACATAAAGCTATAGGTATAAAATTTGAGATATGATCTACCTCTTGATCTATTGGGACAAGTTCTATATGCATTTTATTAATAATCTTCAAAATTTCTTTGGCTTTCCTGGCTTCTTTGACCACCTATAATAAATCAACATGAAATATACCCCAAAACTCTTGATATAACTCAATAGGAAAACCATCAAGACTTGGGGTTTTTCCTTTTTGCATTTTAAAAACCACCTATTGAAGCTCATTGATAGTAACTGGAGCAGTAAAAATAGAGTTCTCCTTAGAATTGAAAAGCATGGGGATGGCTTAAAGAATATTCTATTAAGAAGTCGATTCAAGAGGAACAACAACAAATATATTAGAAAAGTAATTGACAACAACAGAGTTCATGTCATCCCAAGTGTAGACAACATCTCGAGAATAAGATTTCAAAGAAGAAATAAATTTGTGGGATATTTTAGCTAGAAGATATTTGTGAAAGAAATTTGTATTTCAATATCCTTGTTTGAGCCATTGGATCCTAGTTTTTTGCTTCCACAAGAGTTCTTTTTTTTCCATTATATTCCATAAGAGTTCTCTTTTTTTCTCTTTTCCCATTCCCATTATCTACTTTGAATATCTATAGCCAAAAGACCCCAAATGCCAACCAAATTGTGAATAACAACCTTTTTTGGGTCTCAAAGGCAAGTAATGCCACCAAAAATTCACTAGGAACTGAAGGAAGTAACGTTTCTAGCTAACCAAATTTTACTAGCAATTGAATCAATTTCCTCTATTGAAATATTTGTTTCCTATAGGAAAATAATATTTGGATGGTTTGTCTAAATCATTCTTCTAATTTCATTTTTTTTTAAAGACTCCCTTTGAGTCCTCTAATATTCCAAGTGATGATCTTCATTAATACTAGGGCTAAAAAAAATGTTAAGGGTAGTTATCTTACCTTTCCATTCAAGATTTTCACCTTCTTTAACCATATGATGTTGATTGGTCTTGCGACCTACTTTTGGTTGGAATCCATTTTTAGTTTTTTTCCTTATTTCTTGACTTACCCCAATTGAATATGAGGTGGCTTCTAACCTCAAAGATTGCATGTATAAATCCAAAGTGTTACTAGAAGGTTCAACATAGTCTATCTTGGGACCAATATTATCTGAAGCCTCAAAATTTAAAAGATTCTTTTTCTTATGTATATTTCCTCTTTTTTTTCTTGTTTAAAGCCTTTAATTTGTTGGTTTGTCTTTGAGTCTTTCCCTGCATCTATAAATTGTATTTCTAATATTTTTATCTCCATTATATCATCTTCCTCCCTTGGGACATCATTTATGAAAAGAACTTCAAACATATTATCTGATAACTTGAATTGATCCTTCATCACTAGTTTTTTCTAAGAGTTCTTTTTAGGCATTTGGAAACCTGCTAAGTTTATATCCTCTTTCTTTTGATCTAGAATTTTATTTGGTAAAACACTAGCTAAATGACCATATTCATGGTAAATTCGACAATGATAATGAATGTTCTCATAGAACACCACTTGCTCCTAAGTGTCCTCCCCAAATTGTAATGAGATCTTTTTAAGTAGGGGTTTGTCAAAATCCATTAAAACACAAATTTCTAATCCATATTGGAATACATATCTAATCCATCTATTGAAATACATATTTCTAATCCATATTGGATCCCATACAACATATCCTACTAAAATATTGAGAAAAAACCACAAATTTTATGGTCGTTAGGGCCCAAAGGCCCCAAAAAACAACCTCTAGAGCTACTTGCACTCAACACAGATGAAATCCTTGCATAGTTCGATCATCGAAGCCTGTATTTGTATTCAGGCATATTGTCATAAGGATAATTTTATAGATATTACTTTTTTTCTAGTTCCTTAATATTGTATATTATCATGTAGAAGAACCACTTTTATGATGTGTTCTATGTTGCTATTGAAAATTTGCTATGATTTATACTATATTCTTATTACGAATAAGGTATATATCTCAATAATATCTATAAATATATTTATTATATTAATGCATTATTTTAGATAAGTATTTCTTCCATTTTAATTTTATATTTGAATATGTAATCAACTTATTTTGGATGAGTGTGTTCTTATATATAATTTATTTTCTAGTGTAGTAGTATCTATCATGGATGCAAATATACTATAATAAATTATTGTTATATATTGAGGAAGTCTAGCATCCTATATGAATAATTACTATTTTTAGAATGTATAGTTCCTATAGTGATTAAATATTATACATAGAGATTACCTTGTGGTTGTATTGGTAATTTTTATATCATTGCACTTCTAAGCCACTTTTAGAATGTATAGTTCCTATAGTGATTAAATATTGTACATAGAGATTCCCTTGTGGTTGTATTTGTTATTTTCATATCATTGCACTTCTAAGCCACCCATAAATAAATGGAAATACATACTAGGATTAATAAAATGATACTTAGATAAAAATATTTTTTTATGATTGGAAATAACAAGAATAAGATTACCTAAGTTATAAAAGTTGTTCAATTTTCTTTATAAGTAATATTTATAGATCCTTTTGATTTCTAATTATCAATAAGGTAGTATAATATATTCAGCATAGACATACATGTGTTACTTGTAAGACATTTCTTTTGATATTATGCTCTAAGAGGCTATACTGATTTTCACCTTCACACAATATCTATAAAATTAATATCAACTAAGAAACTAATTATTTGAAATATAAAATGTGTATCATATGATAAATACATAAATAAAAATTTCCTTAAATCCCTCTATCAATATCACCCTATTAGTGCTCAGTAAATTACAAAGTGGATTCAATGAGATAGTTGAAAGACAATTTAAGAGTGCTAGCTTAGCTAATCCATTTATGATTACATCATGCTCCTTATAACATGAATATAATTTTTTGAAAAAATGAGTAATAATATCATCATGATTATGTTTCTAATATCTTTTTCAAGATAATTGTGTATGTTAGTAACTATTTTAGAATTTTAACTCCATCACTAAATGGCTAATTGATATTGTGTTTTATGTATCTTACTTATTGATGAACACAATGTACTATCGGTTAGAATAAATCATATTTTTATATCATGTTTTCTTGAATGTTACTACTATAACTTGATTTCAATAGATGCCAAATCCATATTGATTACGGTAAATATCTGTAGGATAATTCAAGTCTAGTCCTCTTCTTTGTTTTTTTTATTGAAGAGGTTGAAATGTTGAGGCATATTAGGAGCCACCCTTCCCATGAATTGAACTTGGATCTCCATTAAGAGATCCCAATGACTTTTGCTATTATGGTGTCCCTACTGAAACTAGTCCTCATTTTTCTTATTCTCCACTTTTCCTAACCTATTATTAACATTGGTAACATATAAAAATTAAGTATTAGTCAATGGTATTTCCTCTAAAATATAATTTATTGAACATTAAATATATAGGGATATGAATAATTGTTTTCAAATACAACCACCACTTGTTCCATGACCTCTATGATAAATGTCTTTATCTTTTATTAAATAAAATACTAGGATGGTAAAGCATAAGAAATTAATTAAGTAATAGAATTAAATTACTCTTAAAATTAGGGTAGTAAATCCCATGGATTAAACATGTCAATGATACTTCCATTCATATATAATTCTTGATTTTCAAATAGAAAAAAATAGCACTTAAGGTTTATTATCACTTTATTTCATCAATAGTGCTCAATAGCACATAATAATATATCCACAACATCCAATATAAGATCATATTGATTGTAACATTAGGTATCTTATTTGATTTATTTATCATGGAATTGGATAAAACCTTAATTGATATATTTATCATGCAATTGAATAAAACCTTAATATGAAGCATTTTAGAATGGGAAAAATGTATCTAGTTATGTGCATGAGGGTCTTAAGTGTGTCTTACTTTTCTAGTTTAACTAGTCGTATTAGAATGATAATTCATTGTTAAAATATTAGCAATCCATATATCATTGGTTAAGTGAAATTCTAGATGATATCACCATAGCTATATTAGTTATAATAACCTTTATTGCACACTAACTTAATTAAGCTTTAAAAAATATGCATGAGGATTCTAAAATGGGTCCTTTTATTTCTTGTCATATTTATTTATTTTTCAACTAGTTATATGGGATTGAAATAGGTCCCACTTTGGAAAATATGCATGTAATTTTTGGAAAGATTTGAACCTAGGTATCATCCTTAAAAACTGAGGTTATCGGCTAAGCTAATGCCATTTGATTTGTCATATACCTTTATATTATTTATTTATGCGAAAATTATTTATTTCAAAATAAATATTTAAAAAAAATCCTAAAATAACAAATTTTATAAATTATTTGATTTACCTTTAACAAAAAAAAAAAAATTGTCTAGCATAAATACTAAATTGTGTTTATCAAGATAATCTCAAGTGGCTTAGATGGATTATCTTCCATAGAAAAGGCTTAGATTCAAGTATCAACAAGCATAAATGCCATTTATGTGTATGTTCGGTGTTTGATATCCAAATTTGAGTTGGCATGGCCTCACTATAAGCAAAATCCATGAGATCCCATTAAAATATGTTAGTGTTATGATTTCAATCAATTTGAAAATATCATATTGAATAAACTAAAAATAATATAAATATATGAAAAAATATCTTATTATAGTCAAAATATATAGGGATTGTTTTTTTATACATAGAGAATCGGTAACACCATTGGATGTTGTCTCTATAGACCCTATCTTGTTGGGTAATACAAAGTCAATGGGACCTCCAACCCTCCAGAGCATTAAACTAGGGCAGCCAACTAGGAAACACTTGGTCACTACAATACAACCTATCCCATTTTAGGTATGTCATGGTTTAAACCTTGTACCTCCCTAGAGAGAGACCAAAGTCATAACCACTATGTTGTCCTAGACAAACGTAAAATGTTAGTGTAAAGCACAATTTTTTATGAGAGGTCCCAGTCCCCTCGTATTGAGGTTTGAACTTGGGTCTCCTAGATGAAAATCCAAGAGCTTACCACTATAGTATCGCTCTCAAGATAATATATATGGATTATTTTAATAATATGGCTTCTATTGGGACCAAACAAATTAAACTATTATACGTATTATTAGATCTATTAGACCCTATTTAAGCAATTTTGACATGAATTATTTTTATCATATCTTCCCATCAAGCCCAACTCTCTTAAACTACCACTTTTTTTGTCAAATTATTGGTATTATTTTTATTAAGAGGGAGAATATTCTCAATCCAATTACCTTTTTGGCCAATTTATTTTATGCCCTATTTTATTATTGATGTATATAGACAAAGGGTATCCATCGAAGGACAATCTCTAAAAGTAGCAAACATTATCAACATGTTGACTCTTCCCTGACAACATGTTCTAGGTGGCATGTACTTCCCTTGTAGCATATAGTAGATAACACTTCTTTGATGACACTACCCCAACAACACCTACTTCCTTGATGATATGCACTAGATGAAACTTTCCTAACATTAGATACTAGATAATACATATTTCTCTAATGACACACACTAGATGGTACTTCTCTAATGGTACTACCCTAATGACACATACTTGAATGAAGGTATGCACTAAATGATGAATAACTTCCCTAATGGAATCTTCCCCTTGATAGCAAGATATCTTCTAGATTATAGCTTACCTTTGATAATAAGATATTTTCTAAAAAACTTCGCTTTGATGACAATTTTGTTAGTCAACGGGAAGATGAGGATTATATACTTACACAAAAAAATTTATTACTTTGAAAAATAACAAAGGATAATTCTTATTAGATGACAGTTTATTTACCAAGGATGTCATGCCAAGACTTTCCACTTCAACAAATGATGACTCCAATAGCAATGATTTTAAATAAAAATAATCAAATCATATTATTAATTTGAGCAACATCAAAACATAGCACAAATATCTTCTCTAAAGGAATATGGAAATCTTATTTTTATTTATTATTGCAATTCACAGTTACATCACCTAATAGAAAATATTTTGGTACAATGCAACTTAATTTCTAATAATAGATAATATTTTTCCTCTTTCTATTCCCTTCAAATTCCCTTTCTTATCTCCTTTCTCCTCTATTCTACTTTATTTCACTTCTATTATTTTATTTTATGCTTTTTGGCCTCTTTAATTTTTAGTTGGTTCCTCTTCATCCTCATCTTTTATATTTCTAGTTATTCCTCTCCTTTAGCATCTTGTTGACTTCTCTTTCTTAGGCTCTTATTGATTTCTCTCTTCTTTAGCCTCTTGTCATTCTCTATTTTTTGGACTATTTTCTATTTTATTCTTCATCTCTTGTTGATTTATATTTCTTGATTCTACCCCATCCTTTATTCCTTCCCACATGAAGGTTTTTTATATGCAACAATGGTATTAACATATGAGTCATATTTACTCTACCTATAACCATTTTTATAAGTGGATGCTCATGCATCAATTATCTATAGATATACTAGCATTTTTATTTATGTACATTATTAATAATTAATAATACTAGTTAATCTATACATTCTCATCAATTTAATATCTCTTCATTCTTCATCAATCACAATCTTGATTCATGTAAGAACTACCCTAGCTCCTCTACATAGTTTGTTAAAGATACACAAGTCTTAGTAGGTAAGGAGAATATTACGTTATTAAAAAAAGCATCACCTCCTCCCCCACAAAAAAGGGGGGAAGAAATAATATGCTTTACAATTTTCTTAAGAGTTTTCTTAAAACGGATTTTGAGGGAAAACTAGGGCATCAACTAGGTAGATAAAGTACTTTCTGGTTGTTGTAGAATTGATGACAAGATTTCTGCCCTAGGAGGTCCCAATGGGGACACCTCTAAATCCTCTTTTAGATAGGTAGAGTTCATTTGTATATTTTTTGAAAGAAAAATATCCAATAGAGATTGAAGAAGCACAAAAAACTATAGTAGAAATACTCTTTGTATCTGTTGAAAAAAGATCAATATCTCAAAGATTCAATAGATGCTTTCCACAATAAAAATCAAGGCTAAAGATTATCATTGAGTAGAGGGTAGTAGAATAAATGGTTTTATATAGAGCCAATCATGACCTAATCTATAAATTCATGGGTATTCACCCTACCCTAAATTTTTACATTTGTGGGTTTGGCAAAACTAAGAGCCACTTGGTGAGTATTCTTTATGGTTTATTAGTAATGAATATTTTATTGTTATTTTTTCCTCACATATCGATAGAAATAAGGATTTAAAATTAGAAAAGGGGATTCATAGTCCAATAGGATTATTTGTTCAACCATGGAGAGTGGGATTTGATCCTCGAATTAAACCCACTATTGTCTCAATTTGGATTCATTTGTATGCACTCCCAATGGATTTTTAGAGTGAGCACATATTGGAAATAATCGATAATTATCTTAGAATATATTTAGGTGTTTCTAGAGATACAATGGAAGGAAACACAATTATTTATGCTATATTATGCATGGAAATGGATCTCAACTGTCCTTTATCAACATACATGGAACTTGAACTTGTATGACTATCTTGGATTCAAAAAGTGGATTATGAGGCATTATCCTTTAGGTGTAGAGTTTACCATAAATATGGGAATTTGTCCTAGTCCTACCCAAATAATATGAACAAAAAAATGGAGGCTCCTCTAGGAATGTTGAATCATCCTAAGGAGGGTAAGTCAATATTCAATAAATAAGCAACCAAAATTTTTCAAGATAGAGAAGCACATGGAGATGATTTTAAAATAGACCAAAATAAGGATAAGGTAAAAGAAAAAATATGGTAAATATTAATTCCAACTCAAGCCCTCAAATAGATATGAGATCTTCAAGACACTAATAGACCAAGAAGAAGAACAATTCATGGAAGAAGTGGATAGAAATAATGAAAATAATAACAACCATATTAAAGCCCCTCTTTTGGCTCCTCCTATCCTAAAGTAGGTAATAGAGTGTAGTGAGTTACCATAATCAGAGATTGTAGGGGCATTGATAGTGCATAACAAAGAGTATTTAATAATAAAGGTTGTCATCATGAGTATGGTAGAAAATAATAGATAAAATCCAATTCTAGGGATAAGAAAAGTGGAGGAGAGATCACAGAATATTAGCTCTCAAAGAGTGGGTAGAAATTATATAAGGAATTGGTAGCATCTCAAGGAGATAAATTGATCACTAGGCGATTAATGAGGCCAATAGAATATTACTGGTCTCAAGGTAACCAATGATTATACAATCATGGAATATTAGGGAGTTGAAATAGTTTGTTTGAAGACTCTTATAAAAAATTTAAATAAATTTTTTGTTTATCCAATAGATAAAAATATCATTGGATCTTATGTGTAAAATAATAAATAGAATTTGGAGGGGTGTTAGTCATATGTAAGTGGCTGCCCAAGGGGCCTCAGGGGGGATAGTTACCTTTTGGAACTCTTTTGAGTGGATATAAATAGAACATATAGCTTATAAGGGTGTCCTCATATCACATTTTAGGAACAATGTGACAACTGAGAAAGTTTTAATCATAAATTTTTATGGGGATCAAAATCTAGATGGTCATATTCATCAATGGAAATTGGTGCATAATATGAGAGTCTTGAGGGAGGAGTTAGACTAGATTGTTTTGGAGATTTTAATGATAATTTACCATCTAGATATCAGAAATGGTGATCCCAATTTTGGACCCAAGGGATCAGCTTATGATTACCCAGATCAAAGCATTACACTTGGTGGATATAAGATGTATTGGAACCGACTATACTTGGACTAATAATAGGAGGGATCCACATAGCAATAAGATGAAGTTAGACCATTTTTATTTGGAGGATACATTTATGAATAAGAGTAATGGATAAGAGCAAAGTTAGACCATTTTTTATTTCATATTATAGAACTATTGCCTTATTCAATGTCATATAAAATAATCATGAAGGTAATGGATGAGAGTCTAAAACCTCTTCTACATACCATTATCTCCGTGGATCTAGGGAGTTTTTTAGAGAGCAGTAAGATCTTGGAAGGTGTGATTCTAGCTTAGGAGGTAATCCACTCAATACAATTTTTTTGCAATAGAGGAATGTTCATAAAACTGAATATGTCAAAGGCTTATGATAGGGTGGAGTGGAGATTCTGATCAAGGATGGTGGAAACCTTTGGTTTCTATTAGGATTGGATAGAATGGGTCATGAGTTGCATTTCTACTTTAACATACTTAGTGTTAATTAAAAGCCTTCCCTGACAACTGTTTGGAGCTACTTGAGGCTTCCATCAGGGAGATCCTTGTTTCCCTTATATTTTTCTCATATTTATTGAATTCTTGGGTAGACTCATCTTGAGGAGAATATAATAGGGTTTGCTAATAGGTATCAAGGTGGATGAGGAGGTTTTGAATCACCTATAGTTTTTGTATGACATAAAATTGGTGGGAGTGGCTAACTTTAGGGAAGTAAGAATTATTAGAGATACTCTAATATTTACCTTAGGGACCAAAACCAAGTCATCAATAATAAAAAATCCAAAGTGGTCTTCTTAAATATTGATCAAAGGCTTTAGGAAAAAATTTTAAAAATATTGGGATTCACGAGGACTTCTCTCCTAGTGGTATATTTGGGGTCCCTTTGCATTTTAAAAAACTAAATATAGCTATCTAGAGGAATATTTTGGATTTTGTCAAATAAAATTAACCATGGGTCTCACAAATGGTTGATATTTAGGGGTAGATTAATTTTTTTGCAGTCAATCATTTATGCCATACCAAATTTTAAATTTTCTATCCTTGTTGACCCACATATCATATGGAAAGAGTTGGACAAGATGGCTAAAAAAAAATTATGGGAAGGAGTAAAAGGAGAGAGGAAATGGGTCTTACTAGATTAGGATAAAGTAGGCCAACCCAAAGTAAATGGAGGTTTGGGATAGAGGAGATCAGATTTAAATAATTAATCTTTAGATATAAATCTTTACTAGAGGTAGATCTCCTAGCCAACTTCTTTATTTAGTATATTTTTAACAAGTAAATATTTGGGAGATATGAACTCGAATGAGGTGAGTCATTTTTCTTTGGATGGTAATGGGTCCTTAGAGTGGTAGGCTCTAAAGTTAAGATCTCAAGTAGTGAAATATAAATTGTTTTAGAAAGTGTGAGAGGGAAGAAGGCATAATTTTGAACATATTCATGGGATCAATACCCACCTATTATTTTTGAACTCCCATAATTACAAGTAGTAAAAACAATCATGAAAAGTAAATATTGTATCCAGATTAAAATTTATTTCAACACTAGTCAGTTGGGGGATTATAGGTTTAAAAAATTTAAGAATCTGGATGAATGGTCAATTCTAATCCCTCTAGAATTGACATCCATCATGACTAAAATCTTGGCAAAAATATTTCTTGCAGGTAGAGATGAGGATGATGAATTAGTTTGTGGCTATGGGAGCCTTTAAGTCTACATAGTGAAGGATGGATATGATAATATTCTTTCATAACCTCCTCCTCATGCATATCAGGTTGAGGATTTTAGAAAGATTTGGTAGTCAAAGGTTTATTCAAAATTAAACTTCTTTGCCTAGCGATTCATTCACAATAGAATTTTTACTTTTGATAATTTAATACGTAGGAGAATTACTGGTCTATTACAATGTGTTTTATTCTATAAAATTGAGGAAACATATGATCACTAAATGTTTAAGTGCACATTCATACGCTAAATTTAGAAGCAATGGTTTCTAGCTTATAAAATTCTAGATAATGGTGATTTCAATCAAATTAATATTTGGGGAAGATGCAAGAGGGATAGATTTAAATCAAAATTTCTTCATATTAGGTGGAATCTTGGATTAAACTTTATTTGGTGGTAAGTGTGGTTGGAGAGAAATAATAGAATTTTTAGAGGAAACTTTTCATCCTTGGATGGTGTTTGGTAGGTCATTTGGAGAAAAGTCATGAAAACTATGGTAATGTATTCTAAAGAGAAAATCTAGGTTGATATAGGGATTATGGAGAAGGAAGTCAAAGTGCAAAAGGGGCATGATAGAGCTAGTTGGAAACCACACCCAAAACATTAGATTAAAATTAATATTTATGGAGCTACAAAATACAATCTAGGTAGAGCTAGAATTAGAGTGGTCTATAGGAATCATGTTGGGACATTGCTCTATTGGAAACTATAGGACCTGGGTAGGTCCATAAACAATAAAACAAAAGCCTTAGCTATCAAATCTACTTCTATATGGGTAGTAAGATAAGGTTATAGGAGGATAATCATATCAAATTTTTAAATCTTGGTAGAAGCTCTAGTTTGAATGAGGAAATTTACTTTGGAAATATAGAGGTTGAGTATTCTTGTCACCCAAATTAAGGAATTATAGAGGGAATTAGATGATGTGATTTTTATTTATGTGGCTATATTTCTAAATAAAGTGGTAGACTTCTTGGATAAGATGGATATCGAGAAGGAGATAGTGTTTAGCAGTACAATGGCATGGCTATTAAGGATGAGAGGATTAGATAGGTTGGTGAGCAAATCTAGTGTTTAGCTAATTTGGATAACCATTACAAACATATGGTTTATGAGATTTGACTCTAATGCATATATCCTTTTACTATTTTAAACTTGTATTCTTATCATCTAAGGCTAGGAGGTGTCTCATCCTAACTTGTAAATAATCTTGTTTTAATATAATTTTTTCAATTTTTTTAAAAGATTTTTCTTAAAATAACAAATAAAATTAAGTTATATGAATTCAAGTTCTAAAAATTTCCATATTACCATAGGATAATCTAAATTATATGATATATATAAGATATTTTACTATTAATAACACTTTTTATATTAAATAATGAAAAATTGGGAGCAAGTATGAGATAGGTGTGAGTCACACTTGGTAGTATAGAAGGAAAATCATATTTGAAAGCCCTAATAGAAATTTAGGATTTCTTAGATAGAAATAAGGATGTCCTAACTAGAAGTATGGATGCCCAAGTTAGAAATAAGCAAAATATAAAATATATGGTAAGCTCAATTCAGGTAGCACATGTTACACCAAATGTGATTATTAAGGATAAGATTGTTGAACATGATATAATGGTTTTTAAAGGTAGAGCATTAAAATTTAAGTTCCATGGATACTGGTCAAGATTTTGGGGATTTAAAAGTGGATCAAGTGGAAGTGGGAATTGAATTCAAATTGCTCTATGAATTTTCTTCCTAAATATATTTTCATCATATTTTATATAAAAATAAAGGATAAAATAATGGATAATGACCCATGGTTTAGGGGGAGAGATGCCCTTTATTTATTTTACATGGAGTAAAATAAATTGCTATTGAGATAGAAACTATTAAGAATCTTCTAGTGTGGATTTAGAATTTTGAACTTCTATATTAGCTTATTAATGAGGATGTTTTGAAGAATATTTAAAATAATCTAAGATAATTTATAAAGGAGATACTAGCTCTTAAGGAGCAAAAACATGTTAAAAATACTTGAATGTGTTGTTATGGATATTTTAAAGCTTTTGCCACAATTCATTAAGATTAAATATGAATTAATAGAATGAGATCAAAAAATTAATTATGAAAACATTGCATTTGGATGCCATAATTATTATGAGACTAGACATATGGTAAGACATTACAAAGTGAAAACTATGAAGAAAGAGATAGAAACTTTTGGTCATAAAATAAACTTCAAGACAAATAAATGAGATCATAATGCAATAAAATCTAAATTAGATCAAATATATTTCACTGCAAATTAAGAGGTATAGAAGGATTATCTATAACATCACATAAAAAAGGCCACTATAGCTCATATAGATCAATCGTTAGAAGAAACAAAGAAGGATACAAGCCATGAGAAAATGCAATGTGCAAGTGTAAGTTTAGAAGAACTAAATATGAAAAGGAAAATGTGGAGAAAATTTCTAAAAAAAAGATTGCAAAAGAGGTCAATTTTATTCTAAGTAAATCATCTTCATTTTACTCAAATAGTATATAATCCTTTTTTGGTAAATAAAAAAAAATTAGTGTAAAGGTTATCCCTTGCACTTTAGGGTTTCAATATAATAAATAAATGAGGATGAACGAAATATTTAGCAATTTAGGATTTTTAGGGAATATTAAGAACAATGTGATTTTGAGATTATTCTTGCACTTGAGAACCTTTAGAGCAAGACAAACTTATATATTATAAGTCTTACTATGAGTAGTGTGAGAAGATTGAAGCAAATGATGAAGATGAAATTGTTGGTAAAAATAAAAAAGAAAGACCCATGAAACAAAAACAAAGAGAAAAAGAAACTCATAGAGATATTGATATGGGAAAATAAAAGCACATATCACAAGTATTAACAAGAAGTGGGGCCAAATACACAAATAAATAATAAAAGGTGATGATGAAAATGATATCATAGAATATTAGAGGTATGAATAAGACCCCTAAAAAATAAAACAAAAGGTGATGATGAAAATGATATCATAGAATATTAGAGACATGAGTAAGACCCCTAAAAAATGTTAACTCAACACTTTCCTCATGGTTTCTCACAATAATATACATTCAATTCATGATAATAACAAACTCATTAAAAATATTATTGATGAATATATATCTACTTAAGAAAAGAAAATATATTGTATTGCAAATCTTCTTACAATGTTTTATCTTAAATATATACTACAACTTGCGAACTCTTCACATTCACAAAACTCTTGACCTTTCTACTTACACTAACTCTCCATCTCCTCAAACTTATGGGAGATATAACTCTTTATATAAAAGAAATATATTGTAATGACTCCTAATAATGACAAACCTATAATGATTACTAACGAACAAATATTTACATAACTCCACACATTAAATATTTACATGACACCTAATATTTACAAAACTTTAGACTCAAATATTAGCATGGCTCTAAACTAAAATATTTACATAGTACTTGTAATATTCTTGCAAGGTACCAAATAATGTAATACTTCCAACAATATATATAGAGAAATTGTGAACATTATATTTATATATATGGAAATTGGGTGACAAATATTTTAGCCATTTGTGGTGTTGAATTTCATCTCAACAAAATTCTAAATTTTAGAAGGCAATTTTAAAATTCAGATTTTATCTTCTAGTAAAAATGATATCAATGAGTTAAGTGAGAAAACTTAGCATTTTGAATAATAAATATTTTTGATAAAAAAAACAAGTTAAATATAATTTAATTAACTTATCAATATAATGTTTTATTATTTTAACGAGAATAACTCTAATAAACATCATATTACTTATTAAAGATATTAAAAAAATAAATAAATAAACAATAAAAAACCATTGTATATCAATTGAAAACCCCTTTTTCAATTTATGGGAGAGATGAAAATAAATACATCACAACAATTATGATGAAGACCTAAATTCTAAGAATTCAAAATTCTTCATTTTGATAAAACATATCAAATCTTTTTTCATTGGTTCCATTTAAATTATTATTTTAAATTAACCCATGAATGTTCAACTATCTTTATTTATATAAAATGACTTCTTCTCTCCTAGTTTCGTGTAGCTTATACAATTTAAACTAGAACATTAACTTTTGGTATATAATGTAATTATCAATTTCTCTCAGATTTTTAGCAGGAGCAGTACATCCTACGCCTGTGTTAGAAAATGAGAAAGTGATTCATATTCATCAAGGTGGTTGGATCTATGCTCCCTTGTTAAATAATCATGGAAGAGCTCCCGGTACGCAAATAAAAGCATAGATAGATTTTACTCTCTATTCATAGTTATATTTGAATTTATCGATAAAAATATTTTCATTTTATTGTTTCGAACACTATGCTGATTGCAATAACGACAATGACAACTACTTTTGCAGAAAAGATTATAGCTTCTGCTCGTCAACTCATGGAACCTTCAAGTTTAACGAAAAAATGGTCTTTATTTAACGGTGAAGCCACCTTGACAATAAGAAATGATGTTTCCTCTATAGAATTGGAAGGCACTTTAGGGTATCCGGTAAGCTAATACTACTAGCAAACTCATTGATATCTCTTATTCATATCCTTAAAAATATTAATTGCATTTAGTTTCTAAAACGAATTAACTGGTAACACTGATATGACTGATGAAGATGAAGTTATACAAAGGAAGAAGATTAGAGTACGAAGTGAAGGAGACATCGGCTAGAGCAGAAGATACATTTATAACAGTCGTACGCTTTCTTCCAAATGCACCATTGGGTAAAGCTACTGCATTATTTAATTGGAAAACAGGTGCAATGGAGGTATTTTCTTTACACCAATGCTATAATATTTTGGTTATCTTCTAGAATTACTGTTTTCATTATCCACGTTGTTGTATTGTAATATTTACATTATTTTTTATTTACATCTGTTAAATAAAAATAGATATATAAATTTAAACTGAAAAGAAAAAGGGTATTAATATAGAAACGAAGGTAATATTTTACTAGAAAGAATACCTTGTGTGATGAAAAACATAAGAATGAACTGAAAAAACTTAGGAGTTGTTTCCTTACCATTAAAACCAGTTAATACATAAAATACTAGTCCAGGGTACCTATAGTTGATTTAAAAAATTATATAAAATATATATACTTCGTTATCAGTGCAAGTTAGTATCTTTCGTCAACAATAGAGGTTTAAAAAAGGAAAAATACTGGAGTAAACATTAACGTACGTTGTATGCTAGAATTTTATACGATATTTGGCTTCTTCTAACGAGGATCCACTGCCAATATCAACTAGGGTAGAATGTAAACCTTTAATGGTGTCCAAACACTAAGCAAAAGTCAATGGCATCAATTAAAATTTTAGTTGAAGATTAAAGGAAATATTCATTATCTCCTGAAAAAAAATATTTAAGGAGATTTAACAAATGTTTGGAATTATTAAAATGATATTTTTAACTCATTTTCTTTATCCATAAGATGAATAGCTCTTTATTTTATCTCTTAACTTTATTAAGATTTTTAACCTATGCTTTATTAATAGTGATTAGATAGACCAAATTTGGTTTCATAGAAAAGTTGGATAATTTATAGTAGTGATGGGGACCGGGAAACCACTACCTTACAAATTCAACCTTTTTCATTAAAATTTGTAGAAAATATTTACATGCATCACCAAAATAAAACAGCCCGCAGGCATACATTGACCGAGTTCGGCTCGGTTCTTCCACTGTCACTGCTTCCCCTGTTCTCCGGTCCACCATCGTCTGCATTCCCAATTTTCCGGGTTTTTTTTTTTTTTTCGAGGCCCTGTTCCTCCAGGCCATCAATGCCTCCACCTAACAAAATTCAAATCCAAAATTTCCCCCCTCCGAGTTTTCAAAATTTCGTCATAAATGGCCATCTGCCCGATCTACCCCTGAGCTTGCATTAATGGCCTCCCTGCATCGGCCGCTTTGCTCTGACTGTCCTTCGCACTGTTGTCTCCTGCAAATGTTGTGTTGCCAGAAACAATACAATAAAAAAATATACGTGGTCAACACCTTCCTTAACACCTCCTTGACCCTCATCTTTGTTTTCTTCTATGCGGCCATCTGGCCGTGCTTTCTCCTTGTTGTAACACAGCTGTTACACGTGTCCTTCACAATTTTCGTGATACACGTGGCTGCCCACGTGTCAAATCTGGCCTTGCCCGGCCGTCCGCTCCTTCTCTTTTTGGCCTTCTTCTTCTCGGTCGTGATATCGCGACATGTCACGATATCGCGACCCAACTGTCGCCAAGCCTCCAACTTTGAATGGTGTCGCGATATCGCGACGTCGCGATATCACGACAAAACATGCTCTTGCTCTTGTCGTCGCTGTCGAGGTCGCAAAACCGCAACATGTCACGATTTCGCGACCCCACCCAACCTTGCCTTTCACCTGCATTTTCCTTGCCGCCATCGTCTCTAAAACAACGTCATGATACCGCGACATCGCGATATCACGACGGAAGCACCCTTGTGCACTGCTGCTCAACTGACGTCACGATATCGCGACATCGCGATATCGCGACGAAAACTCTCCCCCACTCTAGCTGCTAAGTAATGTCGCGATATCGCGACGTCGCGATATCGCGACGAAACCGACCCCTGCCATAGTCGAAGCCAATGAGGTCGCGATTTCGTGACCTCACCCCAACTTCAGCCAAAACTTTGCAAACTTCTCCGAGACTCCCCCACTTCTTTACGAAACTTAAACTCTCCCATTTCTTTACAAATCTTCCCCCCTTGGGAAAGAGCTGGAACAAATTAAAATACGAAGCACTTCGAAATCTTAGAAAATTTAGAGGATGCAAGGTTGCTCCACTGTTGCCGGATGCTCCTGCATCAGACAACCCGGGTAAAAAGGAGAAGTGATCTTCACTTCTAAGCCGTTCGGCCTGCGTCCCTTGTAATATCTCCGAACATTCATCGTCCTTTGCAACCTGCTCAAATTTTGTCTCTTGGCAAAATATTTTTCTGCCTTCTACCAGACAAATTCTGGCATTACTGCACACTTTCTCATTTACGGTCTGCAATGGCTTCAACTTGTGCCGCACTCCATCCTTCATCAAAGAGTACGTATTTGCACGACCATCATGCACTGCACTTCGATCAAACTGCCATGGCCTTCCTAATAGCAAATGGCAAGCATCCATGGGTAAAACATCACACAGGACTTCATCCTGGTATCTCCCAATATTGAACGTGACTAAGCACTGTTCACGGACCCAAGCTCTGTGGTCCTTCCGCAACCACGCAATCCGGTATGGGTGCGGGTGTCTCCTCCTTTCCAGCTACAACTTAGCAACCATTTCCTCAGAAACTAAGTTGTCTGTACTCCCATTGTCTATAATAACATTACAGGCTTTGCCTGCACTTTTGCACCAGGTGCGAAACAGGCTTCTCCTCTATTCAGATTTGTCTTCCTCCACCAGCATGGTCCTCCTCAAAATCATTGCTTCTCCCTTTTCAGCTTCTTCAGAATGTTCTGAGTCAGCATCTTCAACTGCCACAACTGCTCTGGCAGGACCCACTTGTTTCTTGTTCACTTTCTCAGGGTGCTGGGTACACTCATATGCCCGATGCCCCTCTTCTCCACAGTGGAAACATGTTCCTCGGAACACTCCTCTTCCATACCCGCGTCCAGATCTACCTCTTCCTCTTGGGTAGCCATTATTCTGAACTTGCGATTTGGATTCTTCATCTTCTTCTTTCTGACCTCAGCTGTTGCTCTCCTCTTCTTTCTTCTCTTCCTTTCCTTCCCCTTTTCTTCCACCGGTCTTTCCTCCCGGTCCTTTTACTCTTTGCTTGCTCTCAAACTTCCGGTTCAGTTTTTCTTCCACCTTTAAAGCAAATTGGTAAGCATCTTCAATGGTGCTTACCCGAACCAAGCTCAACTCCTCCTGAACACTGGGTCTCAACCCATTAATATAACGGGCCACATTTTCTTTGCTTGCTTCTAAGTGCCCGGTTCTGATGGAGATTTTATAAAAATCCTCCGTATATTCTTGAACAGTTCTGTTCATCTGTCTCAAACTCTGCATTTTACGTAGCAGGTCCAGTTCATAATCTACGGGGATAAACTGCCTTTTCAATTTCTCCACCATTCTGTCCCATCTTGTTATCCGCTCTTTTCCTCTTCGGTTCCTCTCCAACTGTATTCCCCTCCACCAAATGCTGGCATGGCCCTTTAACTTGGTCTTAGCAAATCTGACCCGGTTAGGGTCTTCAACCTCCTCATATTCGAAATACTCTTCTAAATCATTTATCCAATCTATTAATTCCTCCGGATTCAAGTTCCCGGAATATGTAGAAACTTCTAACTTCGGCCTCTTCCCAATCTGAGATATGGCCTTGTATAGTCTGGCTTGTGTCGGATCTACATCTTCTTCCTCTTCTTCAAACTGATTCTCCTCTTCATCAACTTCATCTTCACTATCTGCATCTCTTCTCGGTTCGTGCCCTCTACGTAGCTCCTCTTGCAGGGCCTGAACTTGCCGCTGCAAAGCCCGAAAATCTTCTGCTGCCATGCCTCTGCCACCCACCGGGTTTCTTCTCGGAGGCATCTTCACCTAATCTCAAGCCCTCCCACAAGTCCTGGTACAACTGCCTCTCCTTCGGCGGTCTGCTGTACGCTTAGGAACAACGGGCTCTGATACCACTGACGGGGACTAGGAATTCCACTACCTTACGAACTCAACCTTTTTCATTAAAATTTGCAGAAAATATTTTCATGCATCACCAAAATAAAATAGCCCGCAGGCATACATTGACCGAGTTCGGCTCGGTTCTTCCACTATCACTGCTTCCCCTGTTCTCCGGTCCACCATCGTCTTCATTCCCAATTTTTTGGGTTTTTTTTTTTTCGAGGCCCCATTCCTCTAGGCAATCAATGCCTCCACCTAACAAAATTCAAATTCAAAATTTCCCCCCTCCGGGTTTTCAAAATTCTGTCATAAATGGCCATCTGCCCGATCTACCCCTGAGCTTGCATTAATGGCCTCCCTGCATCGGCCGCTTTGCTCTGACTGTCCTTCGCACTGTTGTCTCCTGCAAATGCTGTGTTGCCAGAAACAATACAATAAAAAAAATATACGTGGCCGACACCTTCCTTAACACCTCCTTGACCCTCATCTTTGTTTTCTTCTATGCGGCCATCTGGCCGTGCTTTCTCCTTGTTGTAACACAGCTGTTACACGTGTCCTTCACAATTTTTGTGATACACGTGGCTGCCCACGTGTCAAATCTGGCCTTGCCCAGCCATCCGCTCCTTCTATTTCTGGCCTTCTTCTTCTCGATCGTGATATCGTGACATGTCACGATATCGTGACCCAACTGTCGCTAAGCCTCCAACTTTGAATGGTGTCGCGATATTGCGACGTCGCGATATCATGACAAAACATGCTCTTGCTCTTGTCGCTACTGTCGAGGTCACGAAACCGTGACATGTCACAAAATCACGACATGACACGATTTCGCAACCCCACCCAACCTTGCCTTTCACCTGCATTTGCCTTGCCACCATCGTCTCTAAAACAACATCGTGATACTGCGATGTCGTGAAATCGCGACGTCGCGATATCGTGACGGAAGCACCCTTGTGCACTACTGCTCAACTGACGTCGCGATATCGCGACGTCACGATATCGCAACGGAAACTCTCCCCCACTCCAGCACTTCGAAATCTTAGAAAATTTAGAGGATGCAAGGTTGCTCCACTGTTGCCGGATGCTCCTGCATCAAGTAGGGTTCCTTAATTAATGATATTGGGTTGTTTGTGAATCTCTCGTGTTTTGTTAAAACTCTTTTCTATTCTAGTATATAGGATAATTTTGCAAGCTTAAATTTACATTTTTTTTAATGTTGTTAACTAGAAATATTATTAAGAAATTCATTTTATTGGATATTTATTTATTTAGGTTCTACCACTCATGTGTTTTACGGGTTTAATTTATTTATCAAATTCTTAAATCTTATTTATTTATCCATATCATTTTCTCCCAATCCATTGTGGCATACAATAAATTAAACTTTAGGTTGTACTATAAAGATGGTGGTCGCCAAATATTACCTAAATTTTCTAAGAGCCTTCATGATAGCAAACACTTATTTTTCAATGGTGTATCTATCCTTGTAGTTTTTGAGGACCTAGATCATGAATGAACGGCGTTAATTATCCTTTTCATTATTTTGAAGATGGTGGTTGGCAAATATTACCTAAATTTTCTAAGAGCCTTCATGATAGCAAACATTTATTTTTCAATGGTATATCTATCCTTGTAGTTTTTGAGGACCTAGATCATGAATGAAATGGTGCGTTCATTATCCTTTTCATTATTTTCAATTATAACTATGGCAATGCTCTCATCTATCCCAAAGATATAGAGCCTAAAACATTTGGAGAAATCAATATTAACTAGGATAGGGGCCCTAGTAATGGCATATTTTATGTCTTGGAAGGACCTTTCTCCATCAGTAATTCATGCTAGAGTTGCATCCTTTTTTAACATTTTAGTCATTAGCTTAACTAATTGCATAAAATTAGTTATAAAATTAGCAACAAGTTGAATTTTACCTAAGAATGACTAGATTTCTTTAACTAATGTGAATAGGGGAAGGTGTTGGATTACCTTTATTCTATCAAGGTATATGGCTAAACTATGATTTAACACCAAATTATCTAACAATTTGTCTTCCTAGATCATTAATATAGATTCTTTAGGATTTATTGAGATACCATATTTCGTGCACAGTAAAAGATGGATTCTAGGTGTTTAGTGTGCTTATTTCTATATTTTGAAAATACAATAAAAATTTTAAGGTATATAAGAATGATCTCATTAGGTTATCCTATGAAGACAATGACTATAGCTCACTAGATGTTCAAAGTATAATATGACTTATGGCTAAGGCCCACATTGTATTATGTTATCTTATATAGGCCTATGGGCAATCACTATACAAATGTATTTTATTTATTATATTATTTTTATTATGTAATCCCTAGGGGATGCCATTAATCTTATCAATGATTAAACTCACTTGATAACTTATAATTAACCTAAAGCTCTCATGTCATGTCAACTTACATTAATATATAATTGGAGTTCTAGTAATGGTATAAATAACCACACCATCCTATCCACTGTATTGGATTGTTGTAATCCTTATAGATAATATAGTGATTATTTATGGTGTCGATGGGTGTCCACTATCTATTTCTCTTTTTAATATTTTTTATGCCTTTTGTATAAGATTTGAGTAGATGAATTTATTATGTTCTTTTTTGGAAATAAGTGTGAATTCCATCATGGTATCAAAGTGGGTATAGATATTTTTTGCTTGATCATGCAAAAAAAATTATTTGAAGCCTCCAATATTTCTTTCAAATTCTAGGGTAAATTACTTCATAGAGCTTCATAAGCACGTTTGGAAAATGAGACAAAGGGAAGACAAAATTTTTTCTTTCTCCATTTTTTTTGGGGGGGGATAATTTATGCTTACTCTAGTTTATATTCCATTATTGTTGAAATATTTTGTACCTATTTTATGTACATCCAAACCCCTTAATCACGTCTTGACTTCTTCATAGAGAGTCAAATAATATTACCTCAAAAATATTATTTGGTTTCATTGCAAAGGAGAGATAAATGTGATGTTTTCCTTCCACTTGGGAGCTTTGGTGCCTTAGATGAAAGAAGAAAAGGGGGTGTATTCCTTTACTTAGTTCAAATCTTGTGAACCATATTTGTTTAAATGGTTGGATATCTTTATTGTTATGGATCATGATGCCATTATTAATGGATAGGGTACACCCTTGAACCTAATAAGTGATTGTGATAGAAAAGCAAGATGATAATGGCATAAGGCCATTCTACCTTTTGATGTAAGAAGCAAAATAGGAAATTTATTAATCATCGAAAAATTGCAAAGGATTTTTAAAAATTGATGTTTTAAAAAAAATGTCACTATAGGGATGTTTTGGAGGGTAAACTTCTAGAGGCCATAAATTTTGCATACAAAAGTTTTTTGAGCCCATTTTATTTTTCAAAATGGGTAATGTTTTCAGCTCTTTGCATTGGTAGTATTTTTCAAGAACTTATTACAAGTAGAGGAATGTATCACTATATGATTTTATTCAAAGCTTATTACCCTATTTCACAAGGGTAATTTTATAATATGTTATGCAATAATAATATTTATCCTATATTTACAGGAGATAGAGTTGGATTTATGATAGTTTTAGTAGTTTTTGAGTCTTTTAGAGGTATACAATAAAATACTTTAAAATATGATCTAGTCAATCCTTCTTCCTCCTTTGGGCTATAATTCATCTTATTCAAGAAGATCTAATCATAAATGATATCTTCTTTCTTCTATTTTTTATAACCTCTTGGAATTTTGTAATGGCTATTCTCATAAATAGGTCCATGCAAAGCTTCTTTTGGTGAAAATTAGGTGGCATAAGGTCAAATTGAAGTTTATAAACAAGATGATATATGTTGTAGAATTGAAATTTATAGTTTCAAGCCATACCTTATGTGACTATAGAATACTGGAGTAGCCTTTTGGAGGGTGTACTCTTGGCTTCTCTTCCTTATATGGAGTCATAGTAGAGGTGTTCTTTGGACATGTTCAAGAGTATTTGATATTGACAGTGGTGACTATGTTCCATCCTAAGGATATTCTTGTCCAAATGCATTCTAGAATCTACAAATTTCTAGATGATGAAGCAGATCCAACTAATTTTTTTATAAAATGCAAAGGCCTTCTAGAGAATCAATTTTTAGAGGGAATATATTATTATCACTAATGCCTTATCTCTTTGGCCCATTGGTTCAGATTATGAGGTGGCATTAAAAGTGTAATCTGACTTGTGGCTAAGGACAATATTATATGATGGAATATTCTATAGGCCTATGGGTAATCATTATACAAATGAATTTAACTTACTTTATTATTTTAGTATGCAATTCTTATGGTCCATCGTTAAGTTTGTTATGGTTAATCCAACCCTATAACTTATAATTAACCTAAACCCCTCTTACTATGTGGACTTAGGTTAATTTATGTTATTGGGGTTCTAGTATTAGTATAAATATATCCCACCACTCCATACATTGTATTAGAGTGTTGTGATCCTTATATATAGATAATCTAGTGATTATTTATGGTGCATATAGGGTCCCACTATCTATTTCTCTCTTCTATCATTTTCTACTCTTTTTGTATAAGATTTGAGTGGATGGATTACTTTTGTTCATTTCTAGAAATATATATGAATTCCAACATTAGAAGGTAGCACCTACATTTAATAACCCAAATGAAATTCTTTGTTAGATAAAATTTTCCCATTTTGTGGTGGAGATCACTTTATGTTAATCATCATCTTTGACCCAAATCTAGTTATACCCAAGAAACCATCCAAAAATAACAACATCTATGATCTTGCTATTTTTATAAAATTTGATCTATAGAAGGCAAGGGATAGTGGCCTTTCAACTATAACTTATTAAGGTTTATGATGTTGACACACAACCTAATATCATTATTTTTCATTTAGAGTAGTACCAATGTAGTAACTCAAATGAATGCTTAATTAGAAATATAATTTGGGCTTATAAGAGCTCTTGGAGTTATTTTTCTTCATAACTGCTTCAATTTTGGGATTCGTATGCTACTATATCTATCAAAAAGGCTTTGCACTTGATTCTAGTTTGATAGTATATTTTATGGTATTTCTATCAAATACCTTAATACCTTTATATTACCAAGTAGTACATCCTCATATTTTATAAAAATATCCTTGTACAAACTAGTTTCTTATTTGGTGTATTCTTTATGAAGTAACAAGTTCATCCCTTTGGTAACTCTGACATGGTGATAAGAGGAGGATTTTATCTTAATGCTATATTTTTGTATTGTCTTCTAGATTGAATAGATATTCCAAAGTGATTAATACCTTTGGTATATGGTTTATTTTTAACTAAATTACCCTAACTCTTATGTCATACCCATACTCATTTTTTATCTTTATCATGTTGATATTTTTATGAGGAACTCAATGATTTTCTTGTCATTATTGAATACTTGCTGTGTGATCATAATTATTAAGGAATATTGGCCTAAACACCACTTCAAGCTCTTTTTTATTATTTTATATGTCAAAAATCAAGCTATTTTTTTTTGCCTATGATGCTAGCACATTTGTTTTGGAATTTAATTCATTGGGCACTACCTTAATCTCATAGGTATTAAATATTTCTAAAAAATTTCATACCTAGTGCTTATATGACTTCAAATATTTATTCTTTATGGAATATTAGAAATTAACCTAATTTATGACTAATTCATAGTTGCCAACATCTTCAGGTTCTTGATTGCATTTTCTTGGTCTTCCTCAAACCAATGCATAATCCTTCATATTTAAGCACATTATTTATGTAATTAAACAACAATCAGCATACAAATTTTGTTTGTTCGTATTGTGGGTCTATGAATTGAATACCTATAATTGCTCTATTTTTATTCTTGTACCATCAAAATGCATCACCCATGTTTTGTATGACCCCTATACCTATAGGTAAGTTACATTTGGTATGTGATATTTTTCTTCTAATATGAAGTATTCTTCAAGCTTAGTCTCCTCAAAATTAACCTTTAGATATTTTTCATCTTGAAGAACTCCATTTATCATGTCTATCTCAAATATTTGATCATCCTCTTATACTTATATTATGATATCTCATTCAAATTTACCTTGCCATCATCATCTAGCTTATGTATTAAGTAGTTGTAAGAATTCTTGTTATCAATTCATATTATCTTATAATCATAAGGTATCTAAATATCGATGTGCTTTATCACCAACTATCCATCACTAGATAGTTTACGAGTTTATTCTCTAGATAAAAACATGCCAAAATATCGAACATTATTACCTATTGTATGACCACTAGTTTTTGATGTTTTGATATGGTTACAATTAGATATTTTAAAAAACTAATATCATTTACCCTAGTGTCATCCATCTAGACTAGATTTCTAGCCATTTTTGGTATAGGGCAAACCCATATATTTGTAAACTACTTTTGGCATCATAGTCATAGGTGCTCTTGAATCAACTATCTAACTTCTCAATGAATAATTTTCAAATTTAAAGTTTCATAGAATAACAATGGCTTCAATATTTTAGGCTTTGGAGCATTCAAGATATTTGTTGCATTAACATAGATGGATATCTTCTATTAGATTATGTTGTTTTGCTAGACTAGGTTGAATTGCTTTTGGTTGCTCATTCTTGGCATAGCTTATTTATTGCTTTCTTGGAGATTCTTGAATAAAATATCATTAAGTAGGAATATTTAGTGTCTCTAACATGCTTACAATAGTAGGTGTTTTCTTCATCTCTTCAACAATGTTAAACTTGATTTAACTACTCTCACTGTGCATAGTAAACTTTCTATATTTAGTATCCATTATGAATCTTTTGCTAATGAGAGAAGGATATTTAAGGCATTGCTCTATATCCTTTTGAAGTTGGTTTTGTAGTGAATATTCACTATAATTCTACCAATTTTTATTTAAGAAATAATGCAAAGCCCAAAGTAGAGACGGGTATTTTGACCCTCACCAATTTTTAGGAATTCCATGTAAAAAATCACCAAAAAAATAACTCCAAAGGTTGAAGATGGGTGTAAAACCCTCAAAATATGTAGGAAGGTTAATCATCGATCCATTATAGGATTATGGCCTGATTATACCTAGCCATTTTTGTGATATATGAATTGAACATTGTTGTAGATTGTGGATAATGAGCATTTTCGATAATAATTGAAAATCAATGGTAGAATTCCAATGCAAACAATGGTTGTGGATGAGCTAAAAATATTGATTCTCATCCATATTTTTTGGGACCATGGCTTTAGGTTGCTCATGCCTCATATCTCAACCATACCTTCACAATTGTATCTTATGATGAGGAATAGTTGAAGGGAAATCAACAACTAGAGGAAGAATATAAGAACTTACGAGAGCTCTATATCAAGAGATCTTGTGAGACATCTACTTCCCCACATTTAGAAAAAATACTACCAAGGTAAAGCTTCTCTACACCAATTACTCATCCAGTAGTCGAAGTAAGTCAATATGATAGCAAAGTTATTGACATAGAGATATAATGGATAGATAGTCCCACATACTAAAAGCCATCATCTATAGTTTGTAATATGCAAGACTCTAAAGAACCATGTCTTATAATAAGATAAGGAAAACATCCAATCAAAAGATAAAATTTGGTGTAATATTTGGAGGAGATATGATCAAAGGATAATCAAAGGTTTTTTGGAAAAAAATACCAAGAAAAAAATAAAAGTTAGATAAAACTACCATCATGGCTTGTGAAAGCTTCAAATCAAAAAGAAACAAAAAGTTCTGATAAGTGGGTGTTTTAAGCTAAAATAACTCTATAAAATAAAATAAAGAGGTTTTGAAATGGTAATCCATTGCTCTAACAAATGGGAACTCATTGAAACAAAAGGGTAAGACATGAGTAATGGTGCACAAACTCCTAGAAGAAGTAATTGAGCTAGAATAATACACAATTACTAAGAAAATATAGAGTCATTGATAAAAGACACTTAAATTTTACAGCACAAGAACAATTAGATGAGATGTTATAAAGCAAAGAGATGTAACTTGCAACAATGATAGCTCTAGACTAACACAAGATATGATAGAGGATATCTGCATTCAATTTTTATAATCCCTAGAAAAGGTAGTTGAAAGTATCAAAGTCACCTACAATTTTGGAGGGAAATTCACCCTATTGTATCTATAAATATTAGTAGTATAGGATATAGAAAAGGATCAGCAAGTTTGCATTTGTAATTGAAAGCATGATATTTCGTAAGCTTTTTATAAAAAACAACTACCTCGATGCATTCAAATCAAAATAACGCCTAAGTCCTAGAATACGAAATGCATTAAACGAAAGAGGCAAATAGATCTAAACCAGTTACAAGAATTTAGAGAGAAGTCACAGCCCTTTTATTAAACTTGTTAACCATGGTTACAAAGTCGCCTCCTCCCCTTTTAGGGGCTAGGAGCGTTAAATGGATTCGGTTACAATCTTGATCGTTGATCCCTCTTTCGCATGCCCACGTTTGAAACGGGCGAGCCAAATGTTGTCGCCACTTACACCGATGAATCCTCACTTCCTGTTGCTCCTCCTGCAATCAAAGAAACAAACAAGGTGTTAGTAGCACCTGTGGCAAAAAGGAAAATTCATGCTTTAAAATTGCTAACAGATGCATGTGAACAGTTGCTTAAAACAGTGAATAGAATAAACTTAAATGACCTAAAAACTTGACCGAGGATAGAGGACATTACCAGAGGGCCACTGCCATTGAAACATTCGACCAATCTACTCTCGACTGGAATTCGTCCCTTGGCAGGACGAATTTTGCTGTTATTCGTCCCTGGGTGAGACGAATTCTACTGTGTTAGAGCGCCGAGTTGCTACCGCTCCAATGTCGAACCTCGGGACCTCCAAAACACCTACAAACAGAGGGGTTATGTAATTGGGGCCATTTTGGGACGACCCAGATGGTCAGATTCTCCCAATTTTGCCTCTATCCTTGGGAATTTGATGTCACTACCTACACGTTAGAGGGACCACAAAGTGACAAAAAGCATGGTGAACTCTAATCAAAACATCATGAAAATGGAGCTATGAGTTAATTAAACCGAATAACATGAAATGCAATATAAACTAATGATTTAGAAATGCTTTAGAAGAAAACTTTAGAAAATGCGGGGATGCCCAAGTGGGCCTCCCACCGTTGGCACTTGATTTCGGCATCAATCCACTAGGGATGGGCCCAAAACCTCTTGGGATTGGAGTGTCAAAAAATTGGTGGTTTAAGGTGGTCAAATGTTGGATTTGGGTTGGCTCCACACTTCCAAAATCCACCCAATAACCTCCCTTGCGAAAGATATTATTGGATGTGAGAAGATGAATAAAAAATATGCAAATGGGTAATCAATCGGACAGCACTTCGTTGCTTGAAATCGCCTCCAATCTGTCCTCTTTGGGGTGGGAAAGGCCACCATTTTATAGACCCATGGGGTCTCTTAGGAGGGGCATGCAGGGATGCCATGTGGCGGCCATGCCTTCCCAAGAGGGAGGAGACTCCTCCCTGACTTGGGCTTCCATGACTACCCTTGTGACAGTCCATCAACTGCCAACCTACCCACCTACACGCACATGCATGGCAGGAGGCAATAATTGATTGTCCTTGGATGCCACTTGGCGACATTTTTCTTTTTGCCCGTTAAACCTAGAATTCGTCCTATCCAGAGATGATTTCAGAATTCGTCCCTAGGTGAGACGAATCCCAATTAGTATTCGTCCCTGGGTGAGACGAATACTGGACAAAGTGCTTAAATGTGCCAAATTGCTTCTTGACCTTACAAAATTGCTATGAAAGTTGTTAGGACCACTGATTGACCTCTGAGGGCTGCCTTGGGGGCTGTGTTTGTCAAAGCGATCAGTGTTTGCAGTCACATAATCGGATTGGTGCTATTTTGGTGTCTACAGTAATATTTTGTAAGCTTTCCTTTCATTTCTTTCTATAGAGTAGTTGGTTCCTGAGTGGCTTATGGGTAAATTGAACCCCCACTTCTAGCATAATTCTTTATAAAAATTATATATATATATATGGAGGTTTCCATATATATATATATATATATATATATATATATATATATATATATATATATATATATATATAATTTACTTGAATCTTGGGTTTTATTTGCATGTGTATGTGTGGGGAGCCTACGTAATTTTTGGACTAGCCATTTATGGTTCTCCCACTGACCTACCTCTTTACTTGCATATGTATTTATAGATCTCATATAGAATTATTTGTGTTGAGGATAGGAAGTGTTCATCACTGACACATAGCATTTTATCCAATTGTGTAGAGGGATCTTAACAGGTCTTTTGGTACATTACCACCCTTTTAGCCTAGGTTTTTATTTTGTTGAGTTGTTTTATTTTTATCTTTTGCATATTTTTTCCCTTGAGTTAAAGTGTACCTAAAGATCACATCATAACAAGGAATCAACCTTATAAAAAATTATTAGAGGCCCCCAATTGAGCTAAATATCCAACTCTCAATTGAGGCTCTACTGTGTCACTTTGTGTGAGGTGTGATTATTCTAACTGAGACAATCAGGGAGGAAAATAATTTAATGGTACACTCAATAGGATCCTAGTGATAAATAATTGGTTCTATAATCACAATAGCATGTTATATTTAGACTTAGTGAAGGTCTATGCTTATATGTGCTTATTGAAGTGCCTTTTAACTTGCCTAGTGAGGTCATTGAACAAATAACACTAGAAGAAGCTAATGTTGATTATATTAGATTAGGGTTATGATGAAGAACTCAATCTATATATTTTAGATAACAAGTCATATTCACCTAGTGACTCCACTCTAAATGAACAACCTAGATATATCTAAATAGAGGACCAATAATTAGTTTCTATGTCATAAAAGTAACAATAGTTGTTGCAATTATTCACCACTATTATGTAAATAAGAAGAGTTATAGGCTAGAACATGGTGATTCCACCACCATCACCTAGAACATTCCTTGCCTAGAATGACAGATGAGCTTTAGCACCTCTAGCTGCACATGAAGTATGGGATGAGATACCCCAATCTATTATGGAGTCTCTCACTTACTTCATTGAGGAATATCTCATTACTCTCATTGAGCATTTGAACCATGTGGTAAGTCTATGCATAATTCATAATATGTCAAAGTAGAATATGGATCTAAGACTACTAGAAAACTCTTTTAGGAAAAAATCTTGAGATCATTATCTTTCACTCCAATATGACTTGATAGCCATCTAGGACTAGCTTAGTAATGTATTTATTGAAATATTAAAACAAAAGTTAGATGGGGTATCACTCTTGGAGAAACTATCAACCATCAAGTGAGCTTCTATAGAGATAGTAAAGGATTCCAACATTAGATTTCACAAGTCCTAGAACATAATACTTTAAGAGCTCTATCATCTCTAGGTATGGCATTTGTATATTACTTAAAGGCCTTAGATTATAAAATATCTTTAATGATTAAGGCAAGAGATAGAAATTCTCTACCAAAAATTTATGGAATAGCCATTCAAGTTGAGCATAATTTGATTTATATTGGAATACTAGCCCTTAGGTTACCCATGACCTTATATCCTAACACACCCCCTTACCAACCTACTCTAGTTTCTCAGCTAACAACCTTTCAATCACCCTTAGACTCATATGTGGTTGTTGTTGCCCCATCGACTGTAATCCCACATACCGAAAAGGACCCAAAAAAACATCACAAAAGTTGTTTACATTAATTTCCAATGAAGTATTAGCTATAATGAGGGAACTAGGGATATAGAGCCTCATTTAATGGGTATCCTAGGCCTAAGCTTCAAGAAAGTTAGAAAAATGGTCAAGCTCAAGGCCAAAGTCATAAAATAGTATTGATGGTGACTCCTTTACAAATAGAGCTCCCTAACCATGCTAGGGAAAAAACCCCTTTATAGAAAAAAGTATAGAAGAGTCTATCTCTTAGTATTACCCCCTCTTAGATGTCAACTCCAATAAAAATAAAATGTCTCAACTCCTTGCTACTATAATGGCTAAAATGATGTCTTACGCATCCACTTCATATATAGGAATTAGGAGCCAAATGATAGAGCAACATCCCTCTGCTTTCTCTATCTTAGATTCTAATTATTCTTCCTAAGAATAAGTTCTAGTCACCTAGGATGAAGAATAGATCTATGCCATGAATGATGATATGGACAATCTAGTGGTCAAAATACCACAATTCCAATCATGTTTTTTTATGAGGTTTAAAAAGTGTGAAATGGAGAAAAGAAATAAAGTCAATTTAGTGCCCCTTGGAAGTCAGCACAAGCTATTCCAACCATAATGGTAGCCTCTAAATATAGTGTCTTAATAGCCAAAGGCACCTGTGCCTCATGCTATCATTCAACAAGGTAGCCAAAAGTCTCCATGCAACTAGACCAAGATATCCAATAATGACTTAGGAATTTTAGAAACTATATTATAAAAAGTTCCAACACCAAGCAAGGCATCCCAGTGATCCTAAGGCAAAAAATATCACTACTAGAACCAACCAAAAGAACCCAACTAATCAAATAAATATCATGAGTCATACCACAAAGGGTGGTGTCTCTCACTTCTTTCATCATAGTGCATCACTTAAAGAGGTCCATAGTACCAATCCTAGTTTGGGATATTCTAGACATTCCAAGATAAAAGGAGAATCTAAGAAAGGTCCTTGAAGAAGAAGAAAATAGATAAAGACAACAACAAGATGCCATGATATTATATATTTTAGCTCTTAAACCAAGTAGGATAACCCCCCCTCCATTTTATCTATCACTCATCTACAAAGATAAAGTAATTCACAATTGCATGGTATACTTTGAAGCAAGTACAAGTGTCATTCCCAAAACCATTGCAAAACCATTAGGAATAAAATATCAACCCACTAACAAAAACTTGTACCATTGGATGGTGGTTTAGTCCAATTTTTGGGTAAGTTAAAATAACTCCTACTTGCCTTAAATGCATGTCCAAGTGTGATCATGACACTTGGCATATTCATAATTAATCTCCCAACTTCATTCATCCTCTGTCTATCAAGGGATTTCACTACCAAAATGGAAGGTTGTATGGATTTAGATTGGTCCATCATGATACTAAGAACTTGGTATGGGACCATGTTTGAGCTCCAATCAGAACCATATTTCTTCACCACATAGAACATCTATCAACATCTAGATTAAATTTTAACCAAATTTTGATTATGGAAGAAGAGCAATCTAATTCCTCAACTCATGAAATGCATTCACTCATATCTAATGAACATATGGATCAATGATAATAGAAGTTTAGGATTCAAATCCTCAAATAGTGTGTGGACAAATAGGTATGACATAGAGATAAACTAGAAATAAGACCTAACCCCTAAGGGGGCCTTTTTATATGTCATTGCAATTCTACTAGGTTGGATTTAAGAAGTGATGCAGAGCCCAAAGTAGAGACAATGGGTATTTTTATCCTCACCAAATTTTAGGACTTCCATGTAAACAATCACAAAAAATATACCTCCAAAGGGTGAAGAATGGTGTAAAAACCCTCACACTATACAAGCAGGTTGATCATAAATCCATTATTGGATGATGACCCAATTTTGGCTAGCTCTTTCAGTTATATATAAACTAAACTCCACTATGGATGGTGGCTAATGAGCCTTTTCAGTGACAACTAAAAATCCCAATAAATGGTAGAAGTTCAACATAAACAATGGTCATGTATGAGCTAGCAGAATAGATTCTCATCCACATTTGTTTGGGACTATAGCTTAAGCTCCTCATACCCCTTATTTCTACCACACCTTCAAGATAGTATCTTATGATTAGTAATGGTTGAAGGGAAATTGGTAGGGTACCTAGGAATAGATATTTGGGGATATATTATTATATTGTATAAGGGTTGGCATGGGCCACACATAACCCAAGGTTGATTGTATTATAATATTATATTATATTTTAATATAATATAATATTAGTAGTAGGCTCTCCAAAGTAGAATAAGAATATGGATATATAAAGAAGAGATATTTGTCATTGTAAGGGATTCATATCATTGAAGAAGAATATTATGTAATCGTCATGCCCACGAAGTGGCCTCTCATCTTGGGAGATCTTGTGGAGTTATTCCTTCCTTAAGGATTATTATTGGTGTTGCCCTACCTTAAGGGTATTATCTATCTCTCTCTCATTTGTGGATTGTTATTGAGGATAATGTATTGTGGATGAATGATTTGATATTTTTGCATATTGGTGAATGGTTCATGTTTAATAATAAAAGTTATGCAACAAGTGGTATCAGAGCAACGATTTTGGCAAAGTGGGGATTTTTGTGTGAAACCCTATAATTAGGGCAAATTTTTTTTTGGAAAAAAATCTCATCTTTCAGGAGCCATATCTCTGTGCAAGTTTATTCGATTCAGGCGATTCTTGGATCATATTGTGCAAAATTTGAAGAGCTTTAAAATGAGTGGTCATATGAAGGAATCTGAGTAGTATTGAGGGAGATATGACCTTTTGAAGTTAGTCATACGAAACAAGGATAGTGACAAATTTCGCAGATTTTTTTTGGAAAAACGCCTCATATTTTAGCAGCCATATCTTTGCAATAGTTAATCCGATTGAGGCGATTCTTGGATCAGATTGTGCAGAATTTGAATAGCTTTAAAATGAGTGGTCATATGAAGGAATCCAAGTAGTATTGAGGGAGATACGTCCTTTTGAAGTCAGCCATCTGGAACAAGGAAAGTGACGAATTTTCAAGTCGCGAATTTTTCAAAAGACAATTTGTTTAGTTCGGGTAAGCAAATCAGTTGCAATTTATTTTGTTTGGAAGAAAAAATTGCAGATGTAGTTGTATTTGGGATTTTTAGCTTCAAATTGGTGGGAAGATATATTTTTTTTCCATAAAACCCTAGTTTGCATTAGGGCATGATATTTATTATCAAAAAACCCTAGTTGCATTAGGGCATGAACAATGGTACTCCACTATTTTTCTGGAGAAGATGATATTGATGCTCGAGAATGGTGGAAAAATTTTAGATCTCGGTATTGTAATGTCTCATGGGGGAAATCCCTACTTGGTCTACATCTTCAAGGGAAGGCTTTGCTTTGGTTGGATAAGTTTTGTAAAGAAAGGAATAATGATTACACTTGGGATGAAATAGAGCATGCATTCTTGAGTAAATGGGACCCATATTATGTAGATCACCTAAGGGATTTGATCGACGACTATGAAAAAGAAATAAAATTACTCAAGATGAAAGAGGAAAAGTTCAGGGAAGATAAAAAATATGTCAGTATGCAGACAGAGGAAACCATACCTGTGGTGGAAGATAAATTAGAAAATGGACAAAGGAATTTGTTTAAATCTAAAAAGTCTATTTTGCAGGTTCATGGAAGCATTCAAAAGGAACAGGTTATTATTTCCATTGACTCTGGTAGCAGATATAATTTTATTAATATTGCTTTGGCTAAGAAATTGCAAGTTCAAGCAACAAAAATTAAGGACATACAGCTAGAGGGTGAGAATGTTCATATTTTTAAATATTTGAAGATCACCATGGATAAATATGTTTTACATTCATATTTCTATGCTATTGAGATGGATGATGAGGATATTTTTCTTGGTTATCCTTGGTTAGATTCTTTGGGTACTGTTAACATTAATGTGCAAAAGAAGTTTATGAAGTTATGGTATAGAAAAAAGAAGATAACATTGCAGGATATGTCTCAGCTTGAGGAGCAAGGATACAAAGAAAATCAAGAAGCGGTTGTAGAAGAACAAATTGAAGAACATGAAACAGAATCCAAGAAGGTGATAGTAGCAACAGAGTCCATGAAATAAGTTGTAGTAACTAATTCAATGGAAATAACATTGCAGGATATTTCTCAGCTTGAGGAGCAAGGATACAAGGAAAATCAAGAAGTGGTTGTAGAAGAACAAATTGAAGAACAGGAAACAGAATCCACGAAGGTGATAGCAGCAACAGAGTCCAAGGAATATTTGATAGAAGAGCACAAGGACACACCAAACAAATATAACATGAAAGAACAAGGTGTAGAAGAATTTATAACAATGAAGCCAAAGGTTGAAAAGTCAAAGAAGGTAGAACATCAAGTAAATGTTGCACCATATCGCCATCCACACCACCATGAGTGAAAACAATATTGGACGCATGGTTCAAGGCAACAACATTATGGTTCTACATGTAATCAACAGGGCACCAACTATGGCAGTGTTTGGCAAAGAAAGCATAGTGATCATGGTTTTCAACATGGTTCATCATAGCATCAAGGAACAAGTGGACCCATCATTCAAGTTATCAAAATACAACAGCAGAAGCGTGGAGCCAACGAAGTAGATTTGGATACTCAAGTAACAAAATGGCGTACCAGCATCATCGAGTTTCACTTGGATGGATGGATGATCGAGATTGGTACCAATTGCTAACATTGCTTAGCAAATCATGCTATCAGGTTTCTTCATATGTTTCGAGGACGAAACATTTTTAAGGAGGGTGGCATGGTAGGGTACCTAGGAATAGATATTTGGGGATATATTATTATATTGTATAAGGGTTGGCATGGGCCACACATAACCCAAGGTTGATTGTATTATAATATTATATTATATTTTAATATAATATAATATTAGTAGTAGGCTCTCCAAAGTAGAATAAGAATATGGATATATAAAGAAGAGATATTTGTCATTGTAAGGGATTCATTTCATTGAAGAAGAATATTATGTAATCGGCGTGCCCACGAAGTGGCCTCTCATCTTGGGAGATCTTGTGGAGTTATTCCTTCCTTAAGGATTATTATTGGTGTTGCCCTACCTTAAGGGTATTATCTATCTCTCTCTCATTTGTGGATTGTTATTGAGGATAATGTATTGTGGATGAATGATTTGATATTTTTGCATATTGGTGAATGGTTCATGTTTAATAATAATAAGTTATGCAACAGAAATCAACAACTAGAGGAGGAAAATAAAAACTTTCCAGAGCTCTATGTCAAGATATCTCATGAGACATCTACTTCTTCGTATTCGTCAAAAAGGTTACCTAATAACTCATATATTAGGGGGTAATTCAAGATGATAGTATATTTTTTGACATAGAGATATATTGGATAGACAGTCCCACAAACTAAAATCCATCATCTATAGTTTACACTATGCAAGACATAAAAAAATCCTATCTTAAAAGAAGATAAGGAAAATATCTAATCAAAAGACAAAATTTGGTGAAAATTTTTTAGGCACAAACAAAGGATAATAAAAGGTTTTTAGGAAAACAAGACCAATTAGAAAATATTTTTTTTACAAAACTATCATCAAAGCTTCAAAGCAAAAAGAAACAAAAAAATTGATAAGCATGTGCTATCAAGTAAAAACCTCTAAGAAAAGGAAAGAAAGAGGTTTTAAAAGGGTTATAAATTGCTCTAATAAATGAGAACTCATCAGAACAAAAGGGGAAGACATGAGTAATGGCACACAAACTCCCACAAGTAGTTGAGCCAGAATGGTGCACCATGACTAGGAAAATACAGAGTCATCTACCAAACATACTTCAATTTTATAGCACAAGAACATGTAAATGAGACATTATAAATTGAAGAGATGGTACTTGCAATAATGGAAGATCCATACTAACACAAGATATGGTAGAGGATATTTACATTTACTTTCTAGAATCCTTAGAAAAGGTAGTTGAAAGAGTCAAATTCATCTATAATTTTGGGAGGAAATTTTTCCCATTGTATCTATAAATATTAGTAGTATAGGCTATAGAAAAGGATCGACAAGTTTGCATTTGTAATATTTTGTAAGCTTTCCTTTCATTTGTTTCTATAGATCAATCGATTCCTGAGTTTCTTACGGGTAAATCAATCCCCTACATCTAGCACAATCTGTTGTAAAAATTATTTACATATATATGGAGGCTTACATAAATTTTTTACTAGCCATCTATGGCTCTCATATTGACCCATTTCTATATGTGTGTGTGTTTGTAGTTTTTACCTAAATATCTAGTTTTATTTGCATATGCATGTGAATGTCAATTTTTGGACTAGCCATTTGTGGTTCTCCCTCTGACTTCCTCTTTATGTGCATATGTGTTGGTAACTCTCATCTAGGCTTATTTTTGTTGGGGAGGGTACCTATTCACCATTTGCACATAATATTTAGGCATATTGTGTAGAGACATCTTAGCATATTTGTTGGTGCATTGCCACACTTTAGCCTAGGTTTTTATTTCGTTGAGTTGTTTCATTTTATATCTCACATACCTTTTCTCTTTAGTTCAAATGTGCCTAAATATCACATCATAACAAGGAGTTAGCCTTGTAAAAAATTCTCAAAGGCCCTAGATTGATTTGAAATTTGTGTTCTTGATAAAGGCTTGCTATATCACTTTATGTGAGGTGTGATTGTTCCAACCAAGAAAATTGAAGAGGACAATAAGTCTCTCTCTTTATCATCCCTTCCTTCTATGGGATTATTTTTTTCCTATAGATTTCTCCTTTTAGTTTTTGGTTCTTTTAATTTATCATTTTTCTTCTCCTCGTGGCCTATACATCTGCTTGAGTTATATCTATAGTGCTCATCCCAATGTTTTCTTTTTGCTTCTCTTATTACATAACTACTAGTCCTATATCCTTTTAAGTGTAATGGTGGCATTCCCCCCTTAATATAGTAGTACCTTTATTTTTGTTAGCCTATTTTTGTGTTGATATTTTCCTCTAGATTTATCCTTTTAGTTTTTTGTTATTTTAAATCGATATACTTTTCATCACTGCTTGTGCATTTGCTTGAGTTGTATCTATAGTGATTATTCCAATGTTTTTATTTTACTTCTCTTGTTGCACAACAACTACTAAGTGTAATGGTGGCCTTCCCCTCATTAATATAGTAGTGCCTTATTCCATTATTCCTATAATATCAGATTAACCTCCAACATTGATCACTTTGAAATCCATGCAAGCCTTGATGCATGTGACAAATGATAATTTCAACTAGATATCATACTCTCCCAAGGCACAAGTACAATTATTTAATGGGAAATATCAAAGTGCCTAGGAGAAATTTTTGGCAAGAATTGTTAATAACACTCATGAGGCAAAAGGGCTTAGGTTGTCACTCCACTTAGAGGTATTCAAAGAAGTGTAATATACATTGTTGACAATACCTTTCATAATGGATGTAGGTTCATGTTGGTTAATAAAGAGAAAATAGCTAGAAATGTTGCATGTTGCAATGGAGGTATGGAAGTAACCTCATTTGCTTAGTTGTGCAACCTATATCTCTAAGAAGACTAGTTGATAACTAGAAAATTTCAACAACTTTTAGGATCTTTACCTTCACATCACACCTCATTTGGATAATTTTGTAGTAGAGGGGGATTGGTTCTAACATTTATGTCTAGACAAAATGTATTTAGCAAGAAAGCTCTTGCTAGTTTTTGAAGCCATTTAGATCCCATGCAATAGATCCAAAATGTTGTTGTTCAAATTTAATATGAAGGCATATAAGCCACTTTTGGAAAGGAAATGAGGATTTTTTCCTAGGATTTATGTCGAATGTTAGTACAAAATAAATATAAACAAATCAATATCTTTTACTTGGGATCATACTCATCATGCATCTACCTATACAAGTTTTCTAAGGAGGTTTTCAGGCTATCTGTATATGTACCCAACTACATTTTTCCACTAGAGGTAGTTTTATAGTTAGATCTAATTGATAGGCATTTTGGCAAAGGTTAGAAAAATAACCTATTCAATCATGAGAAGAGTTATTTGATAGTCACCCCATTAGAAAGAGGTGCATGGAGGAAATAATACAGTAGTTGAGAAGTCATGGCTTGGTGGTAGTTAGGGATATATGGGCCTATGATATTGATGCTAAATTTATGTAGATCTTGCTATAAAAAGGACTTCAAACTATTTATGTGCATGAAAATTATTTTTAAATTCAAAATGAGGAAGCCAACAAAAACATTGACACTAACAATGCCTAAGAGGATAAGGTGAGAGCTTTGAGATGTTAACTATTTCTCTGGATTGACTTCTATATGGAAATTTTAGAAAATTATGGAAAGTAGATCTATCCCAACTTTTATCCTCATATATATATTAATCATTTATCGATTAGGAATTATAGGGTTGAATTACATCTAGATTTTTAAGAAGGTGATGGCATATGCTTGCATGAAGTACAAAATGACGGATCTTTTCTTAAGAACAAGCCCATGTATTTTTCACATAATTCTCATTACTATGTTAGCATTCTCACTTTTGATATCTCTAGGAGCACTAGTGAGCAAATATGTCCCTTCTCTAATTTATAGAATGTCCTACTATTGACCTGCATATCTCATTACTTTAATATGAGTAAGTAGTAATATATGGGATGAGTAGTACCTATAGTATGGTATAGATAAGAAATAAGTAAGAGAAACTCCATGCACAAATATCCTCTCTCCAATATTCTACAATCCTATAGATATTAGTACCTATCAATAAGACTATGTAGACCTCAACCAAAGAATTGTACTTCCAAGGTGATATTAAGGTCATGGACCTTACACATTGTCACTAAAATATAAATATAACAAATAATATACAAAATCACAAAGGCCTTGGTTAGCACTAGCATGGATGCAATAGAGGAAACTAGAGATAGCATAAAAAATAAAAGAAGGAGAAGTTACTACTAAATAAGGTACCCTTCCGATAATTGTCAATTAAGGAGTGGAACATGCCATATCTACTACTTATGAATTTATTCATGCAATCACAATATTTTTTTCCACTATCTTCTCTTACTTTCCATATTTTATTATTTCCTTTCTCTCCTCTTATTTCTCAACTCTCCCTTCATTATACATCCCCTTATTCTACCACATTGTCACCTTTATATGACACATTTATGACCATATTTTTTACCACCACCATAGTCATACTACCTTCTAGTTTACCTTTCACCTCCACTATATTTACCTCTATATCATTTACCCTTATCTCACCAACCATCATCTCATACATTACCACATAGACCACATCAACCATGGTATCTCATACATGGTCATCTTGAATATCACCCTCTATCACACCATCACCCACCCTCTCCCTTGAGAAGGAAAAATATATATCCATATTTGGATCTACTTCTAAAGGTCTAGAACATATATTTGGACCACTTAAGAACACAACTAATGAATAGGCACCAATATATGGGAGTCCATAGACCACATGGCCTAACACACAAGCACAAAAGGAAGAACTGATGGTGTCAAGCCTAGCCTAGGATTTGGGAACTACTTATGGGGTGACTAATAATTTGCAAACTATGACGCACTTGCCATTATAAATTGTTCTTTAGGATAGTCAAGTTGACATGGACAAAGTGGACACCCAATGGGTTATAGAGCAAATTTCTATAGGGGGTTTCATTATAGAGGAAGGGTCATTCACCCTTAGGATACAAGTGGAATATAAGGACAAGAGAATCATATTCATAGATTTGCATCCCATTAATCCAAATTTTCCTACCATTGTATCATCAAACTATGTGCTAGGGTTGTGTATCCTAAATTTACAATAGGCAAGCCATATTGACCTAGTCTAATTCTCTAAACAGGTTAACTTGACAAAGTTGTATAACTATTTAAATCTGATCAATGATAATTAGACCTATGTAAACTAGAATAAGAAATTCATCATGCAATTATAGAAAGAGGAGGCCATAATACATCTGAGAAAAGATAAATTCAAGAAGCTAAAGGCTGAGTTGGAATATACAAAGAATAATAATGATTAAAATTAGTTAGAACAAAACAAACAAGAAAAGTAGAAATGTAAATATGAAATAGATGGGGTATTAAATTATAAGGATGGTAAAATATCCTAGTTGAGATAGCTAGAGAAGAATTTCAAAGCAAATAGAGTTCATTAAGCTGAATGTCTCAACCATGGATATCATCAATGGCATCTAGAATATAATCTTGGATGAAATCAAGCATGTCAAATTTTATTTGTAGCATATCCAATCATGTGGTAGATTTATACTTAAATTTAAACCAACTATCAATAATATGGAGTTTGACCTAGTATCAAAATAAAATAACATGTAGATAATGAGTTGGATCCATAAACCCACAAGTGAATAGTTACAACAACTAGGACTTCCAACAAAGTATGTTGTGAAATTCAAATTGATGAATGTACCACTTAGGATTATACATAAGGGGTTGGACTCAAAATATACATGTAAAACAATGGTGAACCCTAATCAAAATCAAGGTGAATCCTAAACAGATCAAATCAATCATCTTCACACCAAAATTTGGGGTATTTGAAGCCCTAAAAACTAAGTTATCTTTGGGATAAATTTTGACCTATTAAATCACCTTTTAACTTCATAAAATTTCCACCATTAGATCATAATCGAAAAAAATATTTCCAACGAGTACAAATATGCCTATGTTTGGATATATATTTTGCCAAATTGACCCTAAGAAAATATTGGTCCCAAAAAATTTAGGTGAATAGGCCGACGTCTAGGGTCCTTATATTTGCTAATTTTCAATTTTGGAAATCTTAATATTCGCCCAATTTATGAATATTCGCCACTATGCATAACCCTCGTACCACTCAAAAATAAAATTCTTACCATTTGCAAAACCTCCTATGATGAATTGAAAGAAGATACAAAAAATTTGTCACATCATCCAACTAGTCCAAGAGGGACTTCGTAGCCCTCTTTTGGATCAAGAAACTACTTTATCTAAAGAATAATATGCTAAGTTAACCAAAGATAAAAATGCAACAATCTCTTAGGTTGATAAGGCTTCTATAGTAGATGTAATATTCAATGCCTATAAAAATATATCCTAACTAGATATTTATTGGAAGGGGTGAAGGCTATCCCAAAATCATAGGAGGAATTACCTCAGAAAGAGTTTTATGACCTCATAGTAGTAATGGCCCTACTCAAGAACATAAATATTCCTTTTGACATGTAATGCTCTACTCTACAAAATATCTTAGCCAAGTATGGCTTGTGGTTAAATTTTGAGAATTTATTTTGGTGAGTCCATAGCCCAAATAATAAAGCAAACTAGGTATTATTTACCAACTAGGATTGGGATCCCTTCAAGTTTCCAAAAATATAGTACAACATACTTAATCCGTAGTTGCTTCACAATAAAATCTAGGTATAGAAAATGAGAATTTTCAATAAAGCAAGGAGTAGTCAATAGTTTTGGATATTTTCGGACATCCAATAGGAAGAAACAAAAATAAAAAATTCAAGTGGACAACAATTCATTGGACTGTGATCTATCAAACTCTTTATCAATTATATTTCCAATGAATCAACAACATAGTAACCTATAGAATAGAACTCAAGGATGAAAGTGATATATTTGTCTTCATGGTATAGAATTTAATTGTAAATACCTCACTCGATGAAAAGGGTGAATCCCTTACTATAAATAAGAGCCTTGGGCTCATTGTAAAGAATATTTTAGTCATTTTTAGAAAGGCTAGAGCTTTGTTCTTTTAATATACTCTCTTACTATTTGATTAATATAAAATTGTTATTGGTCTTTGTATAGGACTATGTCCTAATTTGTCAGACCTATCCTTGTGGCTTACATGAGTGGTGACCCTACATTTGTATGCTAATCCTATTTTTTAATGTATTTATGCATGGGATAATTTTTTATTATTTTCATTTGGTCTTCCTTGCATTTAATTTTAATATCTCATATATTTACCTTATTGTGTTTCTTTTTTACCTTTTGCATTCACATTTTCCATTAGATTTTATTAGGCAAGTGCAGGTTAGTTAGGATCTGGCCAAAATATAAAGGTCAAGGGAAATGAAAATCCTCTTTTCCAAGTCGTTGGACATAGATCATGATCTCATATTAGTCAATTATATAAATAAACAATTCCTCAAGGTGGGGGTGCATTGATTAATGCATGATAGCACTATCATTGTAGTGCTTAAGCCACCACTCATGGGGTCAACTCCACAAATGCATATAGATTTTGATCCCAATAGGCCCTCAACTCAAAGGTGTTGAAATTTGTGCAATCTAATCTTGTTTAAGCTAAGTATAAAAATGTAAAGAAGTGCTTATGAGCACAATTTTATGTATACTATGTGTATTCATTATTTATGTAAGCCTATAGGCATGTTCATGTAAGCCTATCGGTCCCTTTCATATTTCACCCTTAGTGGTATTGATTAATACACCTTTATTAATAACCTTGTTTATTTGTGTAAGCTTATGGATCCCTTTCATATTTCACCTTTAGTGGTATTGGTTAATACACATTTATTGATAACCTTGCTTATAAGTGTAATTTGTTATTATATTATTGTAAGGTTAGCCTCAGTGTTCAGTTTATGTTAGTCTAAGGTTAACCTCTCATTGGAGATTTGGTATCACTATAAATACCCCTCAATGAGGATCCATTTGTATTTTAAGTATGAATAAAATATGATATATTAGGGTGCCCACATGCACCCACCTTTTAATTTATATTGACTCTCTCTTTCTCTTTGTTTATTACTTTCATCTCTTTGATGCCATATTTAATTTACTTCTACATATTTTTGGATATGAGCATGGTGAATGCATATTTTGGATTATTTTTTAAAAATATTATGAATTTTAACATGTTATCAAAACAAAGACCAAGGATACACCACTACATTATTGAAAAGACTCATTCTTGGCATATAAAGAAGTAAAATAAATTTAAATTAATTTTGGAGGGAATTTAAAAATTTAAATTTGATGCTAAAATTCCTCACATACCAACCTCATGCACACAGTGCTCCATGGGGATTTTTGTTTGAATGTTAGCATATGAAGTGACTTGTTGGAGGCAATAGTGCATCAATGATGGTGTTGTTTTTTCATGTGAATATTGCATGTTTGAGATTTTGAAGAATTTTTCTCTCCATTACATTCTTCATTTCATTTGGCAATTGTGATTCTACCATATCCCATCCATGATAGAGAGATTGGAGTGACGACATGGAAGTAATATATTTGAGGGAGTGACTCTTGTTTGAAGCTAAAAAAAAAAACCTATTTTTTATAATTCATGGCTTGCAAGGACATCATCCTTGAGCAATGCTAGGGTGGTATACATGCTCCCTCTAAATTAAAAATAGGTATTAATTTATGCAAATATTTCTCCATCCAATAATGTGGTACAATTATTGGAGATATTCTTTACTTAGCAAAGGCTTTTGGTTAAAATTTAGGGTATTTTATTTGGACACATTCTTATAAGGCATTGGAAAAGCTCTCCTCTTCACCAACTATGCAATATGGTACATTGGTTGGTTTATTGCTTGGCTACACCAATATTGGTAGTCTAGATCCCATAGACATAATTTTAGTTAAGGAGGTAATTTTTTCATGATGGCATCTATGCAAGCAAAGAAAATATTTTTTCCTTTCCTTCCCAATAACAATTATGATGTAGCAATTGGTTGGCTAGCTCATGGATGATAGGTTTCAAGGTTTGGCCATTCTTTCCCTTCTTTAAGGTATGCAAAAAGATTAATTTATTATTGATTCCCTTTCATTTTAGCACATATGCATGGCATATTGGTTATTATACTTGCTTATTTGTAGGGGGTGTTGGATTTGAGCCTCATCACCTCCAAGACCACTCAAATAAAATATATATATATTGTGTGTGTGTGTGTGTGTGTGTGTGTGTGTGTGTGTGTGTGTGTGTGTGTGTGTGTGTGTGATTAAATGGCCAATAATATCAAATCAAGTGGAAAACTTAGATTTGTTAGTGCAACATCCAATCAAGTGGCAATAAGTGGTAATTGTTGATTTGCCAAAAATATTTCTAATATTTGGTAGTTGATGTTTTTATGATTTGAGTGTTGATATAACAAAATCTTCTAGAGGCCATAAATTTTGCATATGAAAATGTTTGAAGTCTATTTTTTTCTATATTGCATGATTTTTTAAGCTCTATGTAGTGATGACATCAATTTTGGACCTATTATAGATTTTTTTAGGATTTTTTTATACAAAATGTATTCCTTAGTGTATGTTACTCACCTCAATGGGTGAAATTATTACACTTGGTTAGTTCAAATGGAAGGATTATTCAAAAACAAAAATATCTTGTCCATATTCAATAATTAATTAGAAGGTGGTCTCAGCGATCATAAACTCAATAAGGGAAAGGAGGAAGCTCTTGCGCTCTTCTTCATGCTAGTGGAACTAGATGTACTTTTCCACATCAATGAGAAACTAATATTATTTATGTATGGACTATTAAATATCTCTATGGAAAATTAAATTCTAATGAAGTTAATAGGATAGAGATAGAGCTCTCCAACCTCAAAATTTTAGATTTTAGTAATGTTGAAGACTATATATCTCACTTCAAATCTCTAAAAGTTGATCTAGTTATGGTAGGAGGCAAGATAAAGAGTGATGAAGAATATATCAAATATTTATCCTTCTTTTTATATAGTTGGATTGGTTCTTTATGTGAATGCTATGACTATCAAAGAGCCATAACCCATCTCTCTTGATAAAATTTTCAAGCTTCTAATCCATTATGAAGTGGCAATGAAGAATTGTGGAGCTCTTTCTCATACACAAGCTCATCTAAAGACATCAACTCAATGGAATCTAAGGCTCATATTCCTAAGGGAAAGTATAAGGTCTCAAATAATTCAAACACTTGTGAGTATTATAAAATGGAAGGACACTCCATTAAGAATTACATTACAAGGATGAAGAAGATTGAGATAGAATTTTTGAGGGTTGAACACAATATTTTTTATGTTGAAGATGAGTTTGAAGGAGGAATAGTGGAGGCTCATTAGAGCATCCATTATGGAAGGAGGTTTTCCATCTAGTGCCTTCTCTCCTTGGTCCTCTCAGCTCATATTATGGAGGGGTATTGAAATTTTTGTAATCTGATCTTGTATAGGACAAGGATAAAAGTGTGAAAAAGTGCTTATGAGCACCATTTATATAGCCTATGGGTATTCATAATTTATGTAATTCTATAGTCCCATTTCATGTTTCACCCTTAGTACTATTGGTTAATCTACATTTATGGATAACCTTGCATAAAAGGATAGTTTATTATTATTATGTTATATGGTTAACCTCAAGGTTAAGTTTACCAGTCTGTAGTTAATCTCTCATTGGGGATTTGGTATCACTATAAATACTCCACAATGGTAATACACTCATATTAAAAGTATGAATAAAATGTGATATATTGGGGTGCTCATGGGCACTCACCTTCTAATTCTTACTGTATTTCTCTTTGTTTATTTTGTTTGTCTCTTTGATGCTATCTTTAATTTGCTTTTACATGTTTTTAGATATGATCATGTTGAATGCATATTTTGGAATGTTTCTAGAGAATACTATGAATTTTTATAAAATGGAATTAGTGCATGCAAAGGATTTAAAGGTTTTGGTATGATTCTATGTGGTTGATACTTGTATTTCTAGCATTGGTATCTCGTGGATGTCTTGTTAAGGCTTAGATTCTATGAAATCCAATATTTAAACATCATGACCAAATTTTTGAAGGTCACTATGATGATGTGGCACCTATGATTGATGACATAACATACAATGATGTGAAACTTGATAGTTGATTGAAATAACTTAATGACATGGCAATAAATGACACAAAACTTGGTGACATGGCACTTTGTAATGTAGTAATGGTTGATATGGCATCAACCAAAATGGTAAAGTGGATCCAAACTTTTTTGTATAAAAAAAAGGTTTAGCTAACTAGATTGAATCAACTCATCAAATCACCTATTCTAATTCTCATATCGTTACAAACAGATGTGCAAAATTATACATTTTAGAATCCTCTAATAAGTGACACATGGCACCACCTAGTTCACTAATAACTTGTCTAGTGGCCAACATAGTAAGAATCCCAATGGCACCCCCTTGCATAGAATAACACATGAAAAAAAGATTCATTGTTTCCCTGTCAAGTCAGAAGCTAGTTGAAACCCCCTTAGTATCACAAACAATGACACACTGCATTTGGAGCTCTTTGCATTAACAATATTATTTTTTATCACAACTATGTGTAGGAGATTATTTTTCTTATTAAATGTTCCAAACTATGTTACTTAGAAAATTAAAATTGAAGCTTTGCTCCAAAATAAGGGATTGTTCAAATATATGAATGAAAACCCATAAAACATATATTTTGAGGAGAGGAAGCAATTATTCAAGGATAAGAGGAATGAATCACTTGGTTTTATAGATCATAAACAATATCAATGATACTCATCCGAGTAATATATCAGATCTGAATCAATTGCTTGAGACATTTCATGACCTATGTAATCATATTGACTCTACTTAAATTAATAAACTAGAAAAAGATCTTGCTACTCTAAATATAGATGATTTTAAGATTGTGGATGTGTATATTAGTTGGTTCAATAAGCTATAAGATGATATTTGAACTATTAAATGGGTGAATAAGAAGGAATATAAAGAAGCTAATAGTGGGAAGAAAGATATTGATATTATCAACATCATGTTCAGTAGCATGTCTAAGCCATATAATAATATTATTATTATTATATTTGATATGCTTAGGTATAATCTCCCACCTCTCCTCCTTCTCTCAATGGTGTATTCAAGTATATCCTTCACTACCAAGATCGATGAAAAATACATAAGGATCATTCACCCACCAATCAGTCTTATGAAAAATTTATCATTAAAACAAATATGAAGAAGAATCCCCATCAAGGGAGAAGAAAGGTAAAAATATTCTCAATAGACCTATTTGCACATATTGTAAAAAGTAAGGTTATAAGGCATATTTTTCTCATACACAAATCGATAAACTTGAATAAGCAACTAAATAGAGGATGATGATGTTGCTCTTTTCTATGCTCGGGGTGAGGATGAGCATAATTATGAAATCTCATAATTTTTTGTAATTGTTCATTCAAAATATTGGACATCCACCTATTTTGGTAAGTGGATTATAAATTTAGGGGCAACTTGACACATGACCAAGAACTACCATCTTCTACATGATCATAGCATACAATACTCTAAATATCATGTTGCCATTGGAGATGACTCTTTATTATGGGTGGATGGATGTGTTGAGGTTATTATTGGTTCTTCTTCCTTTAATAAATTTCATTGTATTCATAGCATGGCCCCCAATCTCTTTTTTTTCTATCATATCACTCATTCAAATAAGAAGGTAGAATTTTGTTTATATAAATGGTTATCAAGGATATTTATGATGGCTTCAAGACAATGATAGCTTATTACAATTAATTAGATTAGATATACAATCTAGGTGAATAACCAATTTTATCCTCTCCTCCTTGAAAGGAAAAAATTATTAGTATGGTCGAATAGGTAGATGATATTGATTGGAGATATCATAGACTTGGGCATCTTGGCTCTTCGTCATTGAGATTTATGATTCATCATCAATTGGTTGTTGGGATTTCCTCTATTTATTCTCCTAGTGGTGTTTGTGAGGAATGTGTGTTGGGAAAGTCTCATCGAGATTTATTTCAAAAAAGGGACTGCCATGCATACTAGATAAACCTTAGAGCTCATTCATAGTGACCTTTATGGACCCAAGGGTACACCATATCTCTTTAGAAATATATATTTTCTCATTTTCATTGATGATTTATCCTAGTATGTATATTTGTACATAATTTCTACCAATATTGGGAATTTTGGAAAATTCAAGGATTTTAAGGCACTAGTGGATAATTAGTTTGAGTGGAATATCAAGTGCCTTAAGATAGAGAAAGTAGGTGAGTCTATGAGCAATGTTTTTTTAGATTTAATGACTCTTAATGGTATTATATTTTAGAGTACTATCCATTATACCCTAGAGCATAATGGGGAAACTGAGAGGAAGGTTAAGATTATTATAGATATACCTTTATGTATGTTATATGCTAAGGAGATTTAGCCTAAGTTTTGGTTCAAAGACATCGTTTGTGTCACACTATCATCAACCAAATGCTAACTCAAGTTGCTTAGGGTATGACACCTCTTGAGAGGTTGAAAAGTGATAAGCCTAATGTATCTTGATTTAATATCTTTGGATCCACAGCATGGGCTCATATAGCTAGATATATTTGAAAGGAGGTACCAAAGAGTCATAAATGTAATTATATGGGGTATTTTGATACCGCCAGGCTTATCATCTCTATGATAAAATATACAATAAGTATTACATCCCTATAAAGTTATAAAATAAACTCAATGCTATGTTTCACATGCTCAAATATTTCAATATAGGGAATGTAATATAACACTTAGTTTCATCATATTTATAACTTAGTATGTAGAAAAATGGCTACATCAATTAGAAGGATGATTTTGATACAAGACTCCAATTGCCATACTTGAATTTTTATTATTATGGTATATTGAAAGGGACCCAAACCTTTTACATTTGTAGAATATAATAATCACTTCCAAAACCTACATATTACAAAATTTGGACTAGAAAGGAGCATGTAACATACTTAGATACAACAATTTTGATTTCTTTATCCCATGGGGATTCAGTATTTCTTAAATTCATTTCATCTAGTTTATTTATAATCTTCAGGATATTTAATCAATTCTCTATTATCTTTAGATCATATCTCTAATTTTACCTTTACGAAGAACTTTGAAAGCTTCCACCTAGTCTAAAATACAACCTTTTTTCATCAGCTCTCAAATTTTAGTTTAGTTTCCTTGAAAATTGGTCCTATGCTAATAGATATTTTGTAATGATCAATTCCCCTAAGTATTTAAAACTTCTAACTTAGCAACATTAGAAGCATTTTCCTATTTCATAGTTATAATCATCAAAACCTCTAGGAAAATATCATTCCATAGCTTAGATCCAACCATATAAACTCCCATGTTTACCATAATATTAGCTACAATATTACCTTCCATGTAGATGTGTTGGATCACAAATGACTCCATGCCTGATAATATATTTATTACATCCTAAAAAATACTTTTAATGCTTCAGCTAGTGGTTTTATTGCTATTTAAACTATTAATTATATTCATAGAGTTCCCTTCCACTATAAGCTTCTTAACATTCATATTTTTTGAAATATTTATTCTTGTAATTGTGGATCTCATATTTGCTACATGGTTTGATGTATGGTGAAATTTCACCTCATAACAAGATAACACTACCCTTGATATAGATCTCAAAGACCCTCCCCCTCCAACCTTCCCTGGATTATCTTTAGAGGCTCCATAAAAATTTAGTTTTACACACTCTAGGGGGGAAAGAGTCCATCTCGCCTTTCTCTTTGACTAGCTAATTTGATTTTCTATGGATCTTAGTCGCTAGTCTACTGATATTTCTTCCTCCAACTTATTTTTATAGATTTTTTTGTTCATATTAACAGCCACATTTTTAGCAATGGCAACTTTGATAATCCTAATAATGACCTCTACACTATTAGCCTTATTTTGGAACACTCATTTATTCCTCTCCCTCAATATCTGCCAAATAAAATAGGGTAAGATAAATATCTAAACTTTTTCAATTTAGGGCTATGATAAGTGTTAACCCAACTTTCTCATAAGACCTCCAAAGACTTTTCTATCACCCATTGATTTTTAAGTGACTGAAGAAGTGCATGCCAAACCTCCAAAGAAAGGGGAAAATGGATAAAAATATGATCAACTATCTCCTCATCCCCACAACATAAATAAAACCTATTAGAAATGATCATTCCTCTTCTTCTAAGATTTTCCACCATCAATATCCAATTTTGCAATGCTAGCCAAATAAATAAAGAAAAAAGATTTATCTTTTTTTAACAAAACCACTTTATCAGGGGGATATAATCTTAGGTAAAATATAATCTATTGGCTAGAACCTTTGTCAAAAATTTATAAATGTTATTGTATAGGCTAATCGGACAAAACAAAAATAGCATGTTTGCTCCTTGCTTTTTTGAATTCAAAAGAAGGAATGTAAAATTTCATTTCTTGAGAATTATTTTTTCTCCCTAAAATTCTAGCAAAGCCTCTAACATATTATTCTTAACAACCTCCTAGTGAGTTTGAAAGAAACCATCTGGACCTAGGGCTTTATCTTTCTACATGTTAAAAATTACCCTATGCACCTCCTCCTTTGATAAAGGACTATCCAAAAAAGTATTTATTTCACTACTCATGTAACAAACCAAATCTAACCAACCCAAGAGAGGAAGAGATAATTCGGGTTTCATTATATGAACCTTTCCCAAGGAAATTCAATGTCCTTGGGTCCACTTTGATGGTTCATTATCGAAGCATCCATTATAATACTAAGGGATTGCTACTCCATAACTCCCTTAGTTTTAGTACTATCATTTAATAACTAACTAGGTTGGTTTCCTATGGATAATCCCTCCTACGGAAGAACCCCAAACCCCAAAGTAAACTAGGTACTAGCTTCTGTTTCTCTCTCTCCTTTGTTTTTTATATTTACATAGTCCTTACTCTATTGCAAGTGTAAACGAAATACTTAACATTCATCTTACTCTAAAAAAACATAAGTACCTTTGACTATAAGTATAATAGGTTTAAGTATACAAATCAATTTTTCTTTATATACAATGTATAGAAACTCTTGTAATCAGCTAGATACTTACATGCATATAATGATTTCAAAACACAATCCATAGATGATAAACATATAATACATCATATATCCTAGGAAACCCTTACGGGAAAAATCCAACCTTGAAACATCCATTTTTATTGCATAATTCTAGCAATCATTGATACATATATATAAAAGAATCCCTTATTTTCATTTTCCAATAAATCAAAAACATTACATAAGAACACCATAATTCTTATGTCCCCCAAAACATGAATATTTTTAATTCATATTACAATACCAATGAGGGAACCCCATAATCCCCTCGAACAAATTCCACATTCATTCCTCTAATTATAGATACTCAAGAACCCCCTTGAGTATTTTCTCAAATATAATAATGGAACCCCTATAAGTTCCAATCTATCTAATGGAATCTACACCCATCCCCAAAATATATCTTTCATCTTTCAAATAATTAGCATAATCCCATATCATAAATAATAATTCACCCATCAACTTAAAGATACAAAAACTATAAAGAAATTTCCATTATCTTGGAGTAATAAATTATAAGTTAATAACCATCATATTATTTCCCTGTAGGTCTAATAAAATAAAACCCTTTTTTTAATAATTTCAAAGCAAGTTAAAGAAAACACCATAATTTCCTTTATTAAATGAATTCCACATCCATTTAATATTCAATTGTTTTCTATAAAATAACACAAATAAGAAACACCTATAATGTCCTTCCCTAATGAACTCTCCATTCATAATTTCCCATAAAACAAATATAATACTTTCTCTATCATAAAAGAAAATATAAAACATTTACTTTCTTTATCCTAAAATATTGAATAACTAAACATCCTTCACTGTACCATTTCAATATTAAAGTAAGAATTTCAATCATCCAAAATTATTAAAATAAATAATTAAATAAACCAATTTACTAATAAGCATTCGCTAATTCAATAAATAATATCAATATTCCTTTTATGATATAAAAAACTAAATATCTACATTTATCTGACGTTATTCCTTGTACAAGAAAACATTCCCCTATATCATTATATTTCTTTAATAAAGATTAAAAACCCTATAAAACATCTTATATAAAATAAGTTTACTTCAATGAAACCAAGGTTTCCTTTCTTATACATTTACTAATTTAATATTTTTTTGTGAAACTGTGAAAAATTGCTTATCTAAGTTATGTTATAAAAACGTTATGCTTACTTCCTTTTAGTAAGTCACTTAAACAACAAGGTCAAGTTGTTTGTTTTAAAATAATAAATAAATATTATTTAAAACTGATAAAAAGAGATAAATTATATTTTTCAGTATAATTTATTTTTTAAAATAACTCCCAAAAAGGGATAGGAAGACCAGTATCATAATGTAATCCTCCTTATGTAAACTATATAAAAAAAAATGGCACTATTTATCAAATACAAAACCCCCCTTTTTCCTTTTCTTTACAACAAACATATTATTTAAAAGAAATAAAAGGCTCTTTCATAATATATTTTCGTTAAAATAAGAGACATCCTCCTTTTATTATTTTCATATATATATATATATATATATATATATATATATATATATATATATATATATTTCGATGAGGAATCTTTTATATACAACATATCCGCAACATATTCCCCTTTTTTTATGTCAAACATTAAAGATCTGAGAGCATCCCTATACAAGCATGTACACATTGAATTCAACTTTAATAAAATGCATTTTACTTTTAAAGATGGTAACCCTAATGCTACATTCGTATAAAATATTACTTATTTGCACAAAGCTTGGTCAATGTCAAAAAGGAAGAATTTAGGCACGAGTATTTTCAAATACCTAGAAACGAAATACCCAGGCATTTGGCTGACATCCACAATAAAGCACTTTAAAAAACAATAAATAATAAAATGCAAAACCTTAAGAGCTTCAAAACTTAGACTCAAGGCATCCATATTCAAAGGCAGATACGATGCACAAATTTCTAGAGAGAAAACCCAAATTCAAAATTCCAAACACATGCACAAATTTCTAGAGAGCAAACCCAAATTCAAAATTCCAAACGCATGCACAAGCTCTTCGATCTTCGTCTATAAGACATTTTCACGAAAGGGGATAGAGTGTTGGGATGCTCTAGGGTTCTACCTTAGGATATTCTCATTTACACTTCACTTTGTTAGAGGAGAGAAGACGATCCGAGGATAGCCCGAAGACCTGTTGGACAGCTTCCTCCCTGAGGTATCGAACGAACAACAATCTGACATGGTTTTAATAACATAAAGATTATGGTTGGTTTGATAAAATTCAAGGGGGTAAAAACTGAGGTGGTCAGGTGCTCTTTTAGAAGGATAAGATTGAACTCCCTAAGCAAAGATGACCAGAAACGTAGGCAAAAATATAAAGCATTGATTTTAAATCTCAAAATTGTTTAAACACAAGGATTACCTCTTCAAAATCACAACCGGGTGAATTGCACAGATGTAATCTCCTTCCTCTATCCATTGCCAGGCAAGACTGGTTCTTTCTCCTTTTTTGCTTATTCTTTTTTTAATGTCTGGGTCCTAGTTTTTATTTAACGATGAATCATATGGAAGGGTTCAAATGACAAAACCTCATGTTGTTCGTGCTCCTGTAAATCTCCTCCAAGCTTTTGTAGATCTTCGATCTCAAAAAACCATCCTGATTTCTTTCTCCTTCCATGGTTTTGATGGTGGTTAGGGAAAGAGGCTTCATCTATTTCTTGAACGGATTCGTTTAACCACCAATCCAATCAGCTTCCATTCCTTCAACCACGTTTTAATAAATTATTACCATTATCTTTTTATGATAATTATTTTACTTTTTTATCTAATGTTTTAAAAAAATATATTAATATTTTATATTTCATGTTTCTAATGTTTAAAACATTAGTTTTATTACTTTTTATTAATAGATTATTTCATTAAGGGTTCAAAACATTAGTTTTATTACTTCTTATTAATAGATTATTTCATTAAGGGATATTAATAGGTGGGACTTATTAATACAATTTCATAAACACATTAATATTGTAAGGATGATACCACATAAAATGCAAATACGAAATGATATATCAAAATGCAAAAGGCATGAACTAGGATTAAATGCACATATATCATGTGTCACATCACTTTCACTTCTGATGAGGATATCAATTCTTGCAATCACACAAATCCATTAGCAACATCATATTCTTCAATAAAATAAACAACTAATCATCATATAGAAATTTATTCTATCATTAAAACAACATATAAATTCATAAGTCCATCATATGAAATTTGTTTCCAAGGGAGGCTCATGACAACCCACCACTTGGAAAATGTTCTTCAACAATTTATGAATTCATTCATTGTTTTTTAATCTTCCATCCTAAGGAGATTTTGAAAAAAATAAATTGCTTCCTTTTTAATATTTTTTATGTGAGAAAGTACAAGACTTTACACTAAGAGAGCATAGAATGGACCCCAAAGCTAACATGGATCCATAATGGAAATCAACCAATGAAAACCACACATGGGGGTGATGCTCCCACAAGAGAGAATGGAGGATATGGATGGGCCATGATTCCATCGTTTGATGGGTTGGATCATGGTTCCTCTACTTCCACTAGGGCATTTCATCTAAAATCCTCCTTCCCAATTTATAAAGCTCTATGTGGGTATTGTGTTTTATATACCATTATGAGGGATAATGACTCAAGACTCATAGCATTGCTTAAGGTGTTTAGAATTTTTTATGTGATAAAGTAAAAGATTGGGCAGTACAAGAGGAGTAGAGAATGGACCCCAAAGCTAACAGGAGGCCTACAAAAAAAATCAACCAACAAAAACCATACATGGGGAGAACTCCACACTCACCACCATCGAGCATTGCTCCCATGGGAGAGTATGGAGCATATGGATGGAACATATTTCATTCATTTGAGGGGTTGGGTCATGGTTCACCCGCTTCCACTAGGGCATTTCACCTAAAAGCCTACTTTTTTATTTACAAAGCTTTATGTGGGTGTTGTGCTTTATATACCATCACTCTCGTAGCATTGTTCAAAATAAAAACAACTTCAAGAAATATATTAATATTAGAAGAAATCCAATAATGCACAATAAAAAATATCCAATAATAACAACAATACAAATTAAATCGTTATAAAATTAAATATGCAATAATGAGATTCTAGATTCAAATCAATGCAAATCTTTAATAGTAGCTTAAAATGGCAAAGTCTCTTATGTGTAATGGAGATGACTAGATTTGAATACGAAAGATGATTCTATCTACCACCTAACTCTTCATATTTATGAACTAGATAAACATTAACCCTAAGCCTAATGCTTAATGTTTGACTATCTAAACTGGAGCTAATAAAAATAAAGATAATCATGTGACCATATTAGAGTTGTTACAATATTTTAATACAAGGAAACTAATAGAATAATTTAATTATTCATCTGTCAAACACATTTTATATAAAAATATTATTTAAATCCTCCTTTTATTAATCTATATCTATAAAAATTTACATATACAATAATTTTACATTTTAGTTGTTAAAATTGGATGATTGTAAAAGTCATATTTATGATAAGGTATTTATAGAAATATAAAAAATTGCATTAGGATTAGCATTAATTTTTGGTAAAAAATAATATTATGAATAAAATATAATAACAATTCTCATCATTAAGATATTTTTAAAATAAAATCACTTTAAAGGGATAAAAATGATAAGGAATACAACTAAAAGGATGGGACTATAGAAATAAAATATGATCTAAATATAAAAATAAAATTTGCAATTGATTGTAAGTGAAGTTGTCACCACAAACCCACCCGCTCACACACTTTCCCATGCAACGAATTCCCAAAGAAGAACTAAAGTCCGACCTATTGTGATGTCCTCCTTCGGACTTTATGAATTGAATATTAATATTTTATGTAATAATATCTAAAATATTAGGTTTGAGGTGTAGACCAATTGGTTCCACCAAACACTGTAATATTTTGTGTCTCGTCAAATTGAACGCTTGTTCCTTTCCTGCTTTCAGTGACGTAACAGGTTTAAAATGATTGTGGCATGCTAGTTATTGTCCCTTTCATGGTACTTTCAGTGGCATAAAATATTTAAAATTTTGGCATGGTAGTTATAGGGAAATACTATGCGAAGAACTGTGTAACATCTCCCAAGACAAACAATGCAAAATATTATAGCGGCCATAAAAACTAGACAGCCTACCTGAATTTGTGGTAGCTATCCATTCTACCATGTAAATTTAAAAAAAAAATTAAAAATAACATAAAAATAATATCTAAAATATTTTAATACAAAATAAATAATTTTAAATATATGATATGCATTAACTTTAGTATTGTATATGATATCTATTGTAATGTGTCACTAGTATAATGCATCTTAATACATAATTAACTTATTTTTCATTATAAAATTGAGATGTTAATCTTTTGGATGCTCTGAATGCATAACAAACCTATTCTAAAATAAACTTATTTTAATTTTATTATTTTTTAAAAATTAATTAAAAAAAAAATTATCACTATATTAGTGAGTTTAAAACAAGTCAAGCATTCATTAATTACACTTTAAGCCTCTATGCCCTTCGAGATTTGAACATAAACATAAACCTTCTCGTTAAATTATTCATAAACACTTTATATTTTTTTTTTTAACTATTGTATAAGAAAAATTGGAATATATCATAGATGAAGGATTTTCTTTCTTGAAGTTTCAAGACACCATTTGTGGCCCATTCTTACAAATTAAGATAATACCATAAAATAAATACTTTTATGTAAATTGAAAAACTAATGAAAAAAAATTGTAATTTTGTAATATATTTTAAAAATAATTATATAATAATTAGAGGTTAAATATTGTATTGATTGTAATAGACCAGATTGTTGATAAAATTTTCCATAGCTTAAAAACATTCATACATGAACCATGTATAAAGAATTAGAATTGGTTTTAAATTACTAATTTTATCTACCATGCTTTTAATAGTTTAAACTTTAAAAAGTGTTGTTGATACTTTTATCTAACCACCTTATAGAATTTATGATTAATTATTTTCTTAATTCTATTGACAAAATTTGTGTTTATTTTAATAGTTTAATCTATGATTTTTGCTTGTTAATTTGTTGGGTGCATGTAATGGGATTGTTTTAATTGGTTATCAGGGATTAACATGAGACATGTGTGATTATAATACTTTTAATAAATTATATCATATTATATTATATTATATTTCAAAACATTACGATGCAGGTTAAATTATACTTGTATGATTACATTCCTTATACAATTTTTTCATAATACCTTGTATTGAACTCAAAAAATGTTATTCATAATTTTTAATATCGTTTCCATGTCCCTGCTGAACGTCATTTTTTTATTTACTTAAGCTAATATATTTTATTTAAATAAATAATTTTTATCATTAACATTTTTCAATTTATTTATTTTGCCATATAACTATTTTAACACATTTTATGCGATTAGAAAATATACTTAATTATTTTATACTTATCATAAATTATTATGATGAAAACAAACAAGAATATATTTATAATGCTTATTTTACCCATGATTGTCAGGTTGCTCCAGAAGAAAATGTGATATTAGTAGTTTTGTTGATGGCTACAATTGGAGTTTCAATGTAAAATATGAATTCAACTATAGGTCAAGGAAAACTCGTTTCAACAAAACATCCAATTATTGAAAATAATGAATGGGGTAAGTGTTTATATATTAAATGGAATTAATATGAAAATTTATTTGTTTATGAATTGTTTAATAACATTATTTTGTTTTTAGGGTCCGTGATCGTGAATGGAAGGACTTGGTACAATAGCAATGCCCATGAAACTAATGAATTGATATTAGGAGGAAAAATAAAAATTGATCAAAGGATCAACCATGAAAATGATCAGAGGCTGAATAGCGAAGAAGATGGTTTAAAATTGGAATTGAATCCATTTGATCTCATGGCATCAATATTGGATATTGCCAATACTTTCCTAGGGGAGGTAATTGAGGAGGTGATTAAAATGTATTATTATTATTTTTTTTTTTTAATTTATTTATTTATTTTTTTTGGTGGTGGTCACAAGGGGTAAACAGACTCTGACCACGAGGGAACCATTACATAACATATCCGCAACATGTGAGGCGATAGATTTGAACCTGGGCCTCTCAGCAACTAGAGAGGTTTAACTACCCACTTGCTCTCCAACTCCTCTACAATTATTTTTAAGCAATTTAAATTTTATAAGATTTATATATATATATGTAGTTGATGAAATATAGGTATTTGTGATGTGTGTGATTGTGTGTTAAATTTAGTACGGATAAGTTTAATTCTCCACTTATAAGAGGTTATGGTTGTAAAATTTTATCACACTAAACAAATCCATATATATATATATATATATATCTTTTGTTTAAATATTTTTAAATTTTGTTTATTATAAAGATATTAATCAAAAGTGATGCATTTAATATTTTAAAATGTTAGATGTATAAAACCAACAATTGGTAAGATTCTAATCATAATAATTTTATAAAAAACATCACATTCACTCAAAAAAATAAATATAAACATAAAATAGAATACAAAGATTTAATCAATAAAATAAACAACAAAATAAAAAATATATCCAAATTATTTATAAATATAATTTAAATATTTTTTAAATGACAAAATTATTAATTTTAATAATTATACTTTTTTTCTCATACATATGGATAACATGAATGGGAAAAATAGTTTCTTAAATAGGTTTTTTAAGAGTTTGATTGAATAATTAATTTTAAAATAATTACAAATTTTTTGTTCTCATTATTAATATGAATGAGAAAAATAGTTTCTTAAATAAATTTTTTAAGAGTTTGATTGAACAATTAATTTTAAAATTATTATAAATTTGAAAATATAAACATAATATTTTTAATAATAAAATAATAGAGAGTGTCTAAGCTTCACCATGGCGAAGAGGGCTTGAGTCTCATCGTGGCATAGAGGACCACAACTCTGAGGGTCGTAGCTCTAGATATTTTTGGAAACCTTGGCAACCTAGATGCCCTTTTGGATAGTGATTCGGGTTAGTAGATGACTTTGCATCTACAATTGACTTGTTGAGAGGAAGGCTAGACAGTTGGAACCTTAGTTGGGGGGATGGGGAAAGGAGGTTGGGTTGGTTGAATGATCTTAACATCTAGAGGGTGTTGTGGGTTGGTCTCCTATCTTGGTTCATTCTGGGTCACTAGATCCCTGGTTTGGTTGTTTTACTGTAGATGTAGGTGAAATCACGGGCTGGAAGGCTAGGCAGCTAGAACCCTAGTAGGGGGTTGGGGGAAGGAGGTTGGACCAGCTGAAGTAACCTCAACGTACAACTATGTTGATGGGTAGACGGCTAGACCAGGCTATGGTTGGACTCTAGCAAGATCTATGGGGATTTTACCTTCATAGATTTTCATGTTGGAGGGTGTCATCGGGGTACTTTGTTGCAGATCTTCTCTTTTGGTTGGTTTTGTTGTTGTAGATCTCCTTTTTGGCTGGTTTTGTTTTATATCCATGGTGTGCTTCAGTTCAGGTAGCTTTATTCTGGTAAATTTTTTCAACCAAGGCAGCATGACATATGAGTCATATCCCAGGGTTCCAACACTCATATTTTTATCTGGGATCCTTCATTTTTCTCTCTCAAATGTTGTGCTAGGTGTTTTTTGTTTTTCTTTTTAAATGCAGAGTGGTTTTCTTCAATAGGATATGTGGGTTTCTTGGTGATTATTTATGATGTTTTCCATCTGGTGGGTCTTCCATTGGCTAGACGAGTGAGCCCTGAGGGCTTGTTTTTTATATATTATGGATTTTATTGGTTGTATTTTTTAGTGTTGTTTTCTTAAACCAATTTTTGTTATGAGAGGTTGTCCTATTACATGCTTTGTTGGATGAATTTCTTGATCGTGATGATAGCATTTCCCTGTTCTCCTTTATTGTGAGGCCGAAAATGCTTCAACTTGCGCGATATTTATTTGTAAAATTGTTTAACTGATAATATTTTCATTATTCTACTATTTTTCTCTGGTTCTTTAGATTCCTAAGCACATTGTGGTTTGACTGTGGGGAAATATCTTGTATTTGCTTGATAAAAATATGTGACTTATTTGCTAGGAGGTTTCTTCACTAGATTTTAGGGTTTTATTTGTGGAATCTAACTCAGTCTTTCTTGATGTCTTATTGATAGATCTAATATTCGGGGGTGCCTTTCAAAACCCTACTTGTAATATATTCTAGGACCCTTTAAAACCCCTTCTACTATCAATAAAAAATAAAATAAAATAACTGTGTTATCATTTTCTTTTCAAAATTTGTAAAATATTTCAAGAATATAATAAATAAACTAATCAAATAATAAAAAAGATATGATATTAATATCATGTTGATTAAAATGTAAGGACTCTATAATTAGTCATATTCTCACACTAAGGATTATTATGGAATTATCATTACAATAAAGTAGAAATCTTATCTTATTTTTTCAACTTCATAAAATCCTTTGATACCATCTCCAAAAACTATATAGAACTTCATGGCAAGAAATGTCAATACTTTATAATTTTTTTAATTAGGTAAATAATGGCTTTTGAAAGGGTCCCTCAACCTAAGATCTTGTAATATAAGCATCCAAAGAGATTTCATAGTGAAACACAAAGAGGTTTGACCCACCCAAGAAAAATAAAAACCAAACTTTAGATAAATCTAAAACCAGTTTAGTTGGCTCATGCCGACATGGAACCAAACTTGACCAAATTTAAATTAAATCCTATCCAAATTGAAACCATAAAATTGGGAAGCCAAACCACAAGAAAAACTAAAACTTGAATGGACAAACCAAGATATAGGAGACTAGTCAGGTCTTGAGGGTCCAAAACAAACATCTACAAACTAAGGGATAAAAAAATTGTGAACACCAAAAAGAACTTAGAATCCACGAATCCATAAAATTTGACCCCCAAAATATTCCCACCCTAGCTTGGAATATTTTAAAATCAAAATCACAATACAACTTCCCACCTAAGCTAGGAATTGCATAACTGCTCCAAGAAAAATAAAAAAGTTCAAACTTCCAATTTCTTTCCCATGGGGGGAACATACATCTGAGTCAACAAATTCAACAAGACTAAATTGAAAATTTGCCATCCCACCTATAGGGAGAAGTGGGATCATTGTAGCACTTCTTATAGACCTGAACACCATAAACTAAGTATAATACAATCAATACTACAACAAGAATATAACATGGATCAAGAATTTAGAACTGAAATAGGACTATCCAATGGATCTATCTCTACATCCAGTAAAAATCCACTAGCATCCTAGAGAAGAATCCCTAAACAAAGAACCACAGATACCTTCCCCAATTTGGTTTTGAGCCTAAAATAGAACAAGAGACTCCAACCCTCCCCAAATTTGGATAAACAAAATCCAACATAAAAAAAAAATGGATATGCTCTGGATCCACTAAAGGTCCCAACATCTACAAGATTTGGAAATGCTTAGGATCCGCTAAAGGATCCAAGATGTTGGATAAAATAAAATAAGGATCGGTGGAAAAATTATGGCTTGGATCCCTCTCACAATCAAATAATCTCTTGAAAATAGCTATCCACTACAACTTTGACATCTTCTACCTCTCTATCAACCCCATAAACCTAGCCAAATCCCTAGCCTACCAACCAAAAACTCTAGGAAAGAGAGACCACTACCAAGAAACCATGAACAAAGGGATGATGAACTTTCAATACCAGAGGTAGATCAGCATTTCCCAGAGGAATACTTGGTCCATGCAAGCCAATACTTAGCTTCTCAATAAAACTACCCAAAGAGATAAATCTTACCTTATTAATCTCACTCAATATCTTCCTTGGAGCTAGTAGCGGTTCAGCACCAACAAGACCTTCAATTTCTAGGGAGAAAACTAGCAAATTTTCTAGAACCTTAGAGATCCCCTTATTGTTGCCTAACCCTCTAAGCTTCTCTTCCATTGGTACAATCTTCCTGCCAGTATCCATAAGGATCATATCTTCTAAACTTGTAATGCAATATGGATCTTGTGATCTTCATCTCCTCTTTTGTTAGTGCTATATAATTAATCATATTCTCAAACTAAGGATTATTATAAAATTATCATTACAATAAAGTAGAACTATCATCTTATTTTTTCAAATTCATAAAATCCTTTGATACCATCTCCAAAAATGTGTTCTAATTAGGTGTTCACAAGAATTGATATTTCATTTTGGAGTATTATATTACCATTATATTTTTTGTTGAAAGTGACTTGATATTATTAGAAAAATAAGAACATTATTCACAAAAAAATGGGTGGTAAGGAAGCACACCCTAAAATCCTATATAGAACATCAACCCAAGGCCAAAAAAGACTTGGGATAACTATAAAATAGTTAACATATCAACAAAAAATAAAGGATAAAAGGACCACTAGTTTTCAAGTCACCATGGAGTAGCACCAGCAAAGGGAGGGGGGTATTTATCCAAATAATTTCCTCAACCAATGGGAGGATCATGGTCTATGGGAATTGATTCCCACCTAGAACCATCATCTTGCAACTCAAAAGTGTCACCTATGGTTTGTAGTAAAGTGGTAACATATCCGGATGATGAGCCTTAATGGTAATATTATGGCATGGAGTGAAATCCTTTCATAGCACATTGGTCTTATGGGTAAGGTCTATAAGTAGTCAAAGTCCTACGATCTCAAACCCATTGTTGAGAAGGAGAATATCTTTGGTGAGGTGGGAAGGGAAAAAATCAAACCACAATGTAATGAGCATTTACCCAATGATCCAACAAAGTTAGCAGATGTTGAATCTCAAGGGCAACCTTGCTCACCTATGATTGAATATAAATAAGAACATTGGAGTATATTAGAGCTTTTAAATACATGGAATACTTTAGATATGCATGTTGAGCAAAAAAAATCCATTATGGTTATTCCATATGTTAAATAGAATCTCAACCTTAAAAATATGTTAAATCTTCTCTATATGTACTGGTATTTGGGTTGTATCCCTAAGAAGAACCATAGGCCAAGAAAATGGTTGTGGCCTAAAAGGTTTTAAAAAATCATGAATCCATTTCCATGTCACTTGGGCCTTAGGGCAATACCAAAATAAATGTTCAATGGATTCCCTACAATGACAAAATGATAGTTGAGAAAGTGCATTCCTAAATGATGAAGACATTCTCCTTCAGGAAGTCCCTTAAAAAGAGACACAATGAAAGTGATCCACTTTAGGCTCCAAAACAGCATCCCATAAAGTGTGAAATTTGTTATGCCAAAGAAAGTGAGCCACTATTATATTTGAATCATATGTTTTCCTTGTTAACTATAATTTATATTATTGGTTATTAAATCATGCATATCCTTTTCACAACTTAATCATATATCTTAATATGAATTCATAGTATAATAATACCTAGAGTTTACATTCAAAGGATAAAATTTGAAACTCTAAACCACATGGTTAAGAAAATTTAGGAAAAAATACATGTGAACATTAGAGAAAAAACCATAATTAGTTACAAAATATGTTTCTCCTTTAAACACAAAAATATTAGAAATTTTGTAAAGTGATAAATTCATATGATTTTGTAGCTCATGCATATATTATTACGGTATGTGTGTGGGGGTAGTTGGTCCTCTTGCTTTCTAACTGGTTCATGTGATGTTGTGTTCCCATACAAGTTGTTTATTTCCAGTGGCATATTCCTATGTTGGAATTCCATTCCACTTTAATACCTCTTCTTCTTTAAATAATTAAAAATGTAGCCTCTCTCAATAAACCATGGTTTTAGAACATTGACTATAAGACCAAATAAAGGTAGAATTGGGTAATTTATTAAATATTTTATAAAACAATTATTAAATATTTGAAGACAACATAACCAAATCTAGATAATTCTACAATATATATATATATATATATATATATATATGAATATGAGATGTTGGCATTTAATCAAGTGAGAAATCATACATAGTTTTGATATTTTGATAAGGTAACCTTTAATTTATTTTTTGAGAGGATGAGAAATATGTTTAAGCTATGAAGAATGTTGGTAGAGGATCTTTGCATGCTATAAAAACATCATTTTATAGGTTTTAGATGGCATGTCATCTACAATATGCCACCAATAGTAGTAGGATTATTTCCAACAATATATGTAAATACAAAGTTATCATGAGAATGCATATAATATATCCAAAATATAGTAAAATAAGATTCAATGAAAGAATAAAAGCATTGGCATAAAATAATTAAGGAACATATGTGTTTAATATTATATTGAAGGAATTATGAAGATAATGAGATAGTATCTATAAAGAGGAACCAAGAGGAAGTGCAATATAAGAGGGAATGTGAGCCGATATTTAGTCATGGTGGAAGAGCAGCAAGTTCATCCAGAGTACATCAATGCTTCAAATCCTTAACATGAATGCATCGAACATAGTTTCCAAAAAATTGATGAAGCAAAGAAACATTGGAAAAAAGGAGATAGAGGGGCTATTGTGAGCAGAGAGGGAGTGAAATATGGGAGCTAGTGAGAGGGAGGAGAGAGTGCAATTTGGGAGCGAGTGCAAGCTGAAAGAGAGTGTGAACCAAGAGGAAGTGCAAGCCAAGAGCAAGCCCAATTATCTAGTATATAAGAAAAGTCATATTTGAAAGCTCTAATGGTAATTTAGGATGCACTAGTTGGAAGTATGGAGGCTCAAGTTGGAGATAAATATAAGAGTGAATAGATGGCAAGTTCAATCCAAGTGGTATCATATGTTACATTAGAAGTGAGTATTAAGGATGATATGATTGAGCATGATATAATGGTTCTTAAAAGTAGATGGTTAACATGTGCGTTCCATAGGTCATGGCCTGGGTTTTTGGAGATTTAAAATTGGATCAAGTGAAAGTTGGGATTAAATTCAAATTACTCTGACTTTTCTTCCTAAAGTATTTTTCTCATCATATTTTCCAATTTAGAAATTAAGGATAAAATTATGGTTTGTGGTCCATGGTTTAGGGGAAGAGATGCACTTTATTTGATACCATGGAATGAATTTTTTTTTGTTGAGATAAAAACTATTAAGAAGCTTCTAGTATGGGTTAGGCTTTTTGGACTTCCATATTAAATTATAAATAAGGATATTTTGAATAATATTGTAAATACCATAGGGTAATTCATCAAGGAAGGACTAACTATGATGGAGTAAAATCATGCTATATATACTCGAACATGTGTTGTTATAGATGTTTTAAAACCTTTGCCATAATCCATTAATATTAAATCTGAATCAAGAGAATAGAATAAACAAGTAGATTATGAAAATATCGCATTTTGTTGCCACAATTGTTATGATATTGGACACATGGCAAGAGTTTACAAAGTGAAAACTATGAATAAAGAGAAAATTCTAGCCATGAGATAAACTTGAAGACCAAGCAATAAAATCATACAGTAACAGAAGCTAGATCAGATCAAGGATATTCCACTCTAAAATAAGAGGTAAAGGAATCCTGTCTACAATATCATTTGACAAGTTTAGAAGGAATTAAAGGTGCAAAATAATATGTGGAGTTAAATCCTGAAACAAACAACGCAAAAGAGGTCAACTTTATTCCAAGTAAATCATCTTCATCTTCCTCAAATAGTATAGAATCCTCTTCAGGTAATAAAAGTGAAAGGGGTGCATATGTTATCCCTTGCACTTTAAGGTTTCAAAAGTAGCATTATAAAGAAATGAGAATGGAGGAAACCCATAATAATTTAGGTTTTCTATGGCAAAATAAGAAGATAATTTCTATAGAAGAGCATCCTTGCACTTTAGGGTTTCTAGGGCAACATAGAGAAGATTGTGCTTTTGAGGTTATTCCTTGCACTTCAGATCCTTTAGAACAAGGTAAACCTAAATATGATCAATCTTACTATGAGCATTGTGAAGATTGAAGAGATTGATGAAGATGAAAGTATTATTGGGAGAAAAAAAAAAAAAGAGAAGAGGATCCAAGAAGAAAAAAAAGATAAAAAGAAACCTAGGGGGATATTGATATAAAAAAAAAAAAGCAAATATCACAAGTGCTAACAAGAAGTCGAGCTAAACCCACAAATAAAAAATAAATAAATAAATAACAATGAAAATAATATTCTATAATATTAAGGGAATAAATAAGAACCCTAAAAAAAAGGTATTAAGAAATTGTGAGATTGTTATAGACAAGATATTTGTAGATATAGAAGTTGGGCAATAAATATTTTAGCCATTTGTGGTGTTGAATTTTATCTTGACATAATTTAATTTTTAGAAGGAATATTATATAAAAGAAGTTTATTGTAGATACTTTTTGATGTGTTAGTGAGAGAGTGATGGTGAGCGAACATCCGACTTTCGATTTTTCGATGGGCGAGAAGCAGAGAGGCGGGAGTAAGAGCTTGGGGAGTGGCGTGCCTATGCACGGTGATTCCAACGGCCATCAGACGGGGAGTGAAATAGCAAGTAAGACCTCTGTAGGTACGGTAGATGATGGGAATGGAGTCCACAGGGGAAAAGACCCACCGGATAAAACAACAGTGGACGACAAGAGGATCAGCCAGGTTTCATTCGTGGAAGCACTCCAAGGGAAACCTAAACCTCCACCTGTGGCATCAAACACCTTTGTAACCTAGGGCTATGATGTCTTCTATCCAGAGCAAGTCATGGAGGAGTATGCTACCCTAGATTCATTCTCCCTGGTAGGGAAATTTGTTGGCGGAAGACCTGATATGGATTCACTCCGATGTTGGGTGACGATCAAATGGAAAACTCGAGGGTGCCTGGAACTATCTGCAATGTCCAGGGGGTTCTTCATGATTCACCTCAACACACAGGAAGATGCAGACCATATTTTATCAGGGGGACCATGGTTCTTCGAAAGAAGAAGCCTCTTCCTCCGCAAGTGGGGAGCAGAGTTCGACCCAGAATCATAGAGCATAAACTATGCTCCCATTTGGGTCCACCTCCTAAATTTTCCCTCACACTTCTTCCATGAAGATGCGCTCTAGGGGATAGCCCGAGCAATCGAGGAATTTGTCACCATTGACCCAGCTACTCATGCCCGGACTCATCTGACGCAGGCCCGCATATGCATCAATGTCAACCTAGAAACTTAGCTCCCTGACCATATTAACCTAATTTATGGATCTTTCCATCGGAGCCAACCGCTGGAGTATGAAAATAAACCCACTTTTTGCCCTGAATGCCAAACTCAAGGGCATATTTCATCCCAGTGCCCGAATCGCAAAGGCGCGCAGACCGATTCCCAGACTTTGACCTACCCAGTCCATGGAGAAAACCAGAAAATGAAATCCAGAACGGGACAGAGCCAGAACCACAAGGGCAAGAAACAGGTCCTACCTCCTCCAGGCGATGATATGCATAAGGCAAGTAGTCTGTTCACAATCTCTAACAAGTTCAATTTACTCAGCAATTTTGGTCTTAATGATAAAATCTATGTTGAGGAGCCTCCCTGTGAGGAATTCCCGGTCCCAAATCCAACCACTCAACCCTACCCCAAGGCCAACCTCCCCCAGAAAACCCCTCTTCCACCTCCTCCCCCGTGCCCTTCTTCCCCACCCAACAATGGTCATGAATCCCAGAGCTCTCCCCCCAAACCCCCTTAGTCTCCCAATCCTCCACCTAAATCTTCCCCACCCAATGGGACTGGGTCACCCCTCTCCCCATATAAATCCTGTGATGTCGAGACTAACAGTGATGATTCCTCCCAAGAATCCCCAGAACCATGGAGTCCAAAACAAACTCGAAGTTTCAAAAAATCCCAGATCGATGTAGGAGGTGATAGGAAAAAGGGTAGGCCCTCTGGCGCTGACCTGAGAAGTCATGATACAGCTGAAGATATAGCCAATGGCACCCAAAAAACCCTATTCTAGGAACTAGGGATCACCAACAGGGAAGAATCTAAGAGATCCAAACCCCTCATGCAGCAAGGCAAAGGGGGAAAAAAACCCTCCAAAAGTTCCAAATGAAAGTCCTCTCCTGGAATGCGAGAGGGTTAAATGGGGCAGCCAAACAAAGACTGGTTGCTGCCATGCAGAAAGAATCTAATCCCACCATTTTCCTTATTCAAGAAACCAAATTAGGTGAGCACTGGTCACCAAGAGTTGCCAAGACCATTTGGAGAAAATGTGAGTTCACCTACACACCGACATCTGGCACCTCAAGCGGACTCCTCTGTCTCTGGGACCCTACCAAGGTTGAAGGTAGAGTCATCTCAGGCGAAGGGCACCTATCCAACATCTACTTCCATGACTCCAACACCCAGCTCTCCTGGGTCATGACAAACGTGTATGCCCCTAACACTATGTAGGGCAGATCGATCCTATGGAACAATCTCACTCATATGAGGTAAGATTTCAGCAACGTCCCCTGGATCCTAGTAGGGGACTTCAATACCCCCTTGCATCCTTCAGAGAAGAGAGGTGGGAATGCCATAACCTCGAAAACCATAGACGACTTCGCGTATTTTGTAGATTCAAATAAATTAATGGACATCTAGCTGAGAGAGTCCCAGTACACTTGGAGCAATATAAGGATGGGTGGAGACCTCATCCAAGAATGACTAGATCATTTTTCGTTGTCCCAAGAAGCACTCCCCTTCGTTGATGATGCCAATCTACAGGTACTCCCAAAAATTGAATCCGATCACAGCCCCCTAATTTTTGAAATGGTAAATAGATCTCAGTTCAAAACCCCCTTCCATTTTGAATCAATGTGGACCCAACACCCAGATCTTAAAAATTAGATTATCGAGTGGTGGGGGGAAAGGTTCCCTGGGACTATCATAAACCAGGTAACGTAGAAACTTTGGTCGATTAAAGCCAAATTGAAGGTGTGGAACAAAGAGATATTCGAGAATATATTTGAAAATAAGAATAACATAAAAAGTAGGCTCAAATAGATTGAGGACAGGTTCCAGTAGGGGTAGGGGGATGACAATCTCAGAGCTGAGGAGCGGGTCCTACTTTCAGAATACCATAATACCCTACGAAAGGAAGAGATGTTCTGGCACCAAAAATCGAGACAGTTGTGGCTTAAGGAAGGAGATTCCAACTCCAAATTTTTTCACATCTCCACCCTCAGGCACAGAGGAGCTAACAGGATTAAGGGCCTCACCAAGCAAGATGGGTCTTTCACCTCAGATATCCACCAGATCCGGGATGAAGTTGTCTACCATTTTGAATCCCTCCTTGGTTCCCACCTTTCCTCCTCCAATCAAGCCATGGATGCCCTTCTCGAGAACATTCCTAGATCCATCCTCGAGGCCATGAATGACCTCCTCCTCAGCCCTCTAACCCCTAAAGAAATCCACCAAGCCCTATTTTCCATGCAGCCAGACAAAGCCCTAGGTCCCGATGGGTTCTCCCCTAGGTTCTTCCAAACCTACTGGGACATAGTTGGCCCCGACCTTTGCCTAGCTATTTTTGAAATGTAGCTCACCAGATCCATTCCTAGGGATGTCAACTCCACTTTCCTCGCTCTCATTCCCAAGGGGCCCAATTCCCAGTCCCTGTCTGATTACCGCCCCATCAGCCTATGCAATGTCATTTATAAAATATTGTCCAAAGCCATGGCCAATAGACTCATAGGCATCCTCCCTTCCATCATCGACCCCTACCAAGGAAGTACTATCAAGGGCCAGAATATTGTTGATGGTGTCATCACCATTCATGAGCTTATCCACTCAACCCATAACTCCAACAAGTCTACCTTCTTCCTGAAGCTTGACATGAATAAGGCCTTTGATAGAGTGGACCAAGATTTTCTGGCCAAAGTCCTCCTCAAGTTTGGCTTCCATGAGAATTGGGTCAAGTTGATCTCGAACTGCATCTCTTCTACTTGGTTTTCTATCCTTGTCAATGGATCAACAGCAGGGTATTTCCCCAGCACCAGAGGACTGAGACAAGGGGATCCCCTCTCCCCTATCCTTTTCATCATCTTGGTTGAGAGCCTAGGGAGGGCTATCAAATCTTCCTGCACTAGAGGGTTGATATCTGGTATTAAGGCTGCTTCCAACCTCCAACCTTCAACCCATCAATAGTTTGTGGATGACACCCTGTTGGCCACTTCAGCCTCTATTTTTGAAGCCAAAATCATCAAGTCTATCCTCAACCTCTACGAGGAAGCTGTTGGTCAGAAGATCAATTTCACCAAGAGCAAACTCTACTTCATCAACACTCCTATAAAGCGGCAGGTCAAAATTATGGGCATCTTGGGTTGTACCATTGCTGATCTCCCAACCACCTACCTTGGCCTCCCAATGTTCCAAGGGAGACCAGCCAAGACCATGTGGAACAATGTCATCGAGAGAATTCATAGGAAATTGGTAGGTTGGAAAGGGGCCCTCCTCTCCCAAGTAGGCAAAGCCACCTTGGTCAAGTCTATCCTCCAAAGCATCCCGATGTATTTTCTATCAGTCTTCAAAATCCTCATGGTTGTGGGAGAAGCTTTAGAGAAGATTCAAAAATGCTTCTTATGGGTAGGGACTGACAACCAATGGAAGTTTCACCTAGTGGCCTAGGACAAAGTGTGCACCCCTAAAGATAGAGGTGGGCTCGATTTGCATAGGATCAACTTCATGAACTAGGCCCTTTTGGCCAAACAGGCATGGAAGGTTGTCACCAATGCCAATTTGGAATGGGTTTCTATTATCAAGAGAAAGTATCTACAACAACACTCTTTCAGGGATGAAGGGACTCCCAACACTGGATCCCATTTTTGGTGATCCATAACCCACACCAAGCACCTTCTTCAATGAGGGATTAGATGGCAGCTTGGGGATGACAAGGACATTGATTTTTGGCATGACCCATGGGCTAGGGATGAGCCCCTCGTCAAAGACCCTAAAATTGCAGCGATCAAACACCTTATTGACAATAGATTTGGCCCTAGAGTTGCTAACTTCATTACTGTCAACCAAGATAGCTGTAGGTGGAAGCAGATCTAGTTCAGAGTTAGAAACATAGTCATAGATAAAGCCATGGTGTCCCTACAGTCTGTCCTTAGGGTAAATTTCATTCCCTAGATCCAGATGATAGATAAACTTTACTAGAAAGGCACCAACGATGGGATATTCTCTATGAAATCTACTTCTCGATTGGTAGATAGTCCTCCTAAGTGGCCCAACACCATTGATAGCCCTACCACAACCAGGACCATTTGGCTCAAGCACCTTGTCCCAAAGGTGGCCCATTTTTGCTGGCTCGTGGTCCACAACAGGATCCTGACCACTGACAACCTGATCAAGAGGGGTGTCATCATCCCCAATAGATGCTATCTATGCACTCAGGCGTGGGAGTCCACCCAACACTTCCTCCTTGAATGCCCCTTTGCCTTTGATGTTTTTTCTTCCCTGATCAGCAAGTTCCACGTCAAATGGGTGTGGCCCAAGACTATCCTTGACTTGTTCACCTAGTGGCCCACTATTTTCAAGAATCCTAGGCTCAGGTTCCTCTGGAAAGCCCTATTGCACCATGCGATTTGGCAAATCTGGTTGGAGCGGAATAATCGCATCTTCAATGATAGTCTCAAAAATCTAGAAATAGTGGCCAATAGAGCTTTGTCCTTTGCTATCAAAAATGCCAGCCTCATCCCATGCATGGACTTCCCTACATCTAGGATAGAGTCCTTCTTGATCAAGACTCTGGGGATTTCCATCGAGTGCTCCAGAACTCAGAATCCCCCAGCACCAGGAGTAATGTCAAGTGGAATCCCCCACCCCCAGGATGGCTTAAAGTCAACTTTGATGGGTCCTCCAAAGGAAATCCGAGGGATGCAGGGGCTAGCGGTGTCATCAGGGACCATGATGGCAACATCATTATGGCTTTCACTGAAAACTTAGGGGTCCAAACCAACAACTACGTGGAAGCCCGAGCTCTCTAGAGAAGTATTGAGGTCAGTAGGTCTTTGACTAAACCTATCATTTTCGAAGGTGATTCATCTATAGTGGTTAATCATATTAATAACAACAACAATGGAGGTTGGAATATCCATAACATTATTCAAGAATGCCAAGCTTCCCTTCGTCAATGCCCACAAAGCACGATTCACCATGTGTTTAGAGAGGCGAACAAGGTGGCAGACCTTCTGGCCAACAGAGCGGCCAATCAAACCAACCTGATCATCTGGGAAGATGTCTTCCCCTAGGATGTTATTGTGGTAGCCTATCATGATGTGGAGTGTAGCCGTAAAGAGCAATGCTAGCTACCACGAAGGTTTTTCTTCAACACCAAAGGTGTTTTCTTTCAACACCAGGAAAAAATGGAAAAATATCACTATTAGCAGCTCTTGCTGCCACGAAGGTGTTTCTTCAACACCAAAGGTGTTTTCCCTCAACACCATGGTTCTTTGGGACTCAACTCTCTTCATCATTTTTTGGAGTATTGTTTGTACATCCAATCATGTGGATTGCCCTGCTCGTGCCAAAGTGCCTAGTCTTTCCCTCTGGCCTCTACTTTCTTTGTGCCTCTACCCCTTCATCCTCGTTTTCCCCCACTCCTCGATGCCCACTCGTCACCCCCTCCTCTTTCCTCCCTCACCTACTCCTTGCACCACTCGGTCCACCCACCTCCTCACTTCCTTCCTTTTTGGTCATCTTCCCCCCTCGATTCCTGATAAGACCAGTCTCTATGCCTGATGTTCCCAATTCTATCTCAAATTTATCATGGCGATTGGTTACCCCTCTTGCCTAAGGTTTCGGCCTTATAGTCCCCACCCTGTCCATACTATGAGTATTCGCTTGAGGCACTTTATTCAGTTCGATAGAAGTTATTGCAGCAGCACTATTTATTCCAGTTTCCATGGTGCGATGGCCATCATAGAGCCCACGAACCTCCAGCTCGATCTAGTGACTGAAGCCCTGCTCGATACCAAGAGATTCATTCCTTTTTTCAAGATTTTCACTGGCATAGATGATCAGGTGACCAACAACTTTATCAGCTCCTAGAACGAAGGTGAAGTTCAGGTTTGAGGGCTTCACTTTGAGGTAAGCATCCACACTATTACCAAAGTTTCTGGTTTACCACCTGTAGGCAGAGCCATCCAAAGGGATAGACACAACTTCAAAGATGAAATAGACCATCTCCCCGACAAGGGGAAGGACCTAGTGTGGGAGAAAAAGGGTGTGCTTCGCTCGTCCCTACCCTGGTCGTGGGACACCATTGTCATCCCTGTCATCCAATACATTATCATCGATGATCCCAATAGTCCCCTATGGGCTTACCACCTCGCGTTCGTTAACCACCTTCATGATGTAAAACCTGTTAATATCCCTGAATTCCTCTTTTGGTCTATCAACATAACTATTGCGAAGGTCAGGGATCGCAAGTCTTTGAAACCCCCTCACCACCAAGGATTGTTCTCTATCCTTTACAAGCATACCCTTGCGCACCAAGTTTTTGGTGGTCTCCCTGCTCGCTCCCCCAGCCCTGAGCCCTCCTCCGCATCCACCCACAAGGTCGAGGCAAGCCTCCCCTCTCCCCCACTTCTACTGAAACTCCCCGCTATCTGAGTTTCCCACCGATTCCCCTTGATCAATTCCACCCTTACCCAAGCTAGCGATAAGAAGGAAGCTTCCCCTACCCCCACTCCCAAGGACTCTATCCCTTCGGACCGCCGCCCTCATGGCACAACCTTGAGAAGTAAGCAAAAAGTAGTTCGCCCCTCCCAGAAGAGCAGGAAATCCCATCGACTGAAGACTAAGAACATGAGCATTCCATGCCAGTCCCCCGAGGTCATCAACGATGAATACGAAGAGGCGACAAGTAGTGTTGAAGACCTCCTACGCACTACCACTCTCAATCACATCAGCAAAGTTATGGACCACCTGAAGTCCACCACCAATATCATCAGGGAGGTTGGCTCTTTCCTCTCCAACGCCATTATTGAAATCTAGGAGCTCCCTGCAGTGCTCAAGGTCCTCCTGGCCTCTGATCAGAAATATGTTGCTAAGAAGGAAGGTAAAGAGGAACCCCAGTAGTTCTGGGAAGGTGACTTCAGGCAGTTGGACTGCCTCTATTTGTAATTGCTTCAACTCGGTTCTATTTTCAATGTCTTTGTCTACGGTCTGTCTAGTCTGTAGGGGGATGGGCCCCTAGATTGTTGTTTTTAGATTTTGTCAATTTTGTACTATTGGCACTATCGATGCCCAATGTAACAGGGATGGGACCCTTCAACCCGAATAGTAAATAAAACTTTTTACCTACCAAAAAAATAAATAAAATAATTTGATTATGGAAAATTAGTAGTTTGAGGAATATGGAGAATATCTTTGATAGAAAGGCAACGTTGGATATGCTTTAATTAACTTGTTAGAATGTAATGAGAGCAATGTAATTTTCTATTTTTGTAATGGGAGTGACCCCCAATAGAATCCACAGATGGCTTATTAAAAAATATATTGTATTGAAGGAACTAAATATTAAGAAAAACTTGCATATAAAAACTCTTGGGAGGTTTTAATATGTCAAAAGTATTTAATTTGATTATATAAGTATCTATAAATATAGAATAAAACAAATACGAAAAATAAATACATTTATAAATACTTGTAATCGGTAATAATATATAGAGGCACAAGACTATTAATAGGTAAATATGTTATATTATTGTTATGTAAAAATATTTGATGTAATCTCTTAATATTAGACAGTTAAATAACAATATGTACCCTATGTTTTAGATTTTTTTTTAAATAATAATATATACAGAAGCTATTAATTTTATGCATCTTGGATTGCAATTCTATTTTATTTAGTATTTGGTATGAATTTTGAATTAGAAAATATAATCTTATTTCTTCAGATACCAATGCATTACACCAAGTGACCAGTATAAATGCATATGGAACTATTGAACCAAGGAATTGTCTTAACTTCTTAATTAAGATTTTTGCCCTAATTCTAGTTTCAAAAAATTTGGAAGGGATTACCAATGGCTCCTCCTACCTTTGGATTTTAGTTCAACTCCCCATTGTCCTTGTAGAATACTCCTATACAAACCTACACTAACTTTCATGAAAATTAAAGTACATAAAATAAAATACAAAAAATAAACATGCATGAGATTTTAAGCATAGAAGTGATTCAAAAAATACATGCTTTAACCATAGCAAGGAAGTATGATTAATAAACACGTAAAAATTCAAATAACATCAATGTGTACCCATTCATTAGATATGAAATTGATATGCAAATGACAAGATGGGCTAAAAGGGAAATTTCACAATCATTGTGCACTTAGCAAACCACTAGGGCAATGCTACTAATGGAATGCCTAAGGACTTACCAATTTCTTACAATCTCATAAGATTCAAGCACAATGTGGGTTTCATAGAATGTAGCTTAGAATTCTCATGGTCAAAATATGAGTACAATGGAGCCTTAGGATTCTATTTGTAGTAAGATTTTTATCCCTAAGTTACCTAGGGTGAGAAACAAATACTCCTAATAAAAGTAAATATTTAGAAGCATCTTTAAAAAAATTATACATCACTAAATATTACATGCTTTGAATTATACCTCTAATAGGCTTAGAAGTATTTCAAAATGACATAGTGCATCATTGCATGCCAAAAATTTCACTTTCAAAAGGATTTGCCTTGAGGTTCATTCCTCCAAATTTTACTTTTATGATCTTTCGAGTGATTGGTCTAGTTAGCAAGTGAATCACTCACTTTTTTAAGTGGATCACTTACATTTGTAAGTCAATAAATGCTTTTTCCTAATCAAATAACTCCTTGAATCCAATTAGCCCCTTTTTCTAATAAATGATTCCTTGGATCCAATAATCCTCTTTCGCTAGTGAACCAATACTTGTGCTAGACTTGGATAATTTTTGGAAGGTTTTGTGAGGTATCTACTATTTTATTTCTTTTCTTCACTCTCCTTTAAAATGTGTGAATCTCAAAGGTAGTGTCAAGGTACTATATTTTTGGCAACTTTATGGGGTTCCAAGCTTGATTGACATATGATCCTATATTCTACTTTTATCATTGGGAAGGGAGCCTACAAAATTGGAACCTCTACTATAAAATTGTTAAAACGTTAGTTCTATAAGGAATAAATCCTATAATTTTTTGCATCTTTTCACTTGGTAACTAAATTTAGATGAGGTCCTATGTTTAGTCTATCAAAACTTAAAATGATTTTTTAGAAAATTTCTCCTATTTTTTAGTTAGCTCTTTTAGCTTGATGTATATCAGCTCTAGCTTCTTCTAGGTCTCAAATGTATCACCTTAATCATATTGGCTCTTCTCTTGTTTTAAAATAGCATAAATAGCATAATCATCTAGGGTATGCATATATTGATAAAATATATTAGGAATTTTGAAAATAACTAATCGCTAAATCTCCCTATTCTTTTCTTGCACTTAGGTCTTCTAGACATCTACGATCTTGAAGTTTTTGAACAGGTTACTACAATGCATCCCAAGTTTTTGTGCCTATGACATTATGATGCAGGAGAGGATTTTAAGGACTTCCTCATATTCACTCCATACTGATATTTGATTTTATACTTACATAAATAATTTTGCTATATTTTCTAGGCTCTTTTATATAAAGGAGGTCAACTAGAAGTAATCATAAGTATTCTTCACCTCTCTTCTAATATTTTTCCAAAGGGAATTATCTCATTGTAAATCATGAGCCACCTTGGAGTCTAGTTATTTTCATCTATCTTAGGGCTATCAAATTTGCAACTTGTTGGACTTTTTATTTTAAGGCCTTTTATAATTGTTCCACTTAACTATGTCCTTGTGAGAGTTCCTCTACAAGGTCTTATAATTATTGTTGATACTTTTTAATATAAGCAAATCAGGATTTAAGTTCCTTGATGTACTTCTTTAGATAGTCCTTTTTTGAAGCATATCCTCTCAAATACTAGATCTCTCGATGATTTTCTCTCTTTACCTCTTTAGTTCTTCTACTTCTACTTTGAGCTCCCTATTCTTCCTCTAGATTACTTCATCCTCAACTGATAATCAACCAAATTTTATGGCTATGCTAATTATAATCTATTTTGATAGTTGGACCATTTGGTATACCCCCATTCTATCTAGGTCTATCTTAGAGGTCCTTTTTTTGAGTCTTTTATTTTCTTTTTCTATTTCTTATCTTCGATAATAAGTATATCTATGTCATTGTGGTGTATGTCTCCTCAAGCTCACATGATATTTTTAATGTAAAATCTAAGCATATATTTGTAGTTATATTGGTTTAAGGGGGTATTCATGTTGACTCAGCCCCTTGGGTTGGTAAGGTGGGTATCATTGCCTATAGTAGGAGCTATCTAGCCAAATATAGTGGAGGAGGTGGACGTGCAAAAGTGAAATATGGAGATAATTGCATGGTGATGGAGGGAAATAAAGTGGAAATGTAGAAAGTGGGTTATAATTCTAGTTGTATTAATGTGTTAGTTAGTGATGATATTTTGGGTGAGGATATGGTTGTTGGTGGTGATTCATCATATGGGACCAAGGGTTGTGTGGTTGACACCAAGCTATTAGGTTATGGAAATGAGGTGATAGGTGTAGTCCCAATTGTGATAAAAAAACATAGGAGGTAGGGTGCCTCTAAAAGAACCATGAGTTGCACTAATGGATGGCAAGGTAAGTGTAGTAGAAGAAGATGAAGGTAAGGAGATAAAATGGTAATAAAATAATAACAAATAGAGAAATAAGGGGAAGTGGTGGATGGTGTGAAAAAAGTGGATAGAATTGTAGAAGTGGATATAGTATTGGTTATTCCTAACTTACAAGGGGAGCCTCCTTAGGGGAGTTTTCCTTCTTCAAGTTTGGTTGCCTATAGTTGTTATTCCTTTACCATTGTGACTTTGTCAAACATGGACCTATACCTCTCAAAACCCCTTTACCCTTTGATTATTGTTTGTATTACCCCTAAACTAATTACTACCAACATTGTCGGTGCAAAAAATATGGTGATCTTGGGCATTGATCTTTTATTTGGTCCTCAATGGGTTGAGGCACCTATAATTGCTTCACTTATAATTTTATTTGTATTTTCACTTTTGGGGTGTCTTATTTTCTATATGGAAGAGAACTCAACATTGAATTGTTATCTCTACCAATATTTATGATTGTGTCTGTCTCATTCCTCATCCTTTACCATGTTAAAAAAAAATCTATATATCCTAGATTTCTAAGAGTCAATGGCTTCTTATGGTTCATCTTAATGTTTGATTTGAATTCATCCTTTTCTACTGGGTTGGTATACCAGCTTAATATTTTATCTCCATATATGTGGTTGGTTCCTAGACTGGTAAGGTTTAATTCTTCACTAGGATTTGCCTCCTATTATGCATTATATATATTCTCATGAGTAAATAAGGTAGTTAATTTATTTTTCCTCATTTTCTTCTTGTAGATACCTTTTATGTCATAGGACCATTAAATCCTTAGCTATTCTACTCTCATATCTCTAATAATTTCTTCTACCACTTTACGGAACCCATGTAGCTTTGGAGTGACCTTCATAATCAACTACTTGATTTGGTAGAAAGTGGTATTATTTTACCCTTAAACTACTTCTAATCCACTTAGTTGAATTTTCGTATGTATTCCATATTGAACATCTATTAGGTATCCATACAAAAAACTTGAAGGGTATGGATAAAAATCCATAGAAGCGAATGAAGGATCAAGTTCTTTCCATGTAGAAATCTCTCATAAACCAATTCACTAAACTCATAAGTTATTGTGCATTGGAAATCCTTGGTTCCTTAACCCTAAAATTCTCCATGATTGTCTCATACACCTCATCATAGAAGTGGTAGGAGGTCTTACTTGCTTATTGTTAGGGTATGTCTATGCGCTCAATGTCTAATATGGGTTGTTCATCAGCTCCTACTTCATCTAGTTGTATGGTTGGGAACCACTATATCTTCTAATATAGGATGAGCCAAACCAAGTAGGAGGTAAAGTTAAATTTTATCTCTTATTTAAAGGTCTTAAGTTGATTGTCCATATGATCAAATATGTATTTGTTATGATCAATAATTTATGAATGAGTAGGGTAGGTTTAGACAATATGAAGTAGGAAAATTGTTCTTTATAGATATTTAAATCATTTAAATTCTCTAAAATTATAGCTTTACCAGATAGCGCCATTTGCACATCCTCTTCAAAAAAATCCAAATCTAGTGGAATATTAAAGTCGGTTAGCAAGTTGGATTTCTTCAAATATGGCATTAATAAATCATGCCAATAGATTCTTGAGTGTCTATAATAGAATTCCTTTGTATTTTTTTGGTTACAAAAATCCCACATTGTTGGGTCATCAATTTTCTTAAGCATTCTTCTTATAAATCCCTCTCTAATATAGAAATCATCTTTGCTCCATCGTGGGAATCTAAAAATTTTGTTCAGTTTAATGGTCTCTACTAAGTATTATAATCTCTAGACTTGATGTACTAGTTCCATAGCTAACCTAAAGGTCTAGATGTTTCTTTGGTCCATGAGTAAATTTGTGGACTAGGTTGAACTTCTTGAGGGTCCTTTTTTTCACTTTTCTAATGGAGTACATGTAGCTCCCTTTCTCTACCCTTTAGTAGGTATCATCATAAAACTCCTTAGGTCTCTTTGTATGAGGGTATACCTATCTCTTTCTCTTCTTATTTTTCTTTTTCTATGGTTATCCCCTTGATGCTATGGCCTCCTCCAAAAGTGTAGGAATTGGTCGAGGTGGAAGGGATGCATGTGGGTTAGTGATAATGGAAGGTGGAAAAATAATATATGCTTTAGTCAAAGAAGGTATGGGGGATGTGGATTTGGTTTCCATGGTTATTTAGGATATAAAAATAAATAAAATGGGATTCAGTGGTAAATTGCTTCCTAAGGCCAAAAAATGGATCAATTCACTTGCAATTTGGAGTGATTTTCTCACAAATTAGAATGATTTACTCACTTTTAAGCACTTGAAAATATTTTGATAATGGATTTCTTTGTTCAAAATAGTAAGTGATTCACTCACTTGGTAATTTTTGGTGAATTGGAAATATTTTGAGCGATTTACTTGTTAAACTTGAGTGATTCGCTTTGTTAAGGGGGACTTGGAAAAATTTGAGATTTTATTTTAGGGGGCAAACAATTCACTTGATTTTTAGGGATTATTCACTCATAATTGAGTGATCGCTAGCCAATTTACTATAGTGGGAGGTGTTGGTTTATTGAGAAAAACCGTATATAGTTCAACATCACTAGCAATTTGTGCATAGCAAGGATGCATGGTTTGTGCATAGCAATATATGGCATGTTAATCTCAAAAGGGTATGCATTTGGCTTTATTTTTCATGCATAATTGGCTTCTCAAAAAATGTCCCCTTAGGCCCTTCTTGGAGTTATATGCCCCAATGAGTTACCCATGCCTACCCACACCTTACCACAAGCTCATTGAGTCAGGAAATTGACCCATTGAGTGCTGATTTTATTTGGTCATTGATTGGCATGGGCGGTCCTAGGTCATGAGAAACTTACTCACTCTTAAGAGTGGTTCACTTGTAATAGGAAAAAAATTGCTTTTCTTTTTTTAGTTTTAAACATTAGAACATACATCAACGTGACATGATGATGAAGGGAAAAAATAAAAATAATAGAAATTTTTTACATAAAATGGAATGATATAAGTGGTGTGTATAAGAGTTATAAGAGGGAATAATTTCTAAAATAGTAATAGCTAATACATGTACATATATAAATACTCATTTGGCTAGATTTCTTATCACTAAACTAGGTAGATATGTTACCTATTTATATAAATTGTTAATGCTCTTCCATCCATGGTGGAAATCTTGTAGATAGTTGAGCTCATTATCTTCAAGATTTGATAGAGCCTACTCTATAAGGAATCAAACTTCTAGTGTTCCCTTGGATTTACCTAGTCTTCATCCTACTTTAATATGAGGTTTCCTTTGTAGTCCATATGTGTGTCTCTTTTGTCAAACCATATTTTAAGGTAACCCTAATGTTGCACCATAATTTTAAATCCTTTTCTATTTTATCTTCTAATTCCAACAATACATTCATCCTTGCTTGCATGGGTTTAGTTTCAATATCTTCTAATTCAAGTTGCTATGAAATTTATATGGAAGGGAGCTCTAAATTTATTATAAATACAACCTATTTTCCATAAACTAACTTGTAGGGTGATGATCCAATAGATGCTTTTATTTTCACTTAGTCTACCCATAATACCTTACATAATTTGGTGTGCTAGTACCTTTACGACTTAGAAATTATTATTTTCAAGATTTTTGTGATATTCTTGTTAGTCAATTCAACCAATTCATTGTCTTGGGGATAGTAATTAGAGGATGTTGTAAGTAATAATCTATGTTCTAGGGTGAACTTCATCACCTTGGATCACTTGAAGTAGATAACATCATTTGTGACTATGGTGACTAATGTCCCAAATCTAGTAATAATATCCAATAGCAATTGAACCACTATTTCTTGATTAGATACCTTGGTTAGGGTTGGTTCAACCCATTTAGTAAACTAATTTGTAGCGATGAGGGTACATTTGTGTCCTACACTTGATAATAATTTGATTTTTCCTATGAATTTTTGGCCCTAATGTTGAAATGGTTTAGTCATAATTATGGGTTTTAGAGGCATTGGATCTCTTCTCTTCCTTTGATCATACAATAGGATTTATAGTCTCTCACCAACTAATATCAATCAATAAATATGGTAGGCTAGTAATAGCAAACCTTTAGGATTTTTTAAGCTATGGTGAGTGTTTAGTAGTTCCATCCTTCATCTTGGTAATGGTTGATAAATGCCCCTACTATTTCTTCTTCCATGTAGCACATTAAGAAATCATTATATTCCTTCCTAAACAAGACACCATCAAGCAAGTAATAATATGTTACCTTCATCTAAATTGCACACTCTTTTCAAGTGTTAACCCCTATGGTACCTATCCTATGGTCATATATCTTCATTTATCACTTATCCAACCTATACTATCATCCACATCTATTTCTTCTACCAAATAAATCTAGTCTTTTGTGACTATCATTGATAGGCTTTCACATAAGGTCCTTCCCCTAATTATTTTGGTGGGTTTGATATCTATGTAAAATTTCTAAATTTTATTGATCCACACGATCCTCTTCTCTCCTAATTCACCATGAAGTATAATATATTGGACATCAAGGTGTAAAAAAAGATGATAGTTTTGCTCTACAACAGATAGCACCTAAACTTTTAAGGGATTTCATTGTGGTGAAAACATATTTTTCAATAAGGTTGTATATTTCTTTGTAGCTATGGATATCTTACCCCATGAATGATATGGGATGTTCTTCATCTTTATCATTCTTTTCATTTAGAATAGTGGTGACGTTGTCATGTATACCAAACATATATAGCCTAAATTATTTGGAATATGGGTTTATCAAGATTGGGGTTCTAGTAGTAGTATCCTTAATGTCTTATAAAAACTCTAGCCTAAACTCTAGGGTGGCATCCTTTTTTAACATTCTGGTAATATGCATTTCCATTTAGAAAACAATTATGATTAATATAGCAAAAATTTGGATTTGACCTAATAAACACTCAATTACCTTGATAGAAGGGGAAAATGGTAGATATTGTATGTCTTTTATCCAATTGGGGTCTATGGTCAAATTATTTTGATACTATGTGGCTTAGTAGTTTGCTCTCTTAGATTGTAAAGATGGTATTCTTAATATTAAGTGAGATGCCAAATTCCCTATGCCTCTGAAAGACTAACTTGACATACTTAGTGTGCTTACTCCTATATTTGGAATTTATTATTAGGTCATCAAGATAAATAAGAATTATCTCATCAACAAGTCCAACAAATGTTGTATTTAGAGATCTTTGGAAAGCCACCTCCATATTGGATAAGCCAAATTATATGTTTTTATATATGAAGACCCCCTATTAGTGGTGAAAGCAATCTTGTGATGATGATTATCCTTGACCTAGATCTAATATATGGCCTAGCCATAGTTTGTAGAATATTATCTATGGTAGGCAAAGGACAATGATATTTTAACAAAGATAAATTCAAGTTCTTGAAATTGATGCATAGCCTTATGCCACATTTTTTCTTATGCATATGATCTAAATTGGTAACCTAGGTAGAGTGCTTGATTGGAAATATTATTTGGGCATGTAGAAACTTCAAAAGTTCCTTTTCCATTATTTTCTCAATTTTAGAGTTTTTTAGTCATTGCTTCTATCTAAATGGTCTAGCACAGGTTCCAATTTGATGGTACACTATGATTTTTGGTCATATAAATTGATGTATTCATGTGAACATGTAATAATATCACCATAATTACCATAAAGCTCTTTAAAAAATGTGCATTTCTTCCTGAGTGTAATCCTCTTTGAGCAATAGGTTCTTCCCTTCAACCACTTCAATAGGATAATATGAGGAGAGTTTCACCTTGAGGCTTCTCTTCCTTGTACTATCATTTGAGTTAAACTTTCTAGGTGATCAACCCTTTTAGAAACTAGTTTGTTTTTAGCTATATGACTCCATCCTTGATGTTGTATCCATAATCTTTCTTTTATTCAACATATTAGGCTTCTTTGATATTGAATTCTATAATTTATTCATTATTGTTAAATACCTACCAATGATCAGAATTATTATGGATGATTAGTCAAAAGACTACATCCAATTGTTTGGGTCTATCCTATATAGCATTGGTGGTGTTGAATCTTGCTTCCATGCCAACTAACTCATCTAATTTTGTGTTCAATTTTTTAATGATTGCTTTTATTTCATTTGATTAAAAAAATTCCAACAAATCCTAGACTCGATACTATAAGACTTCAAATGTTTGTTCTTTTTGGTGCATTAATAATTAACTTTGGTTTACAGTTAATTTAAAATTACCATATATTTTTAGGTCTTTAATTCCCAACTTTTCAACCTTCTTCACACTAGTACAAAGTGCCTTATATGTTGCTACATTGTTGGAACAACTAAATAGTTTTCTATATGCAAAATAATTTTATGCATCCTACAGGTCAATAATTTTATTACTAACACTTGCCTCATCTCTAGTTTTAGCACCATCAAACTACATTATCCAAGTCTTACCTGCTCCTTTACTTATCAAGGCTAGGATATTAGATTATAATTTTATGTGTTGGAGTATATATTACATTATTTAGTACATGCTAATGTACCCCCATGGTACCTTCATGGTACATTTATAAATAATATATTAGGGTTGATTCACAGTGTTGTGGCCATTCCACAACGTACCCCAAAATTGGAGATCCACCTTTTTTTTTTGAATTTTTGAGTATATTGGTCTTCTTCAAGCGATAAGGTTGAGATATCGATACCCTTGAGTTGCAATGCGAGTTTCAAGGTTCTTGCTTGTGTTATGCCTTCGTGTGTTATTTTAGTGTGCTTTGTTGTTTTGGCTTGCGATGGAGGCTTTGGTTTTAAGTTTTGGTTTCAGTGTGGCCTCCTTGTTCATTTGGAGTTACAATAATGTGAAGCTTGGAAGCTTATTGATTCAATTTATAAAAGCAATAAAAAATAGAAAAAGAAAAAAATATAAACAAATAAAATAAAATAAATATATTATATATATATATATATATATATATATATATATTAATAAAAATAATAATAATAAAAAAAAAATGATCAAAATGTTAAAAAAATTAAAAAGTAAAAAAAGAAAAAATTTAATAATTATATATATATCTATTTATATATTTAGATAATAAAAAAGAAAAGAGAATTGTGTGCCCTATCTTGTCTTGTATGTTTTATCTTATTCATTTTTTTTTACATAATATAGTTTATGTTATCATTATTATTTCTATAGACTACTCATTTTGTTCATTTCATTTGTGTGCGCAGGTTCAGAATGAATGAAGTGGACATCATGACTCGAGATCCAAGGTGGATGGACTAATTCCAAGGCAGTGATTAGTGGCGACTAGGACCAGTGGATGCAAACTTGCACAATGACTACCAGAATGCAGATATTTCATAATCAACACAGTGAAACAGGTGACTTCATATCGATTGCATATGCTAAGCCCGACCACTACTTTAAATACATGGTGTTCCTGAATAAATTGGTTGTCGATCACACCAACGGTATTTGTGAAGGGATCAAATGACATGGCAATGTACCAGTGGGTATAGGCTATGTTTGCAAATGTGGAAGAGTGTCTGATGAAGGAGTAGTGTGACAATGATGTCATATGAGACCAAATTTCAACCTACAGAGGTATCGAACATGGATATAATAAATTATATCGACAGTGTGGATATAGATCAAACAACGTCAAGGGATATGTTAATTGAGGAAGCTACGCAGAAGCATAGAATAGTTTATATAGGATATTGGAGGTCATTCGATCACTTAAAAATAAATAAATATTAAAGATGTGTTGCCACAACTAGTACTTTGTGATGTTTCGGTTAGCGATATAATTAGTGTGACACGGACTACCGAGGAATGATGTTGAGCATCATGACAAGTGTTTTGCCTATGACCACAACATCTCACCAATCAGCATCATGCTCATGGATAGTCAATCCACCACTATTGAGGCAAGCATTTAGAGCAACACGAACACATGGACATAGGTCAAAAGTGGCAAAATAGGGATACAACATTTTGCAGATAGGCTTAGACCTAAACCCCATGATGGCATAGATTGGTAAAGTGTCAAAAATATAGGAAATTGGATGATTTCAATGGACAACATATATACAACACCAAATAGATTTCAAAATGAGGTTTGACAGCAGGTTTAGAAAGAGATAGATAGGGAAGATTATTTCCCATCTAAGGCAGGTGATCATGGAGGTAAACAAAAATATTTGGTATCGATGAAACACGTAGGTTTGTGCAGGGATATTTTTGGTATCGATTTCCATCGAGGTCACATCAACCCGGTAGCTACATCAACCTCGAGATAATCCATGGATAAAACCAACAACAGTGATGAAAACCATAAGCGAAATATTGAATATCCAAATTCATTATCCCATGTTGATTTTTGGTCTAATATGGTATATTTAGGTCAAGTATTACTTATTTTTGCCATGAAAATATCCATCGTCATCAAATACAAGGAACTTGATGTATAAATGAAGACGTATATTATCAAGCTACGATGACGATGATCACTAAGGAATACCCAAGAAAAATTAACCCTTGAACGGTTTGATATCGTAGCACATATATTTTCTCGTAGAAATGCTTGTGTGCGAAGAGGAGGTCCCATCATTAGTCGTAAAATATTCCTTTGCACGACAATCACCAAACCATAAAAGTCACTGGCTATCATAGCTATGAATGAATGGAAAGTTTTAAACAAACACTAGACTATAATAAGGACAACGATTGACCCACCCTCGTCAGCATATTGGATGCATATGACAATGATGGGAGATTGCTTGATATATAGATGCAGAAAATGGTATTAGACCATAGGCAGCAATGAAATTTTACTTATGGTACAAATGTGACTACGAGCAATAGTTGAGGAATGAAGACACAGTGGGCAAATCAGTGAATAGTATGGACACAAGAAAGATACAACAGAGCAAAAATAAAGCTATCCAGGTGTTTTTGGATTTGTGGTATAAATTCTAGATCGACTGCTTCTATGTTCGGATGCTGCAAAATTCTAAGACTAGTCATGAGATAATTGGATATGATGGATAGCTACACACCCTAGATTGAGAAGTGCATCATGTGGTTGTGGTCGATTGATATAACCAATTGGTATTAAGTGGTTTTTAAAGAGATTGCTAGCTTAGAGTCATTGCCCTTTGTAAAGGTGGATTATATACTCACCTTGCATGGATGAGACATCAAGGACAAAATAAACGTAGGATTTTTGTCTGTTGTGGTTATTTCTCCTTCTATGGAGGCCACAACATAGATCCTGATGAAAAAAAGGTTGCAATAGCATCATTTATTGATAAGGCTCTAAAGTTAGGTAATGATAAGAGTGTTATGGAAACGTATTTATTCTATTTTAAATAAATGAAGCGTTTCATGGTAAAATATTATGAGGAAAGCATTTGTTCCATTATGAATAAGCCATTGGGCCTATTATAGAAACCCACAAGATAAAATAATCATAAAAACAATTACAAATCATGAAACGCTAGAAATAGACTTTACGAAACCTAGGTAAAAAAGGAAAGGATGAAAGGAAATGAAGGATCACAGGGAAAACATTAAATATGTTCTATAAATAGAAAAAAGAGCTAGAAGTTTATATAATGCCAAGGGACTGGAATTTTGAAAGATACTAGAGATATGTTGTAATAGGACTGTTATTATCTATCTTCAATGCAAATAATGTTATAAATATGCACTTTATAAGCATTATCCGAGGAGAATCATTTTTGGATGTTTTGATTTAATATTCATATTTTTTTCTCTGTTTTTAGATTTATAGGCAATTTTTAATACATTTTATGTTTGCATTATTGAATATCTAGAAACAGAGAATTTACTTTTGTTCCTTAGAAGCTCGCACCTAGTTTATTTCAAATGCAGCTTCGAATAGACTAGGTTACATCCAGAAACTCTCACAATATTTGATTTTGTAGGATAGGGTAGCATTAGACTGACAAAGCTTTGCATGTTTATATTTTCAGCATTCTGGTCCATTTCCAGATTTTATTTTTATTTTTCTAACCCTTCTCTTTTGCAGATTTTTTTAAAACTTCGACGATTAAAATAAAAATTGAAAAAAATTAAAAATCCAAAAATAAATGCACGGATGTGAAGAATGAGCTTTAACATTTCATCTTATGCAATTTCAATTTCATTTTGAAGCCATTTTGAAATTATAAAAATTATTTAAAGTTGTTTTTTTACAGATATTTTATAATTTCAGATTTTACATAATTTCGTATTTTGAAGGTAAATCAGATTTCAAGCTTTGCATATTTTTTTTGCAAGCAATAAATTAACTTTCCTTTATGAAAATTCTAATTTCATTAAAGGGAAGTGATTTATATGGCATTTCAAAAGGCCATTATTTTAAAGCAATAAATTGGCGTCTCTTTATGAAAATTAATTTCATTAAAGAGGGGTAATTTATTTATTATATCAAAGGCTATCTTTATTTTCACGCTCATAGCAACATTGAATGAATCCAATCATCATTTAAGGTTCATATTTAGAGATAGATTTTAATCTTTATTTCATGCTCAAAGAGGGGTTTAATAATGCAAGATAAAACTTGTCTAAAATCTGCTTAATCAAAAGAAGATAAAATCTACCTAAAATACTTCAAGATAAAAGGAACTAAGGCTTTACATCGTGGTCATATGAGGGCCAATCACAAATCATATTTTCATTTCTTTTAAGTTTCATGAACAATCATTAGCATAGCATAATAAAATAAACCAACACAGACCCCTTGTTAACAGTTACTTGCAAATCACTAAGGTATTCCTAGCACTTATTTGACACATCTTCACAATATTACAAATACACATGTGCAATGCTTATATAGCGGAACCTTGGAGAAATTTCATATTTCTTTGCAAGAGAGGGTTTTGTGATCAAAATCCTAAGTGTGAGTGTGGTTTTGCAATTGGGTAAAATTACCACTCAACATTTTGGTGCTAGAAGGAGGGCATGAAGTGGTTCATTTTATTGTGATTTTAAATGCTATATTGTTCATGTTTACTTGAAGGTTTATTTGAAGGCATTGGTCTTGACTAACGAAGTTTTTTTACATATTGATCACTTTCATTGATCCTAACGTTCTCTAATTGATGATGTATTAAGGCTAACCTTTTTACAAATTGGAGAATGTTCTTTATTGCTATGGTTTAATTCATGCATTATAATCGATGAATGTGGTGATTTGTTCATTTGAAATTTGTTAGTCATTTCATGCTTCTTTGCAAGATATTTATTTGACTAACAAATTTGGTATTAAAGTTATATTCTTTAAGGTTCACTAATGGCATTGGTTATTCCAACCAGGGCACAAATTGCATCTTGGATAGGTGATTATTATAGCCATTTAAACAAGCCTACCCATCAAATCCCTGAAGGTGTAGAAGATTATTTACCTCAGTTTAGGCATGATGTGGATCAAGCTAAGGAACATATTCAGAGATACAAGGACATGTTAATTCATTTGTAAATTATGCATGTAGATTTTCCTTGTAGGTTGTTTTCATACACATTGGATGAGGTTGTGTTTGATTGGTACATCCACTTACCTCAAAGTTCTATCACTTCTTGGGCTCTACTAGAAGCAACGTTTATCAACCATTTTGAAAAACTGGTTGATCCAGTTGTGATAAAGAATCAGTTTATCTCTATATGTAAGGAGCCTAATGAGTCCATGAGCCAATTCAATGAAAGGTTCCATAGGGTGTATATCAAAATGTATACACATTACATCACCTCGAAAGAAGAAGCCATTCAAATATACATGGGAGCCATAGACCCCTTACTTGCTACATTTCTAGGGGAAAATCTTGAAGATCCATCCTTGCCTAGAGTCTACGAGGCTGCAATAATAGTAGAACAATGGTATATTTTAAAGAGGGATGAGGTGGATCAATCATCATTGCTTAACCCTAAGGCTCAAAATCAGATACCACCCATGAGTCAGGGTGAGGAACAACCTTCTCCCATGATGAACTATTCTTTAAGAGCTATGGATTCCAACCAACACCAACCATCCAATATAGCACCCTTGAATCAAATGAGGTCTAATGTGAGAAATCAATGGGATAAAGTTGAATGTCCAAATATTACAACCACCTTAGATTTCATCCAAGAGGATGTGCAAGTCTCAAATCCAATGTCCATTAATGAGGATTGGGGTGAACAAACCCATCAAGATATGGATATTGTTTCATGTTTATTCATAAAGGAATATGGAGACAATCATTGGAAGAAAAATACAAGAGTTGATATTATTGAAGGAACCCTTGACTCACCAAAGGTGGTTGAGAGTGAATTTGAGGAGTCAAGAGATGAATCTGAATATTGGCCAGAAGGTAGAATAGAATCTCATCATTTGTTTTCAGAGGACAATTATTATGATGATCAAGAAAGCCAACATGAGTCAAGTTGTGACAAGCTAGAAGGCTTAGAGTCCCTATTTACAAGTGAGGATTGGGATAATCATAGAAAACCAAATGATCCACTCTTAGAAACAATTGAGCCCTCAAAAGTGGATGAAGGTGAGTTGAAAAATGAACCTATGGTTGAATTTAAATAATGTGAAGAAGTGGTTGAATATCACACTACAATTTTAGAAGATGATTATTATTGGTGTATTAAATGGAATAACTTTGCCACTCTTTCTAATGAAGCACTTGCTTCACCTAATATGCAAGACAAGTTGCAAAGGCTAGTTCTACAGCTTAAAGGAAACATCACTCAATTATAGGAACAAATGCCTCAAGATGCGTATCTTGATGATGCTCCAAATCATCCTCATGAGACAAAGGTCGAAGATACTAAAAGTGATACTCTTTTAGAAAGTGGAGGGGTCCTAGAGTGGACTGGTTTTGAAACATGTGATGAATTAGGACCTTCCATCAATTTGGATGAGATGATTAAAATTGATGATCAAAGCCTTCAACATCCTCAAAATAATGACCAGGAAGAATTTGAAGAAGAATTTCTTGAAGAGCTTGAAAGTTACGAGGAGGATGCAATAGAGTTTCATCCCATGGGTTTAGATGACCATTATTATAATTGTAGGAAAAGGTATGAGGAATCATTATTTTCTCACGCTCCTACTAATGAAATTTCTATTTCACTTGACAGGCAGGATGTTGAAAACTCTATCTCGCATGAAGATTTGGCAATTCTTGTACAATCAGAAGATGACAAGTCATTTGCAAAAATAGAGAAGGTTCCAAGATCCAATCATTTTGAAGATGAGTTTATTGAACATCTTGCTAAAAGAGAAAAGGATGATAATGACTCTACTATTCTAGGCAAAGAAGGAGACTCACTCATTTTGTTCCCATTTGAGATGCAAGAAATGGAAAGCATTGTTTCACCTAAGGATCCTACAAGGTCTATGCTTCCTAAGATAGAGAACATTCCAGAACCTAAATGGTTTGGGTTTGATATCACTGATGATCCAATTGAAAATTTTACTTTATCTAAAACAACTCAAACGGTTGATCAGGAGCATGTGTTATTTGACACATCCCTAGATAGACAAGACTCATGGTTTGAAAAGGATGGACATATTTTTAATTGGGTGCCTAATTTTGGTATCTTTGATAAATAGGTCATGGACAAAGAAGAAGTGCTACATGATGATGATGAATATCATGAAGAAGAAAAGAAATGACAAATCCTCTCCAAGTATTGGTAAATGAAAGTGTACCAAAGGTAAAATCTCACCTTTTGTGTTCCACCATTCGAACTCCAGGTGAAGGTTTTCCTAATTGGTTGTTGGATTCAAATGCTATCAATGATGAAATGCCATGTGTGGTTGATAAAGAATTTGAGTTAACTAATCCTCACACCACTAATAAGATTACTTTGATGAATGAAATGGAAGCAAATGCCTTTGAATTACTAAATCAAATTCATCAACAAATAACAATTGAATCTAGGATACAAAATTATGATGATCCTCATTTGATAGATATCCTAGATGCTTGTAAAATATTGCATAGTCATGATTGGCCTAAACATATGGATGATGATTTGGTTTCAAAATTTTCAGAAATAGCCTCATACTTAAAGGAAATATTATGTGCTTGTGAAAATGAGAACCTAATTCAAAATCATGAATCATGTTTCGAAATTTACACCTCTTTGAATGAGCAAGAAAGAATTGAAAATCAATTATTGTCATATCAGTTTTATGATTTGAAGCTTCAAAATGAAATTGCTAATGCCATGGAATAAAATTGGTGGGATAAAAGAAGCAAAATGAGAAGTATTACATTGTGTGGCCCCATATTATTGTGGTTGTATTTCTATAAAGCTTGCCATGTGTATCATGGTAAATATATTTTAATTTTTGATGGAAATCAGGTTTGGGATCCAGGAAAGTGAGGGTTAAATTCATGCATCTTGTACAATATTGTATATCTTTGTATATAGTTTTGGTTGTCATGTTTTTGTTTGGCTTTGTTGTTGTTGCACTTTGTCTTTAATTTTTTATTTTGTTTTAATTTATTTTTAGTTTGCATTAGGTTAGGAGTGGTTTTGCTTTAGAGTTTTGCATTTTGAGGTTGGTTCCTCAGTTTGAGGTGATGTTTTGTGATCACTAATTTATGGCATCCTAACCATTTTTTGTGTTCCTTTGTTAAGTAGGTTGGAATACCTAATCTGAAAGTAGGTGAACCTAAGAAAAGGGGGATGAATTATTTTGTGATCATGCTCATATTTTGGGACTAAAATGGTGGAGAGTGGAACAATAAAACATTTCGCTAAAGCTCCACATGTAACTCACATATTAAAGGGTATTTCTAGAAGTCCTAAAGGATGAAGTCATCTTGGTTTGCAAATTAAGGCAAAAATTCAACACGCTCCATATCTATGCTTCCTAACCCTAGTGATACATAAATTGTTACAAAGCTATAAAAAAAGAAAAAAATGAGCATTGAAAAGCTTGATCAAATCAGTCACAAAGTCTAGATAAACTCTACCGGGGCTATAGATACCTGACCAGTAGTAGGGCTCTATCTAGACACAACTTGTTTATAAGGAAAGGCTTTACAAAGTATCAAGTAAACACAAGGGTGAGTTAGATAAACTCTACCGAGGCTATAGACTTCTATATGGTAGTAGGGCTCTATCTGTAAAAGCTTTATTTTTATGAGTCGTGCTTCATAGCCTAAATGTAAATTAGATGATGGAATCTGGATGGTTTTCAAGAATACAAAAATGAATCACTTCTCACACACTGAGCAAAGGCATATGGATTAGTTGTTTTATTTGAAGCTTTTTACCCCCACCTTCTCGGGACATTGCTAAATAATTGTTATTTCACTGATCCTTTATGTTCTCATTTTAGATTGGGTTCTTCACCCAAAATGCTCAAGAACATTTCCCAAAAGAGTCATCATTTGTTGTGGCCATTCCACAATGTACCCCAAAATTGGGGACCCACCTTTTTGTTTTGAATTTTTGAGGATATTGGTCTTCTTCGAGTGATAAGGTTGAGATATCGATACCCTTGAGTTGTAATGTGAGTTTCAAGGTTCTTGCTTGTGTTATGCCTTTGTGTGTTATTTCAATGTGCTTTGCAATTTTGTATTGCGATGGAGGCTTTGGTTTTAAGTTTTGTTTTCAGTGTGGCCTCCTTATTCATTTGAAGTTACAATAATGTGAATCTTGGAAGCTTATTGATTCAATTTATAAAAGCAATAAAAAATAGAAAAATAAAAAATATAAACAAAAAAAATAAAATAAAAACATACATACATATATATATTATATATGTTTTAATAAAAAAAGATAATAAAAATGAAAGGATCAAAATGATAAGAAAAAATAATAATTATATATATCTATTTATATATAGATAATAAAAAAGAAAAGAGAATTGTGTGTCGTATCTTGGCTTGTATGTTTTATCTCATTTTTTTTACATTATATAGTTTATGTTATCATTATTATTTCTATAGGATATACTCATTTTTTTCATTTCATTTGTGTGTGCAAGTTCAGAACGAACAAAGTGGCATCATGACTCGGGCTCCAAGGTGGACGGACCAAGGGTAAGGTAGTGATTAGTGCAACTAGGACTAGTGGACACAGACTTGCATAGTGATTGTTGAAATGCAGATATTACATAGCCCGACATAGTGAAACATGCGACTTCATATTGACAGTAGATGGTAAGCCTGACCACTACTTTAAACATGCGGTATTCCTAGATGACTTGGTTGCAGGTCACACCAACAATAGTTGCAAAGGGGTCGAATGACATGGCAATGGACCAGTGGGTGTAGGTTGTGTTTGCAAATGTGGAAGAGTGTCTGGTAAAGGAGTAGTGTGATTATGATGGTATATGAGACCCAATTTCAGCCTACAGAGGTACCAAACATGGATATAATAAATTATGTCGACAGTGTGGATATAGAGCAAACGACATCGAGGGATATGTTAATTGAGGGTGAAAAGTAGCATAATAGGGATACATGGATGTGGGTCAAAAGTAGAATAGTAGAGATACTTTATTCAATGGACAGGCTTAGACCTAAACCCTATAATGGTGTAGATTGATAAAGTATCAAAATTGCAAGCAATTGGATGGCATCGATGGATGAAAGATATATAGCATCAGGTAGATTTTAGAATGAGGTTTGACAATAGGTTTATATAGAGATGGACAGGGCAGATTATTTTCCATCTAAGACAAGTGATCATGGAGGTAAGCACAAATATTTGGTACCTATGAAACACATAGGTTTGTGTAGAGATATTTTTGGTATCGATTTCCATCAAGGCCATGTCATGCTACATCAACCTGGTGGTAATTCGTTCGTGGATGAAACCAACAACAAAAATGACAAAATTAATAAGAAAAATATTGAATATCTTATTATCCCATGTTTATTTTTGGTCTAATATGGCATATCATAGGTCGAGTATTGCTTACTTTTATCATGAAATTCCCCATCGTCATCAGATGCATGGAACTCGATGTAGAAATGAAGACATAGATTATCGAGCTACGATGATGATGATCACCAAGGTAAGCCCAAGGAAAATTGATCCCTAAATGGTTTTATGTTGTAGCACATATATTTTCCCATAAAAATGCTCGGGTACAAAGATGAGGTTCCATCATTAGTCGTAAAACATTCCTTTGCACGACAATCACCAAACCATAAAAGTCGTTGGCTGTCGTAACTACAAATGAATGGAAATTTTCAAATTGATACTAGACTATTAGAAGGATAGTGGTTGATCCATCCTTACTAGTATATTGGACACATATGACAATGATGGGAGATTGCTTTATATACAGATGTAGAAATGGTAGTATATCATAGGCAGCGATGAAAGTTTATTGATGGTGCAAATGTGATGACAAACAAAATTTGAGGAATGAATATGTTGTGGGTAAATCGACGAATAGTATGGACACGAGAAAGACATAATAGAGTAGAAATAAATCTAGTCAATTTTTTTTGGGTCTGTGATATGAAATCTAGATTGATTGCAGCTACGTCCAGATGCTATAGACTTATAGGATCAGTCATGAGATAATTGGATATGATGGATAGCAGCTCACCCCATATTGAGAAGTGCATCATGTGGTTGTGGTTTATTAATATAACTAGTTGGTATTAAGTGGGTTTTAAGGAGATTATCAGCTCAAAGTCATTTCCCTTTGTAAATGTGGATTATATGCTCACCTTGCATGGATGATAAATTAAGGATAAAAAGAATGTAGGATTTTTGTCGGTTGTGGTTGCTTCTCCTTCTATGGAGGCCACAACATAGAGCCCGATGAAACAAAGGTTGCAAGAACATCATTTATTGGTAAGGCTCTAAAGTTAGGTAACGACAAGAGTGCTATGGAAATTTCTTTATTCTTTTTTAAATAAATGAAGTGTGTCACGGTCAAATATTATGAGTAAAGCATTTTTTCCATTATAAATAAGCCATTATAAAAATAATCATAAAAAGCATTACTAATCATGAAATACCAAAAATAGGCTTTACGAACCCAAGCAGAAAAGGAAAGGATGAAGGGAAACGAAGGATCACATGGAAAATATTAAATATGTCTTGCAAATAGATGTCCAATGCCAAGGGGTTAGAATTTTGGAAGATGCTGGAGATATGTTGTAACAGGATTGTTATTGTCTATTTTCAATGCAAATAATGTCATAAATCTGCACTTTATAAGTATAATCCAAGGAGAATCATTTTTGGATGTTTTGATTTAATGTTCATCTTTATTTTCTTTGTTTTTAGGTTTATAGGTAATGTTTAATACATTTCATGGTTGCATTGTTGAATATCTAGAAATAGAGAATTTATTTTTGTTCCTTAGAAGCTCGCACCTAGTTTATTTTGAAATGTGCAAATGCAGCTTCAGATAGACTAGGTTACATCCAGAAACTCTCACAATCTCCAATTTTATAGGATAGGGTAGCATTAGACTGATAAAGCTTTGCATATTTATATTTTCAGCATTCTGGTCCATTTCTAGATTTTATTTTTATTTTTCTAACCCTTTTCTTTTGTAGATTTTTTTTAAACTTCGGCGATTAAAATAAAAATCAAAAAAATTAAAACTCCAAAAATAAATGGACAGATGTGAAGAATGAGCTTTAACGTTTCATCTTATGCAATTTCGCTTTCATTTTGAAGCTATTTTGAAATTATAAAAATTATTTAAAGTTGTTATTTTTACAAGCATTTTATAATTTTAGATTTTACATAATTTTGTATTTTGAAAGCAAATCAGATTTCAAGCTTTGCATATTTGTTTTGCAAGCAATAAATTAACTTTTCTTTATAAAAAATACAATTTCATTAAAGGTAAGTGATTTATATGGCATTTCAAATGGCCATTATTTTAAAGCAATAAATTGATTTTTCTTTATGAAAATTAAATTCATTAAAGAGGGGTAATTTATTTATTATATCGAAGGCTATATTTATTTTCATGATCATATCAAAATTTAATGAATCCAAGAATTATTTAAGGTTCACATTTAGAGAGATTTTAATCTTCTATTTCATGCTCAAATTGGGGTTTAATAATGCAAGATAAAACTTGTCTAAAATATGCTTAATAAAAAAAAGATAAAATCTATCTAAAATACTTCAAGATAAGAGAAACTAAGGTTTTACATTGTGGTTATATGAGGACCAATCACAAATCATATTTTCATTTCTTTTAAGTTTCATGAACAATCACTAGCATAGCATAATAAAATAAACCAACACAAGCCCCTTGTTAAAAGCTACTTGCAAATCACTAAGGTATTCCTAGCACTTATTTGACACATATTCACAAGATTACAAATACATATGTACAATGATTATATAGCGGAACCTTGGATAAATTTCATATTTCTTTGCAAGAGAGGGTTTTGTGATCAAAATCCTAAGTGTGAGTCTGGTTTTGCAATTGGGCAAAATTACCACTCAATGCATAGTTTAGAGTGTGATTTATATTCCCTTTTATGTAAGTGTGAGTGTGTAATAAATGCATAAGTGTTATGTAAAGTTGTAATATACAATAAATGCACAGGTGTCATGTGAGTTAGAGTGCAAGTGTAAGTTGAGTCTATGTGCACAAGTATCTTGTATGTATGAGAACTATGTAATGTAAACATGTTCACAAGTGTCTAATATTAGAGAGTGCAAGTTATAGAAGTGTAAGATTCATGTATAAGTGTGCATATATTATAGTTTCAAGTGTTCATCAAGTATGCAAGTGGAAATTAGATAAGCCAAGAGTCATAAGACTTGGCATATGGAAAGGAATAGTCAAGTATCAAAAGAGTCACACTACTATGGCTATATTATGGATGCAATACTCCATAACAATAAAGCAATAAGAAGAACAAGAATTATAATATTTTGGAAGAGAAAGTGAAGAAATAAATCTTGTATGCATTTTGAGCAATTAATATTATAATTTATTCTACATATTTATTACATGTATGATTAAGGCTATTTACATTCATAGTTAATCATATTATTGAATTATATTTGATTTATTATAAGCCTTGTTTTACATTCTCATATTATTCTACTTATATCATTGTTTTGACCTTATTATATTGTGGCTATATTATATTCAATCCTGTGTGATGTAACCTGTGATATTTTATGGTAGTATTAAGGCTTCAAAATCCATAATTGTGGTGAGATATTTATTAACTTATTCTTAGCATAGTCAACCTTTAAGTATTCTTCATCTTGCATTACACCAATAATTTTTTTAACTTCTAAGCTTTGGTAATCTTCAAGATGCTCATTATTTTTAATAAACTACAATAGTTCATTCTAGTTTACAATGTCTTCATTATTTAGCTTATAGCAAGTAATTATCAGGTAGATCATTCTAAATCACATCCTTAAGCATGTTCATATGGGTATAATCCATTTCCAAATAACCATCTTTTGATAACTTGCATGTCCACTCATTGGATAGCAATATTTAAAAGTACAAAGGGAGGTTGACTATTATTACCTCTAACACTAGTAGAAATTTTGGGTGTTTGGCTATTATCATGATTAAGTCTTTGAGTACTGATGCAGGAGCATCCAGGGACATCTGATGTAGAGACATCCAGTTGCGAGAAAGCCAGTGCTGAACAATTAGTTAAGGAAGAAAACCATCATGATTTTGTGACGTGTCACAAAATCACAAAAAAAAATGGCAAGGAGAGCGAGGAGGAAAACCTGTCGTGATATCACAATAGAAAAAGTGTCATGATATCACAACACGATGAGGAGCCAGAAAGCGCAGGGTGGAAATGTCATGATTTCATGATATGTCACAAAATCGTGACCAGAAGTCACTAGGAGGAGGAGCAGTTGGGAATGTCATGATTTCGTGACATGTGAAATCGCGACAGTTTGTAGGAGAGAGAAAATACCGCAGAAGGGGCCACGATTTCGTGACATGTCGTGAAATCGTGACCGTCGCAAAATTGCGACGAGAAGGCAGCAAAGGGGAGATGCGTTTGGAATGTCATGATTTCATGACATGTCACGAAATCGTGACTGTCGTGAAATCATGACATAAAGGCAGAAGCAAGGAAAGCAAGTGAGGAGGTCATGATATTGTGACGTCGCGATATCGCAACGTCACGATATCATGACATCACAAAATCATGATGAAAAGCGAAGCAAGGGGCTCGATGCTGAAGTGGTCACGATATCGCGACATAAACGAAATCAAAGGGCTTTCGATGGAATTGGTCGCGATATCGTGACATGTCACGATATCGCGACCAAAAATGAAAAAGAGAGCAAGGAGGCCAAGACGTCACGATATCGTGACATGTCGCGATATCGTGGAAAAGAGAGAAGAAGATGAAGGAGAAGAAAGAGATGGCAGGAACCACGACAGGTGGTATTTTCAAGGGGTGTTATGGATGACACGTGGCACCCAGGGTGCAGTAAAGACGAATGAGAACCAAGAAGCGTGGGAGACGAAGAGGATGGGTCACGCAGGGTTTTTTGACAGAATCAGCAGTGACAAAGGCCGTGTGGAGTGGGGTATTAAATTGGGTTGGTGTCCTAATTTTTGTGTTAATGTTTCAGAGGGTCGGGGCCTCTTTAAAAACCCAACATTTGTAATTAATCGGGTCGGTGAACCCATTTTTAGGAAGAACATTTTAGAGGATCGAGACCTCTATAAAAACCTAGTTTATTATATTAGCCGAAGGTGGTGGATCGGAGAATGCACGTAGAAGTGTGATTGTGAAGACCAAGCCGAGCGCTGGTCATTTGGAAGCCTACAGGCTATTTGTAAGTGTATTTTCTAGATTTAATACAGAGAAAATTTGAAATTCAGGAGTGTGAGTCTACGTGTATATTTCTCGGTCCCCCATCAATGGTATCAGAGCTAATGTTCCTGAGTGCATAAATAGATCGCCGGTTGTGAGGTAGTTTGCACCAGGATCTGTGGGAGGGTTCTGAGAGAGGAGAGAGTTTAGGATCCTCGAGTGTGTAACAGATCACCGAACGTGAGGTAGTTACATTGGGATCAGTGTGAAAAATGATGACAATGAGAGAGTTCAAGGCATTGCAGAGGCAAGTGCAGGCCCTGCAGGAGGAACTACTCAAGAGAGATTTGCAGAGGCAAGTGAAAGCCCTGCAAAGGGAGCTGCATAGACAGCGTGTGGAGAAACAGAGAAAGAGAGAAGAGGAGTGCAAACAGACTGCAGAGGCAGAGGAATGTCTGGAGGTGTTATAGGAGGCAGCAACCAGACCATGCAGAAGTGAAGATCACTTCTCCACTAACCCCGGGTGTCTGATGTAGGAGCATCTAGGGACATCTGATGCAGAGGCATCCAGTTGCGGGAAATCCAGTGCTAAAGAATCGGCTAAGGAAGAAAACCATCATGATTTTGCGACGTGTCACAAAATCATGACAAAAAATGGCAAGGAGAGCAAGGAGGAAAACCTGTCGTGATAACGCGACAGAAAAAGTGTCGTGATATTGCGACACAATGAGGAGCCAAAAAGCGTGGGGTGGAAATGTCATGATTTCGTGACATGTTGCAAAATCGCGACCAGAAGCTGCCAGGAGGAGGAGCAGTTGGGAATGTCGTGATTTCGCGACATGTCACAAAATCATGATAGTTTGCAAGAGAGATAAAATGCCACAGAAGGGGCCACAATTTTGTGACATGTCACGAAATCGTGACCGTCACGAAATCATGACAAGAAGGCAACAAAGGGGAGATGCATTTGGAATGTCATGATTTTACGACATGTCACGAAATCGTGACTGTCATGAAATCATGACGTAAAGGCAAAAGCAAGGAAAGCAGGTGAGGAGGTCACGATATCGTGACGTCGTGATATCGTGACGTCGTAAAATCATGATGAAAAGTGAAGTAAGGGGCTCGGTGCTGAAGATGTCACGATATCGCGACATAAACGAAATCAAAGGGCTTTCGATAGAATTGGTCACGATATCATGACATGTCGTGATATCACGACCAAAAATGAAAAAGAGAGCAAGGAGGCCAAGACGTCACGATATCGTGACATGTCGCGATATCACGGCGAAGAGAGAAGAAGACGAAGGAGAAGAAAGAGATGGCGGGAACCACGACAGGCGATATTTTCAAGGGGTGTTATAGATGACACGTGGCACCCAGGGTGTAGTAAAGACAAACGAGAACCAAGAAGCATGAGAGACGAAGAGGATGGGTCACGCAGGGTTTTCTAACGAAATCGACAGTGACAGAGGCCGTGCGGAGTGGGGTATTAAATTGGGTTGGTGTCTCGATTTTTGTGTTAATGTTTCAGAGGGTCGGGGCCTCTTTAAAAACCTAGTCTTTGTAATTAATCAGGTTGGTGAACCCATTTTTGAGAAGAACGTTTCAGAGGATTGGGGCCTCTATAAAAACCTAGTTTATTGTATTAGCCGAAGGTGGTGGATCAGAGAATGCACACAGAAGTGTGATTGTGAAGACCAAGCCGAGCGCTGGTCATTTGGAAGCCTGCGAGCTGTTTGTAAGTGTATTTTCTAGATTTAATACAGAGAAAATTTGGAATTCGGGAGTGTGAGTCTGCGTGTATATTTCTCGATCCCCCATCAAGTACTTCCACTATATTAACCCTGATACCATCCATTTGGATTGGGTGCCTATTTATTTTAGTATAATGTAGACCCATTTGTTTACAAAAAACTTTGGGTATAACTATCACTGCTGCTCTAGAATCAACTATACAACTTCTTAGTATGTAGTTTTCAATTTTAAGTATCACATAAAATAGGTGTATATTTAGCATCTTAGCCTTTGTGACATTTAATATATTTCTCACATTGACTTGAATGTCTATTAGATGCTTTGATATAAACTTCCATGGATAAGTTATATTAGTCAAAGTCATTTTTGACTGCTTACCCCTAGCATAACTTCTTTCTTTATATTTTAGAGCCTTATAGAGTAAATCCCACTACCAATATAGAGCTAATGCTTCTAGCACACAAATTTAGTAGGTGTATTTTTCATCTCATTTATGATATTAAAATTGAATTCCATGGAAGCACCCTTGCATCATGTTGTGATATTTTAATATTATCTTGTAGCTATCATGAATTCTTTTCTTGTGAGAGGGGTATTTTAGTCATCATTTGGTCTCTTTCTGAAGTTGATATATTTCTTTATTACTCTCTATTTTGGTAGGTTTATTTGTTCCTCATCCATTCCTTCCTTATACTTTAGGATCATTTTCCTTATTCATCTATCCTTATCAATTTATGTATTTCCTCTTTCCTTCTAAGGTATACCAATGTCCTTTTCTTTAATATCCTATTTTTGTTTCTCTTCTTATGCTACAGTCAACCCTTTCTCCTTCACATATATTGGTGGCCTCCCTCCCCTAAGTACTATTACACCTTATATTTCCTCAACTTATTTATTGTCTCTTTACTTTGTGTAAGCTTTTATATTTCCCCTAATTCCAACCCCTTCTTGATTAGCACATATAGCATCATCTTCAAATGTTGACTCTTCATATATTTATATAACACTAAATTTATCTAGTATAGAATTATTAGGGTTGTGTAAGATATGTACCTACTATTGAGTTTGGGGTTCTTGGTATATTAGCTAATTCATTGTAAAGTCAAATTGATCCAATATGGTGGCCTATTGAGCCTAGAATTATTGGTTATACTAGACATTTTGAGAATGCCTAATGGCTCCAACACATTGAACATGATCATGCCTATCATTATATGGAATACACTATGCTAGATCTACTTCTAAATTAGAATTAACCATATGCTTATGAGTTTGAATTGATCCTTGGTTAGTGCCTTGATAAGGTACATGATATTTTGTAAGATATGGGATCTTCTTGGCTTGTTAGTTTTATGGTCATTTTCACAGTTGCCTTTGAGCATTATTTTAATTTATCAAGGTTTTGATTATTTCTACAATCTCACTCATTATGAAATTATTGTTCAAGTTATTATTTGAATTGGATGGATTAGGGAGTCCTAGAAGTTGTGGCTAAAAGTATATTTGTTCTAAATGAATAATTATATATGAATATGGAGAAGGATTAGTAATATTTAACTAAGGATTAAGAGTAGGCAATATGGTGGGCATAGAACTGGAAATTAATGTGTTCAAGGTAATATGGGATGCATTGGCCATTGGTGGAGTAGAGGATAACTTTACCACTCAAATAAGAATGCATTCTCCTCTGCCCGCCTCCTCAAATTCTACAATTATATGATGGTTAGAATTAGACACCATTAAATCTTAGATTATATTGTAAACCTTTTGTGTATAATGGTAATACTTATTCTTCATTTGGCCCAACATTATGTGGGATTAAATTCAAGGTTCTCAAGAATATATTATTAAAGTCATGTATATTTTTTTGAGGATGTCTTTTAATTGTATCAAATTAAAAAAATAGAGTAACTATTTCCTATACGAGCACATATATGTATGAAAGGTTCTACAATTGATGCCCAACTTGTAACTAAATTATCTTGTAATCCCCTATACCACAAAGAAACTTTATCATGAATAGAGTAGATTATCAAACATACTATTATGTATTATTCTTGTATACAATGGATTGATCTGATTATTAACAATTCACTAAGGTAATATAGTGCTATCTTGTTCTCATTCCCATCAAAGATAAGCAATGCTTTCATAACTAATAGGAGAATAGGAGAGTAAGCCACCAAATTTAATGGTCTTTGGTATATCACATTTAGAATTTAATTGTATGTATTAGGAGGTTCTCCCAGGCTATTTTGTTGAAGGGGGGGGCTAATCATATTATTCATTTCAAGGCAAATAAGTATACATCACATAACCATAAGGTGTTCGTAAAGGGTATAGATGATATGGGTATGGAGGATAATAAGGTGGAGAATAATGAGGTAGTGGATTTTTATAAGGCCACTATTGGTTTGGAGGTAGTTGCATATTCTAATATGAAGAAGGGTTATGTAGACTTTGAGGTGTGACTTCTTGGTTTAAAGGATGATATGTGCTACATATTTTACTATGCTTGGCTAGTTGGATCCAGTGTTATCCCCTAGGTGTTTCCCTAGGATACTTGCAACCCCGTTTGTCTAGTTGATGCTTGGATATTTTGAGCAAAGTCTTGGTTTTTTTTTAGCCCTAAATACCCTATATTAGTGGAAATAGACTTACCTAGCAAGATGTTAGACATATTTTATGAACTATATTTGGATAGGCTTTGCATTGAAGAGCACTTATAGGAGGAATATTTTGGGTATTAGATATTAGTGATGAATTACTAACATAGTATTGGTTTTCAAAGAATGGTTTATTTATGAGATTATTTATATCAATAGGTACAACATAAATAGTTGGTATGTATCAAGGTTGAACATGTATTGGACTAGGATTTATTAACTAAAGTAGATGAATAACTTATTTTATATCCCAAGTAATCAATTTGTGGTGGCATGAATCCTTGACTGATAGGGTTATCCATAAGCTCTTGCATTTTTATGAAGTAATATTAGACACTAAAATCTCATCAAAATCATATTTTGAATGCACTCATATGGAAGTTTTTTCTTTTTTTTTCCCTTTTGCATTTATTAATGGTATGCAATGATGTTTATCTAATAATGTTCTTTTCTTATTTTAAGTGTGTGTTCATGTATTCATAATCTTGCATGTACATGCCTACATAGACAAATTTGTAGGGTCAAACTTTATAAAAATTCAAAATTTTGTCTATATAGTGAGTCACTCACAAATTGGGTTGAATTTCTTACAAAAGTGAGATATTAGAATGTAATTTGGATCAATATGCTAACAAAAAATGACTTAGAAGAATCTTATTTGTGAAGTTTTTTTCTCATAAAATAGAGTTATTTTCTTGAAATTTGGAGCAATTTTGTCATAAATTGGGAACTTAGTGTAGGGTTTCTTTGATCTCCACATACGCATGGAAATTTTACCCAATTCTCTTTCTAAAGGAGACCTAAATACCCTCACACAAATTGACCTACCTCCATGTACATGTATATCTTATGTATATGTTTATGTTGATGCAGTATTTGATGAATTTATTGGTAAACGCCTATGGTTTATCTCTAACAATCCTTGAAATATAAAAGCAACTAAACCTAAGTAAAATCACTACTAAGTTTGAAATCTAGATGCAATAACACAAGAATTCAACAAACAAGGTTCCTAACTACTATGCTCCTTAATTTGAATGATTTGTTATAAATAAGAGGAGTTTTTCTTTTCAAGGGAAAACAAAAGAGAATGCAAACAAACAAGACTGTACTAATATTCAACTAAATGATTTTCAATTCATTGCCTAAGTTATTTGGAAAGGAAGATTCAAAACTATGCCTAATAGTTCTTTGATTTCTCCAAATTAAGTGGCTTTGAAAGTGAAACTAAAATTATTCTAAATGTTACTAAATTTATCTTAAAATAGGTGTTTTTTATGCTATAATTTATAGAAAAAGGAAATAGAAAATATAAAATATAAAAGCATAGGAAAATAAAGGGTTACAGAAGCTAAATTACTTTTTCCCAAATGGTTGTGTAGAAGCACTACACCAATGGTTTTGCTCATCACTAACGCTTTTGCATATTAGTGTAATCTATTTTAAGGGGTCTGTCTAGATAGGGATGAATAGTAGACTATCTTAGCTGACTAATTAGACCCCCTTTTGATAAAATAAATTGGATTCTACCTAAAATAGAATCTTGTGCAAAAGTGCCAAAATCAAAAGCCCTACTAATACTTTTGCTAGTGGTACCTTTACTCTGTATAAAATATAGAGGTAGAAGCACTAATTTTGTAGAAATAGTAGTTCTTCTATCCCTACAATAGACTATATAAAAATTTAGGAAACAAATTTGGGGTCAAAATGAGTCCAAATGCAATCGAACTCGACAAAGGAGGAAGAATATTAATTTGTAAGGATTGAGGGCTTAGGTATTTACAAAATATTTTCAAGTGATCTCTAAATTTCCCAAAAATTATAGGAAATGTAAGATATGGTACAAATAAAGAAGAAATGATAATTTATTGATCAAATTGGCTAAGATTGTGGTTTATGGATGCCTAAATATCCAAGGAAATACACTAATATGGCTTCTAATTAGAGTGAAATCCTACAAAAATTTAAGAAAACTTAAGATTAAGCAGAATCAAGATGATATGATTATAAATGTATGCTAAATTAAGTGCTATATTGTTTCAATTACTTGCAATTCTGATATAAGGAATATTTGAGATAGATATATGAACTAATGCTAAAGGAAACTATGATTTTAGCAATGTAATAATGGACAAATGGATTCAAGAGCTATGATACCTGCAAGTAAGACCAAAGTAAGCACAAAAAATACAAAAATACCTACAAATTTGAAGGATATGAGTTATAACAAAGATATATAATATAGCATGAAATAAAGAAGATTAAAACATAAATGAATGTTCATGCCTATGGAATAAAATATCACAAATTATTATAAGCATAAATAATCCTACAATAAGATTATGTTAAGCAATGATAAGCAGAAATATCTACTATATTAGATAATAGCATAAATTTAAATGACTGTAAATGCATAAACAATATTAGTAATTAGATAAGAAAATTGAGTAGATAAGCTTTCATAAAATGATTAAAAGCATAAAATATTGTAGATAGAATGGAATGAGATATAACATTAATGTTAGTGAGTTGCAAAACAAATATTAGGAGCATAAAATAAGAAGAAACAAGAATATTAATAGCTACAAAATGGAAACCCAAGTATTAATGAGGCTCAAACAAGAGAAAAATGCATAAAAATCAAATCAAAGGAGATGAAAAGAGAAGGAAGCTAGGAATTTTACTACCTATAATGGCCTTCTCTTAGAACCAAGAAAATATTCTTACTCCAATGCCCTTTTACCTTGATTTACTTACCCTAAATTCTTGATTCAAATACCCAAAATGTAAGAATGAGAGAATGAGAGTGAGAGAGAATGAGATCAAATTTTTGCAAAGTTAGCTAACTTAGAAATTATTGTTAAATACCTCTCCCATGGCCTCTGTTTAAGGATTTTTGAAGGGTTATTCCTTGGAGGAAAGTTCATTTTTGACTTATTGCCCCCACACATGGTGGTCTACAAGAAGCAATAGATAAGATTTATCTTACTATCAGAACCTACAATATTTTTAGCATTCATCATGTAGCAATTGCTGATATAGAATAATCTGATTTGATTGATTTTTCTATCAACACCTATGAACTATATAGTATTAATCATATGGATGCAGATTTGTAGTTTGGAAGAGTCAATAAATAAGGTTTGAGGTAAACTAGAATGATATGTATAGATAAATATGATGGAGACATGTTTATGATAAATATAGATTGATTGCATAAATATTAATTTGATTTATAAAAATGGGACTAGGAGGATCCACTCACATCAGTCACCTCGTGCAATGGAAAATGAAATATCCTAAACAAAATCATCATTTGCATGGTAGGTCTTTGAATCAATGTGTTATAGGTAATATAACAAACATAAGCACATGCATGCAAGTAGATATAAAATTAGGTGTATGCAAGCAAGAAATGAGAGGAAGATAAAATAAATAGGCAACCAATGTAGACTTAAATGTAATACCTTTTAAGATGCATTATGTTCTTTGGTTCTTTTAGTTTTTTATCATTAAGTGTGGTGAGGTGATAAACACCTGAATAAAAATTGGTGGTTATGATATATGTACCTATTGGCATTTGTGTTATTTTTATTCTCTTTAAGAATGAGATAACCAAATTCAATAGAATTGACTTATACCTTCTTGTTATAGGTATGTTTAAGCCTATGCTGGTAGACCTATAGGTTCTCTAAGGCATGGATCTTCTTTTTGTCAAGTTGTTCCAATAGGCTAAGATGAGTGATATCATACTTATATCCAATATAAAAGTCCTATAATAGAATATGCAAGGAAGGTACCTCTAGATTGAAAGGAAATTTGACTTCAGTTTCATATACCAAAGCATAGGCCATCAAACTAATGGGATTTCTAACACTAGTGTGATAGGCCCACAACATGGGATATAGCTAGAGATGCTAATTTCAATCAATTTTTCTAATGATATTTTTAAGGATCTTGAAAATAGTTTTATTAGAATATTTAGCTTGGCCATTACCTTAAGGATAGTAAAGCTTTAACCATTTGTGTTGAATCTTATATTTAGCACAAATTTTCTAGATATGTTTGTTCTTAAAGGGTGATCCATTATCATAGATTAGAATAGAACAAATTCTATAATAAATACGGATCTAGTTGAGGATAAAATTGGAGACTTGGAATATAATGGTTGATGCTAAAGGTATGGCTTTGACCCATTCAAATAAGTACTTAGTATCCATAATGATGAACTTATTCCCATCAGATTATACAAGTCTGCTTTTCATCAAGTTGTTCTAGTTAGCTAAGATGGATATGATTAAATTCATCTCTAATAGAGGTATCCTTCAATAGAATATAAAAGGAAGGGATATCAAGATAAAAAGGCAATATGGATTTTATGTCATTGATTAAAGCATAGAGCATCACACTACTAGGAGTTTTGATACTAGTGCAATATAGCCATAGGGTAGGGTACAACTACAGATGTCAGTCTCTAAAAGTTTTGTTGATGATATTCTTGACAATATTAACAAGGGTTTTGTTAGAGGATTTAGCTTGGTCATTGCCTTCAAGATAGTAAAGGGTGAACAATTTGTGCTATATATTGTACTTGGTATAAATATTGTAGACATATTTAATCTTAAAATATTTTCCATTATATAAGATTACAACAAAAGCAATGTCATAATAGTTGAGGATCTAATTAAGGATAAACTTGGAGACTTGCACTATAGTGGTTGAGGATAAATGCATGGTTTCAACCCATTTAGTGAAGTAATCAGTATCCATTTTTAAGCCCAAAAAAAAAGGGTAAAAAAATTTCAAGGGTTAAAGAGCTTAGTTTAGGTAAACTTTACCACCTACATCCATAATACTAGAATATGAGACAGATTATGATTTTATTTAGTCCATATAATTATTTTTCTAAGGTATTAGTACAACAAATTATGTAGTAGTTTTAAAGGCAACAATATCAACACTAGATAAAGCTCTTATGGTAGATGCAGCTATAAAAAGAAGGAAAAAATCAAGCTAGAAGGTTGCAAAATAGCACAAAAAGTATAAATACATGGTCAAATACAAAAAAATAGGCTATACATGTAGTAGAGCAGTAAGTAGAAGCTTACAAAACTAAAATTAATTCCAAGGCAATAAAATTTGGCAATAAAATGCAAAAGAAAGGGCTTCTAGGATAGAATTTTAGCCAAGTAAGGAAGTGGTTGGACATTTGAAGTGTTGATGACATCAATGGCATAATAAAAGTATAGCATCTGATATTATCCAAAAGAAGAAGCCAATGAAATATGCTAATGCTCAAGTGTCTAGTGTCTAAAATTATGTCAAAGCTTACCGGATGCAAAACTAAATCCAAATATCAAAAGAGGTTAGGCAAACAATGATGTTGACATCAACAAGATCACATAAAAACCTAACATGGTATGGAATAAGGGACCTAGTAGAATGGATCCAATAAGGTATTTTGTAGATTTCCCAAGGGTATAAGGCTTTTGAATCATTGATTAGTAAAGACAAAATGAATTCCAAATGCAAAATAAGTCTAAGGAATCAAATCAGATAATGAAATTCAACATCTGATACTATGCATGGGTATATGCAACTATATGTAGAAGATGAAAAAACTCTATAAGTAATGACATCATCAAAAGGAATGATATATACAAAATTTAATAAAAGGGAATGCATAATTTGGCTAACTATTGGGTAAAGGCCGAAACATTAAAATTGCCTGTCATTGACAAAGGTTATAGAACCCTATAGGAGAAAATAGCAATCAGATTGAAATCCAACCAAAGAAAACCATTTAGCATGAAAAAGCACTCCCTATTGGTGGCATATATTTCATATTCATCCTAATCAACAAGATCATGCATACCAATCAACTACCTATCATCATTTTTGTTATAAGACCTCAATAGTTGAAGGCTCCTCCATCACACACCTACCTTTATACAACTAACTCAATGTAATAAAAAGGAGTGGACTATCATCAAATGGTTATAATCCAATGAGGTAGCACACAAGCCAGCTTCACAATATAAATTCATGCTATACACATTAGCAAAATATGCTTGAAGCAATTGAGCATAACTGGCTTGAATGTGATAGCCACTTCCCATACCTACTTTGACAGGTTTGTAATCTGCTTTGTAGGCAATCATGCTAAGCTAACTGAATGCATTGTAAAATTATATATGTACTTGAATGTAGCTTATTCAATAGTTTGGATCTTTAGCATTTACAATTGCATATTATATGATGATTGTATTGTGTACCTTTGAATAAATACTATATTGTTGTTTGGCCTCTTATCAAATTTGTTATAGATAATGTATGCATGTTGATTTACTTACTAAGATTTTTTTTTAAAGATAAGTGAATGGTTTATATTTCTATCTATAATTCTCCTTGTATTTATCATTCATTAGTTCTGGGAATGCTCAGTAATACTTAGTGCTTAATTTTGTTAAATGTTTTTTAATATTGAAGGATAGTTGGTATGTTAGGTAGTATTATTTAGTTAAAAGTATGAGACTCTCTTGCTTTATGTCTCTTTATGTTTCTAAATACATTTCACTTTAATTCTAGATTCTAAATTTACATATTTCTCACTTTGTTCTTCAACCTTTTTCATTAGTTAGCTAGAATCATAGGAATTGGCCTACTCTAGAGGTTGACATAGAAATCCTCATTTTTGGATATTCCAATATTGGTCAAGGCCTTGAGGGTGGAAATAATCCACTTAGGTGGATTTTAGACCAAGATTTTTTGGCACACACAATGAGAAACAAGTGTCTCACTCTTAAAATAAGTTTTTGAAAATCAAAACTAAGTACCCATCATGTGAACTAGGAATTTTTGGCACACTTGATGGGACAAGATTTCATAGATCCCATTTAAATCACCTAAAGGACTAAATATTTTGATGAATAGTATTGACCTCATGTGTAGAGAATATATCTTCACCTAGTGATTCCATTGAAAATAAGAATCCAAACAAGTTGGTGATTATGCCAGCAAAATGGCTTAAAATCCAATGATGATAGGACTCAAAAGCTAAGATATTCCAATGTGTACCAATAATATGGTTCCATGGGTATATTAGTAAAAAATTTAGATCCATGGTTGGGTAAATTTATTTGGATTAAAATAATTCCTGATAGCTTAATCTACTAGAGCTCCATGAAATTCCCCAAGTTGCATTGAAGATACTGCTCATTTATGATGGCAGTGGGAAAATCGCTTATGAGCATTGTCAAGATGTTTTAGCCTTGGTCATTTTTTTCAATATCATCTTTTATTATGGTGAGACTACTTGCTCAATCTCTTCAGGGTAAGACATTGTAATGATACAAATATTTAGAATACAATAGCATTGGGGCTTGGGATGACTTGGCCGAACCCCTAATATTAGTGTTTGATGATCCAAGGAAACTCTTCTCACTGCTCATATAGTTTTCCTACATTAAAATATATCCTCAGGAAATGCACCTAGATTGTAACATCGGATTCAAAAAATTATGGGATAGAATTCCTTGGAAAATATGGCCATCACAAGCACAAGCTTATATTTACTATATTCAAGCTCTAGATTTAGATTTGGGCCTTGAAATATATCACTACAAGGAGAAAATTATTTATTGGATATTTCAAATGGCTATTAGGGCTAAGAATATATTTATTTTAGTAGGAAAACTCCCTCCTATAGATGATAATTTAGATACCCCATTGCCTCACAAGATGCTACAAATGGTACTCCATTAGATAAAATTCCATATGTCATTGTTCAAAAAACAAGATACATACACTATCAAAACCCTAGATAGCTTAAGAGCTAATACATATCATCCAACATCTTACTAATGAGATTGCAAAAGTTGGGCCACAAAATTATGAAGCTACTCACAAAAAAATCTCTCAAGAGATAGCACCATAAATGTTCAAGGATGTTGTCAATGATATTCATTGAGTGCCTACTTCGCACTAGTTGGAAGAGGATTCACATATGCTTATCAAAGATACTTTTGATGTGAACCTTAGTATAGACACAAATAATCCATAAATAATTAAATTACTACAAATTTTATCTGAAGAAGAAAAAGAGTGACTTACAACATTGCTAGCAGTAAAGAAAGAAGTCTTTGCATGGTCATACAAATATATGCCTAGTCTTGACCCTAATTTGGTAGTTTACAATCTCACCTTGGTTCTTGATGAAAAGTCTATTAAGAAAAAATTAAGGAAATTGCATCTTGACATTGCCATAATGGTCAAAGAAGAACTTTAAAAATTATTAGATGTGGGTTTCATTCAACCCATTGACTATCCTGAGTGGCTCTCAAACATGGTACCCATTTGTAAACCTAATGGGGAGATTCGCATATGTACAATTTTTTAAGATCTAAATAAAGCATGTCCTAAGGATGACTTTCCCTTGCAAAATATCGATACTCTCATAGACTCTACTGTAAACCATGAAATGCTTTCTCTAATGGATATTTTTTAGGATACAACCAAATTCGAATCAATCATGATGACCAACACAAAATAGCATTCATAACACCTTGGGGGAATTTTTGCTACAAGGTGATGTCATTTGGCCTTAAAAATTTAGGAGCTATGTATCAACATATCATAATGTATATCTTCCATGATTACATGCATAAAATAATTGAATATTATGTGGATTATTTAATAGCAAAATCTAAAACATGTCTGGATCATATCGATGTATTAGAAAACAAATTTGATCGACTTATAGAGCATAAAGTAAGATTAAATCCTAAGAAGTGTATTTTTGGAGTGAAATCTGGTAAATTTCTAGGATTCATTATTTCAAAACATGGCATTAAAGTGGACCCAAAAAATATCAAAAACATTTATAGAAATGCCACCCTAAGAAAACTTAAGAAGTTGTCTAGTTTACAATGAAATATTCAATTACTTCATCGTTTTATCATGCAACTCTCTGACAAATGCAATTCATTCAATAAATTACTACAAAATAGGGTCACCTTTTTATAGAATAAAGAGTTTCAAGAGGCTTTCGATGATATTAAACAACATCTAGCCTCATTGTCGGTGTTGATGCTACCTCATCCTAGCATCCCATTTTATCTTTATATATCAGCTAAAGATTTTGCACTAGGGATAATGCTTGCACAAAAGAATGAAATCATAGAGAGCAAGAAATTTATTACATTAGTAAAATATTAGTGAGCTATGAAACCAAATATGCATGTAGAAAATTTCTGTCTAGTAGTGGTTTTTTCCACTAAGAAAATTAGATAATACATGCTAAGTCACACCACATATGTCATAGATTGAGAAAACCCTATATGTTACATTATGAATCACACATACAAAAACACATGTATTATGAAATGGTTATGATCTTAACAGAATTTTATCTCAAATTCATTAGCCAAAAATCCATCAAGGGTTAGTTGATATCTTATCAACTTGTAGAAGCTCCACTTCCTAATGATCAACCTTTGTTTATTGAGTTTTCAAACGATTCAATATTTAGCATATTTGAAGAGGAAAAACATGTCACTCTTGAATGTGATGTGGAAATAAACCTATTATTTGATGGATCAAAGTGCGAGAAAGGATAAGGTGTAGGAATTATTTTTATACACCACAAGGGATGCCCTTTCCTTCATCATTCAAAATCGACTTCCCATGCACAAATAACAACATAGAGTACAAAACCTTTGTAGACACCTAAAAGTCACACATGCTCACTTCTAGAAACTCCCACATCTACATACACTCTTATAGATTGAAATAGGCTATCATAGGCCATTGTAGATCATCATAGTCATTTGTAGGCAATCTTAGTTATATTTAGGTTCCTAAACCTACAAAACTAGGTAAAATACCTCCAAAACACCTCCTACCCATTAGGAGACCATCTAATAGCCCCTAAGGAAACTTAATCTCTCCCCTAAACCTAATTAGCCTTCATGGGAACTTATCCCTATCTAAAATCCTAATTAGGTTGATTAGTGTTCTACTTAACCATTGACATTTAATTAAATGCACTTTTTCACTTAAGTGAGATTAATTAGGGTTCTAAACCAAATTAGCCCTAAGCACACTCCCACACATATATGCACATGAGCTTAGTTAAGATATTTCCAAATGCCCTAACTAAACCCTAACCTAACCTATGATCTAATAACCTTATTTAATCTTAACTCTTCCTGTTGCAATACTAATATAGCTAGTCAGCTATATTAGTATTTTACTAATTTATTGATTTTATTTATATAAGTAGAGTTAGTTGATTTACAAGGAATCATCATTCTTATCATTGAATAATATTATTCATGTTTCATATATCGTAAGAGATCTACCCTCTCTAAGTGGCTACAAGACCTACCCTCTCTAAGTGGTTGTGCAATATTGAGTTTAGAATCTTCATATTTCAATTAGTAATAAGTTATCTTACAAGTGGTATCAGAGCTAAACTAGGAAAAGTTTCACACACATGGCATAGCAAAATTTCAGGTGAAAATAGATTTATCTCAATAACAAACGTCAAATATTAATAGCATGTTATTGGTTCCTTCCCAAAAGATTACGAATCTCATCGAAAACTACTAAAACTAAAGCATTTTTCTATATTATTGCACGAATCAAAGTAGTTGCATTAATTAAATTTTAGAATGCAATGTCATTTTGGTTCTCATCAAGGCAGTTTAGTTTCCAAAGAAAAAAATCTCTTAAGTATAGCAAAAAACCAATGTCTACAAGGATTTAATGAAATTTTTGCACATTTTTTTATTGGTGACAATTACAAGCAACGTTCGTGTGATTTTGGTAGCAGGAATATGAAGGTAGTAATATTGAAAAAAGGTATTCCGAGTCGTCAAGTTCTCAAGAATATACACAAGCAACAGAAATTGAAATTGTGTTACCAGAGCCTACGATCTGGATATTGAACAAGGTTGAAGTCAAGTCGTTCGCTTCTAGATAGCAATAATTTTTTTGGTTTTTGTGTTTCATACACCTTTACGCCATATCAAGTATAAGATAAGGACAACAATTCTTCAATAAATCTATTTTTCCAATTTTGCGAACACTGATTTTTCGATCATGATACGTAGGAGAAAATATATCGACGCATTGCTGGTACAAACTTCCCATTATTTGATGCAGTCATATGATACACATATAAAGAAACATTGGATATTCCATACACAAAAAAAAAATTAATCTAAGTCACAATGCATTGATTTCAGTATATCCTAAAATTAGGGTTACATATATATTATTTTGCTACGTCCGAGCGGGTATAGTGGTGGTGTTAAATTTAATAAAGGAATAATTATAATGCTTGTTGTAACCTTTCATATATCTAGTATGCTTGCCTTCAATCATGTGAAATACAAGCAAAGTAACCAATAAATTTGTTCACCTTAAACTACACGAAAGAATTACTGGGCCTATTCATGATCGAGTGATAAATTAATGTTTAAGTACTGCAATTGAAGACTCGACAATTATGTACCATTAGGTAGCCATCTCGCAATAAATTAAAATTTGCAATAAAATATTGCTACGTGTAGCTATATTATTATTAGTGCAGGAAAGATAAAACCATACAACAATTAGCCATGAAAATTGCAGGGTACTTGGAGAAATGCATCCAATAAGAAATAAACATATTTTTTTAAAATATTGTCTAGCAAGAAGCAAACATCCAATCAGGAGCCTTTTGTGGTAACGTTCTTTGAATTAGAATTCTCAACAATTCAGCATTTAATCAGTAGCCACCATAGTAACCCGATGCGGGGTAAGCGATAAATTCCTCCATTGGATTATCTCTTTACATGTGTAGCCATCCACACATTGTCATGCTCAGTGAAACTAGCCACCCATCTTCGTCATGACCAAAAGGCTATTGAATCTTGAGGTGGCAGTTTTTGGAAGTCTTGTAAGAACTCTAAATATTTTAGGGTATCCATCGGTGGAAACGTATGTGGGAAATCAAGGTGACGTCCAACAAATTATGGTGCATTAACGAAGCAAGAAATTATAATTTTCTTATCAGGTCCTATATTAATATTATTTGTGCCAATCATAGGAGCAACAATAAAATGTTGCATACAAGACCGTACATGCCATCAAGAAGTAAACGATTTAAGGAAGAGCTCATAGCTGCTACATACGCATGGAGAAAAACAAAAAATTGTTAGCCAGTAAATAATTGCAGTGATTTAAAACAATTATTCGTTGATTCATCACATAGGAAAAATCGATGAATACAAGTCAAATTTCAAATAAAACAAATTACGAATCAAAAAACGTTGATTAAAATGGATACAAATCACCATTGTGAGAAAAATACATCATTCCATAAAACAGGAGAAATATTTCGTATTCTCAAAAAAATATTAAAAAGCTATCAATTCCATCAATATTTGTCTTCGGGTACCATACCTATTAATTTCCCATTAGTGCAATAGAAATTTCCTCTACACTGGTGCATTAGATATATTGTTTAGAGCAAAGTAATCCTTCGCTATTTCAAAACAAAGGTCTCATTATAAAATTTGTAGCATACACTAAATGCACCTTTTTTTTGTTTCTACTCAAAATACCATTGTGAATTGGAATATTTTGACTATTGAAGTTGAGATAATTTGATAAATACCTCCAACAATGCTACAATCCAGAGTACACCATCATCGACCATGTCGCATTCAAGAGTTCCTAATTCAATGGCAAGGCCTTCCAAAAGATGCTACAAGGTAGACAAAGAATATTTTCCAGTCCTTCCCAAGCTTTGAGGACAAAGCTTTTAAGGGAGGGAGCCATGTTACAATACTAATATAGCTAGTCGGCTATATTAGTATTTCACTAATTTATTGATTTTATTTATATAAGTAGAGGTAGTTGATTTACAAGGAATCATAATTCATATAATTGAATAAAATTAATTCCTGTTGCATATATCACAAGATATCTACCCTCTCTAAGTGGCTAGAAGACCTACCCTCTCTAATTTTTTGTGCAATATTGATTTTGGATTCTTCATATTTCAATTAGTAAGAAGTTATCTTACACTTCCTCGCACATGTGCGAGGAGGAGATATTTCTTTAAGGCATGATGGTTTGACACCTATTCAAACCCTAAGCTAACTCCAACATGGATTGACTCTAAGGGTTGATCTAACCCCTTCTCTTGGCCTCATATTTTCTTATAAATATAGGGCTCCCTCTCCTATTCTAGCTCTCTCTCCCTTTTTGCTACCATACAAAAACTCTGTCAAAATTAGTCTAGGATCGCATCTGACAATTCTACATTGTACAAATAGCAAAGGACAACTTCTATCATCTATATGGATAGAAATTTTGGTCCCACATCTAGTAGAAGTATGATTCACCCTTGATCTATGAATTTGAGATCTAATTCACCCCCTACCATGTGAATTGACCGTGCAGCACACCTACCTTAGCAAATTTAGTAGGTAAGATTTATTTCAGGTTTTTATAGTGTTTTATTTAGTTTCCATCATGTTTCAGTATAATTTTCCTTTGGGTATATTTATCTTTTATCAACAAGGGGCTTGACCAAGTCAGACCCCCAAACCCTCTAACCACATTTTGCAGGCCTTCAAAAATAGGTGAGGATATCACAAACAACAAAAACCAATAAACCAGTGGTGGTTCGCAAGACCACCTTCACTGAGGAGTCTTGAAAGAAACCATCAAAGTGTTTGATATCCATGAAGATAGATTGGGAAAAATTACCCTTGTAACCCATGAAATTTTGAATGAATAAAAAGCAACATTCTGGAAATTGCATTTGTTTTATGTTTTATGTCTGATCAAATGTTGTTTTTCATCCACTTCATTCTGGCATTCTCGGTGGGAACCCCACAAAGAGTTGTGCTAGATTAGTCTTTTTGTGAATCTAACATAGTTTTGTGTTTTATGTGTTGTTACAGGTATCACTCTAGGCAGAAAAAAGACCCTTAAAACCCTTAAAAGCTCCTTAGGTCATCAGAACAGAAGTTTTGGACCCCTAAACCTGATTCACCCCTGGCATGCAAATTCAGATCTAATTCACCCCCTACCCTATGAATACAGCATAACTGCTTTAAAAACCCTCAAAATTGTAGAGGTCTACAATAGAGACTCATAATAGTCCATCTAGAACAAAAATAACGGGGTATTTCCCTTAAAATTCTCTATTTCTGTCATTCATGTGCAAGGACAAATTTTACTAAAACATGCATCATGTCATTATATGGAATCTTTTCAATGGATCATTTATCTCAGTTTGTTTCAGATTTCTCTTTACTTATTTAAATCATAATTATATTTATTTTCACTCAAATAATTAGGATAGGCTTCAATTTTGTGTCATTCTATTTACAAACCATCAATTTTTGAGTCATCTCTCTTGTATTAGATAAGTTTCAAATTCTTCCTTTCAAAAGCCTACATGTAGATCAAAAAATTCAGTTTGCTTTATTTCAAGAACATTTTCATTTCTTTTTATAAATCACATGTTAAATAGGTTTTCCATCTATTTCTTGTGTTATTCCCTCCACTTTATTTCAAAGGTGTATTTCAAATTTCCATTCTAAAAGTCACATTTAAAACTAGAATTTTCAAATCTCTTTACATATTTCATCAAAGGAACTTCAAATTCCTTTTTGCACAAGAATCAATCTTCAATTTCTTTCATGCATATAGGATTAGGAATTTTCACATCTCTTTTTGCATGTTTTACTAAATCAAATTTCAAATCTCTTTTCAAAAAATCAAATTTCAGATTCCCTTCTTTTCATTAGATTAGGATTTCCCCTTTTCTTTTACAAATTCCCCAGGTAAATTTCAAATTTTAGATTCCTTTCTTGTTATTATATTAGGATTTCCCCTTTTCGTTTATAAATTCCCAAGGTAAATTTCAAAATTTTAGATTCCTTTCTTGTCATTAGATTAGGACTTCCCATTTCTTTCATAAATCCTCTAGGTAAATTATAATTTTCAGATTTATTTCCATATCATTAGTGTAGGATTTCCAATTTCTTTTTGCACAATCTCTCTCACATTTCTTTCATGTTTCAAAATTAGGGTTCCATGAATCCCTCTTCTCACTTTACATTGCTTTTTTGCATGATTCATAGCATAGATCTTAGTTTATTTTCCAAAAAATCACATAGTATTAGCTTACTTTCAAAACACATCTTAACCTATATTTACCTCCAAAAATGCATCTAGGGCTAGATTTACATTTCAAAACAACATCTAGTTAGTTTTCTTGTTTTTACATCATTGTTAGATAAAAAAAACCCATACACTAACATGGTAAACACAAGTGGTGATATTGGATTTCATCCCTAATCCATCACTTGATGCTGATGAGGTAAGAGTTTTACCCTCCACTAGCTCACCCCCTAGACACCTAACAGTCCCACAAGAGCGGTTTTCTAGACTTCATCACCAAATAATCCCCCACTTTTGAGATTAGTCTTTAAAAATTCATCACTAGAAGGATCCTTCATAGTGGGATATATTTATATGTCTTCTTTCATGAGGCTTACATAATTAGTGAACATGGTAACTGTCTTCATTGACTAAGCTCACCCGTGAAAGAAGCAAAATCATGACTGGACAAGTAGCAAGTATTAGATATTAGCACCTCTTATAGCAAGATGTTATTAGACTCATTAGTGCATATTGGGTCCCCCCTATAGGCTATCATTTTATTGTGTCTTCCATATAGATCATCATTTTCTAGTTGTAATATCGTTCTATTTTGTACACCTTTGGGTGTTGTAGGAGGTTTTGTGTTGATGACACTCCTGATATTTCTAGAGTTATCACCCCACTACCTATGATATTTCCTAGGAAGCATATTTTCAACATAAAAATATGCTAAAACACATAAATATTTTCTTTTCTACATTTTTAACCAATTCTAGTTTCACGTTGTTTGCATAATCACAAACTAGTTTCAGCACATCTCATAGTTCAACACTTTGTTTGTTGGCTATCTACAGCCTATCATTGCTTAGTTTTTATCACATTCATATTTTGAGATCAATTTGCCCCTCAACCTACAAATCAGGTCCCAATTCACCCCTTGACCTATGAATTATGCTTCCATGTCCAAAAACTAGTCAAACTTCACAGGGTTACTCAAACCCTTACAGATCACACCCAAAACCTTATATTTCAACTTTTATGTAGTTCTAATCCCACATTTCCCTCACACAACACCATGACTATCACCACACATAGTCAAGAATGCGAGCAAGCATAAGGAGGATGTATTCTTCATCCCTTCCAATTAGTATCCTTATTCCTCTCCTTCTACAAGGGAATTCCACACACTCACAATTGATCTACCCATAGATTCACGTCTACCTTCCACACACATGTCTTATTATGACAAGATTCCTACCTCATCTAGAAAATATGACCCACTTCTTCCCCATTCTCCTCCACTTAATTCCCTTATATGTTATGTGATCATGTTATCTATATAGCTCCAGGACATCCCACTCCTTTCTTCACCATTGATTAGGATATCCTATCTACTTCTCCTACCTTTGTGTACCCCTTATTCTAGATTTTATCTTAATATCTTTTTGAGAATGACTCATTTTTGTTAAACCACACTCATCTTGAGGTTGAGTCATTCACCCCTACCATAGTAATTATTTTAGACCATTCCTCTTCTACACCAGAAACTTAGGTGCCATCATTACAAACCCCATCACAACAACCTCCCTTGCAAAAATAGTAAAAGCTACTTCTACCATCATACCAAAAATCTTCCTAAGAGTTGTCATCATTGCTTCCCAAATAATAATTCTTCCCATCCTTTGAGGATATATCACAGTTGCCTCCTCAAACACAACCAATTCAACACCAATAGCAACAATCGACTACCTACACCCAATCTGGAGTGTACATGTTCACCACATCACCCTCTCAATATCCTACCTCAAAAGCTTATCCTCTCCATTCCTCATCACTTATTCTTATATACTATCCTCCTAGGATACATCCTACCCAATCTGCTATTCCACCTCCATCCACTTCTACCTTAGATTACCTCCTCCTCCTTCATTTAGGATTCCAACTATAGGTCCCCTTACCACCTATGGTTCATGACCTTCAACATATCCTCCTACTTCCACATTGCATCCTTCATGATAAATGCATACCCCATCCTATGATACCTCATCTAGTCCACATTTAGCATTGCCTATCTAGACACCATTACCATCATACATTGGGCCTACATTTTCTACGCCTCCCCCTGGTTGGTCTTCATCCCCTGTAGCTCAACCATTATAGTAGGTTCCTCTCTAGTAGATACCTATACAACAACCACACATCCCTTAGCTATAATATTATTATCCTCAATATATGTTTGTTCCACAACCTCATATTCCACCTGCTATGACACCATACATCATTCAGCAGCCACCTACCTAGGATTAGTTGCAATACGTTCATTCTCAATACTAGTGAGAATAGAAACACTAATATCCATCACACTCTTAGTCCCCACCTGCATTAACATCATCCTCCACACCTCTAACATCTAAAATTCAACTCTTGCAATATGAAGTGAAGATGCTAAACCTTCATACCGCCAGCTATAGACTAAAAAAACCTACCTATGACAAACTCTACAATGATCTAGTCCATCCCTCAGTCCCCATTCATCCTTACCCTTATCGCTTTGATATCTTGAAGTTTGATAAGTACAAATGCAAAGAGGATCCATGAGAACATGTTAGTAACTACCATTCAACTTGCTACCAGCTTCATAGTAGCAATCCCCTCATGTTACGTACCTTATCCCTCTTGCTTTGGAGATAAGCCCTTGATTGGTATAACATGCTTCCGCACCATAGCCTGTGCACATTTAAACAACTGACCAATTCATTCCTAGAACATTTTTCTATCAACATCAAAAATAAAATAAACTTCTCAGACATCTACACCCTATGACAAGCTAACAATAAGCCCATTACTGAGTTTGTTTCCTGATGGATATCAGTCATACACAACTTGGCTCACAGTCTCCTAACAGTTGAACTTGTTACACTTCAAAAAAAAATATAAGAATATCTCCACTTCCCTACAACTTCATAAAAGTTGCACCTTTTAAGGAGCCATCACCCAAGCCAAATTCATCGAGGACATCAAATTCCAATAGAGAAAAATAAAGTTGAGACAAAAACCCTCATAAAAATTTAATTTTTGCTTCAATAGGAATGCACCTAATCAGCCTTTCCCTAGGCCATCACAAGCCAACCACATGGCAACAACTACCTTAGATCCATCACCCATCCCATGACCTCCTTCTCCTCAGTAGCAATCATTCTAAACCAGTGCACCTCCTCCTCCTTGACCATAATAGCCTTGTGGAATTCATCCACAGGATCCACAATGCAATATCACCCCTCTGAGCCTTTACCAACCCTTTTTCTAGATATTCTATGATGCAAGCCACATCAAATTACCCAAAATCTGACCGCTTGACCTGAATAAAACCAATCCTCATGGATACATCGAGCAAGCCTTTTGTGCATACCACCGACATCTTGGTCACGATATCGAATCTTATAGCTCTTTTTGTGGCCTCGTCCAAGATCTCATTGATAGAGGTACCATCCAGATATCCAACCCACTCATCCCACAAAATTAGAACTTGGGAATCTACCAAAACCCCCTACCCAAACACAAGGGGATCAATCCCTAATGAACTCAACCTAATCTTGTAGGGCCACCTATACAAGTTAATAACATCTAATGAGATCATTCTTCATGCAGTGTAGTTAGCATGATTAACCTCACTACTCACAATCAAAGGTGCCTTGCACACCAAACTACGCCATTGGTCTCACCGCCCACACTATTTATTTCTCCATAATCTCATGTGACTTCTAATTCTACATCCCCTTCACTATAAAATATCATTACAATTCATGGTAGCCTTACCCACTAGTTGCATAATGCTCCTACCAGGTTATCCATATTTTATATTTTGCAACAATCTCAACCCCATCGCGAGGTGTTGAATAATATTTTTTGATCTATCAATCTTGAAACCCATGACACAAACACATTTTTGAACTTCATGGGAAACATTTCATGCTACCTTCAACCTTTGATTAGTTTCTAAGACCATGAGATTATTGAACTCATAGGTGAAGTAGCGGACCCTCCTCTTCACATCCAAGAAACCATCAATGATATCACCTAAAAGCATGTTCTCATTGATACTGGTTCCTCTATCAACATCGTTTCTACTGTATCCTTACACCACCTTCATATCGCTCCAAATCACTTCATCACCCCATCGCTTGATCTTCGAGCATTCTATGGTTCAATGCGACCCATAGTAGGCTCCATTTTACTACCTATACGAGTGGGTATCCACACCATTTCTATCATATTCCACATTATACAAGGTGAGATGCAATACAACATCTTGCTCGATCATCCATGGATTAGGGACATGTAGTGTGTCCCTTCTAAATTATACCACTACCTCAAATATATTCACAATGGATTGGTTCATTGTGTTCCTACCGATGGGGACCCCTTCAAATTTTGCAACATCGTATATCTCCCACAAGGACCCTCCTCATCTTCTACACCCATCAATCCCCATGTAAAATTACCTACAAATAAATTCAGCTTAGGCTATCATTCTATTGTTGTTCACACACTTGAGGATGAACTACAGGATCTCTCCTTGCACCCTTCCTCACTTCAAACACAATATCAACATGGATATTTTGGAGGATAATTCATCCCCTCATTCGACTATTACTATTCCATTCAACTTCTTTCAGGAAACTCCTTTTTCCAACACTATGTCATCATCCTGTGTCGATGAATTAACTAACCAGTTTTCTGCATTATCTCTAGATCCTCACTACTCAGAATGTCACATGACATCTCCTCCACAATAACCACCACATTTGTCTAGATCATTGCCTATGCATTGGCATCTCCATCACTCCATTACTCAATCATTTTCTCCACCTGTCATCTTGCACCCTCCGTTAAGTCTGCTTGGATGTTCATGTATTATTGAATCTTCTTCATTAGACTCTTCATCACCTAAATCCCCATGACTTTGGTTAATTTGGTTGATATAGACCTCTTTTCTCCACTTTGGTATACACACCAACCAATTCATGATGACACACTCACACCAAATATTCTTGAATTCACATACATTTCATATACACCCGCACTGCATGATTTCTTACTTTCACCCCATGTCTTACGTGTTGTGAACACTTCTTCGCCTTCCACCTCACCCTGTATTTCATGGGTTCACCACACAAGCATCTACCTAGATGATGAATTTTATGTACCAGAGGCTATCAATGACCTCCACATTATCTCGATTCTTGAATAGCTTTGATATGGTTCCCACATGCTCTTGGAAGATACTATTGAGGTTGAAATTGGTGATGATCCCAAAGACCCATACATAGTCAAACTTATCGCTAGCCTCTGACTAAAAGAGCACATTGTATTTACTACATTCCTTAAGGAATATATTAGAGTCTTTACCTTGTCCTACAAGGACATACCTGGCCTTGACCCTTCCCTAGTGTTTCATAATCTCACCTTAGATAAATATGCCAAACCCATTAGACAAAAGTTGTCACACATGCATCCCACCATTTCTCTCCTCATAAAATCTAAGATCCAAAAGCTCCTCAATGTATTTTTCATAATTCCCATTGATTATCCCAAGTGGGTTTCTAACATGGTACCAATTCTAAAACCCTTCGATGAGGTTCGTATTTGCACTAGTTTTCAAAACTTAAAAAAAGCTTGTCCCAAAGACAACTTTACCTTACCAAACATTGACTCACTCATTGATTGCATTGCAAGCCATGAAATGATATCCCTTATGGATGGATTTTTTGGATACAATAAAATCAAAATCAATCCTACCAATCAGCATAAAACTTCCTTCACAACCCCCAGGGGGACCTTCTGGTATAAGGTCATGTCTTTTAGCCTCAAGAACATTGGGGTAACCTACAATGTGCGATGACTTACATCTTCCATGATTACATGCATAAAACCATGGAAGATTACATCGATGATATTATCATGAAATCAAAAGAGCATTCACAACACCTTGCTAACTTGCATGAAATCTTTGATCACTTGTTAGAACACAATGTTCACCTAAACCCAAAGAAATGCATCTTTGGTATCACTTCAGGTAATATCTTAGGGTTCATAATCTCTCAACGAGGCATTGAAGTTGACCCTAAAAAAGTCAATTCCATCCTTGAGATACCTCCACCCACAAACCTAAAATAATTATGCAGCTTGCAAGGCAAAATCCAATCAACACGTCACTTTATTTTCCAACTCTCAAACAAATGCAAGTCATTTAACCACCTCTTACAAAATGGGGTCACCTATAAATGGTATGAGAATTACCAAAAATCCTTTGATTCAATCAAAGCCTACCTTACCTCTTCACCAATTTTATCTCCGCTAGATCCACAATTTTAATTCACTCTATATATTTTTGCTATAGAATTCGCACTTGGTACACTCCTCACCTCAAAGAACAAACTCAATCATGAGTGAGCCATATACTACATTAGTCATACACTGGTTAGTTATGAAACCCGCTATGCATACATGGAAAAGTTGTGCTTGTTTATATTTTTTTCCACCCAAAAACTATGCCATTACATGATCAATCACACCACCTTCACCATAATTCGTGATAACCCACTCTACTACATGATGAACAAGAGTTAACATAACTATCATACTTCTAAATGGATTATTCTCCTTACTAAATTTGACCTAAAATTTATTTTGTAAAAATCCATTAAGAGGCAGGTCATCACAGACCAGGTCGCGGAGGCTCTATTATCAGATACTCACCCTCTCATCATTCAACTCCTTGATGATTCCATATTTAATATTATAGAACCCAAAGAATATATTTAACCTGAGATAACTACTAAATTAACAGTATTCTTTGATGGTTACCATTGCATGCACACTAGGGGTGTAGGCATAGCATTCACCCCAAATGGAGAGCCCATTTCATTCTCATTCAAACTAGGATTTCCTTGCACAAATAATAATATAGAATATGAAGTCCTTATTCTCAATTTAAAATAGACACATTCCATTCACATTCGGTGCCTTCACATAATTTAAGGCTCTCTCCTTATTGTAAACTAATTCTAGGAGATATGGTAATGTTTTTACCCCATTCTCCAGCAATACAAGCAAATCATCTAGCAACTCCTTGCCCAGTTTGAGTGGTATGCTATCGAATCTACCTCGTGTTTCTCCAATTGCTTTACCAACACAATGGTCCCCTTAGAATCATTGATACCACAAAATACCATTTCAGATACTATGCATGTGTCTATTCACATGCTTACCAAATTAGCTATCTCATATTTACCTCATACAAATGATGATGGCATTCATGTTGTCCAAACCGAACCACATGATCCTTAGTTTTCCTAAATTAAGGATTACATAAAATTAGGCTTCCTACCTTACAAGCTATCACATTCTCAACATCGAGCATTTAAATAACATGCCATTCATTATATATTTTAGTTGGGCATCTTGTACCACCACGGTTACAATGGTATTCTCTTATGTTGTCTTGAGCTACATGAATCCCAATGAGTAGTACAAGAAACCCATGATGGTAATTACGGTGGCCATTTTAATGGCATGGTTACCACCAAGCATATCTTATGCATGGGCTACTATTGGCCCAAAATAGAACATGATTATTGTTAATATGTCAAGCGATGCATAAAATACCAAAAACATGCTAACCTCACATACCTTCCTTCGTAAGATATCCAACCAATTCAATCTATGTGGCCTTTCTCAAAATGGGACCTTGATTTCATTAGGCAAATCACACCTACTTCATAAAACAACCATAAATTCATTATCACTACTACTGAGTACTTTACAAAGTGGTTCAAAGCTATCCCACTCATCCAAAAAATAGGAGCCAAGATCATGGTATTTATTATAGATCACATCATATGTCACTTTGGTATTCCCTCTCAAATCATCTCTGATAACATAAAATCCTTCAAAAATAAAAATTTTTGCATCCTCTATGCCAAATTTAATATCCACCATAGCTTCTCAACCCCGTACTACCCATAGGATAATGACCAGGCCGAAGCTACCAATAAAACCATTTTCTTCATCCTTTAGAAAATAGTTGTAGAATACCATCATGATTGGCATAATCAGATGTCTCTTACCTTGTGGGCTTATTGTATGAGCATCTGTGTGCCCATTGGGACAACCCCCTTATCCTTGGTTTATGGCATCAAAGCCATTATACCCCTTGAGCTTGAGATACCTTCCCTACGATTATCCATGAAAGACTTCATCGATGAAAACATAGCTTGTCAATCCTATCTTGATCAACAAATGCTCTTGGATGAGCATCATATCCATGCCATCGAACACACATGCATCTATCAAGAAAATATTTGTTGTGCCTACAACAGTAAGGTACATCAACATGAATTCCAAAGTGGTGAATTGATTCTCAAGGAAAACAAGCAAATCACAAGCCAACCCTGTCAACAATGAGATAAATTCACTCCTAACTAGTTAGGATTGTACATCATTACATAAAAATTTGTCTTCGATGTCTATCTATTAGAAAACCTCGAAGGCTCTATTGAACCCGATTCTATCAACATCATTCACCTATGTACATTCAATGCCTAGCCTATATAGGTCAACAACCATAAGTATTGTATGTAGAGTCATCACAACACAGTCCTTATTTACATCATACATACACTAAATCACACTACACACATGATCTTTCACTTTTTATTACACAACAGAACCACTTTTACTTTTTATAGCATTTATATGCTCTAGGTATTTTAGTTTTTGTATGTATTACATCATCAGTGATGACATCTTTAGTGACAGGACCTAATTTCAGATACATGCATCCAACATAGATTCACCTCCACCATGTAGGACCCCTAGATGTTATCCTCCATACCAGTTACCCTAGGAAATCTAGCTTAGCCACCCAATGTGGTTCATGTATGCAAAAACTCCACCTCATCACATTCTAATCATCGTAGCTCACCCCACCATAGCTTACCTTATAATAGACATAATTCTTATTCCCCTCACTCAAGAGACATCCAAGTCTCTTTATCTTCCTTTAAGGATAAGGAAGAGCACTCTCACCCATCAGCTTCTCGTATGCAGAAGTCATCCCCACCTCACCTGGTTGACTCCAAGGATCCATATCTACTGCCTTCCTTATCTCACGTACTTGTACCACTCTACTACCCCCTTAACAAGGGCACTACAACCATTCATGCATCTTCTATAGGACTACCTCCACCCCTACTAACTGGATGTCACCTATGACTTAGCCCTTCGTTACCATGCTACCTAGGCTACCTCCACTTGCATTCCCATCCTGTCAACATCACCTTCTATATCCATCCCCTGCACCACCTATCCTTTGAACACCACCATCACCACTCCATACCCTCCTGCTCGAGCCTGTCACACCATTAGCATAGCAGTTCCATTCTCCTCCCTCTTCATCTTGTTCATCCCCTTATTCACATTCATATCTCTATTCCATATACCCGCCTGAATCCTGATCCCCACATTCCTTGATTCCATCACCTCCCTCCATTGACATTCAAAATATCCTCTCCCACCTTGACAATATCAAGTTACACTTGAACCATTATCACTACCAATCCTCTTTACATCGTTCTACCATGGCCCAACCAACATCACCTTCTTCTAGGCTTACCCTACATTCCTAAACTTGATCTACATCCGATTTGTGCATCCTAACTTGACCATCCATTCCAAAATCACCTCCTTCATTTTCATTGCTATCCAATCCATATATCTATCCTAGGCTATTCATATCAGTGCCATTGTCTCAAAAATTCCAACAACTATTTCACCAGGGCCTCCTTGCCTTACCCAAAATTTTCCCTATTGATCCTTCGTATTCTAAGCTATGTGATTACAATGAAAACCACTTTTGCATCTACCATCATCATCCAGGGCATGACATCGATGTGTGTCGTATATTTGAATCCATTTTTTAGGATATACTTTTTTATGATTCTCACTCACATCTTGAACAAGTCCCCTCGCCTACTCACCTCCAAAGCCCCTCATGTTGGCACGTACATCATTCCATCCATCATAATATTCATTCACTCCTATGCCATGCTACTTCCAATAGCCATACAACTACACCAACTACCAAAATCCAAGTCTCCTAGTCACTTCACCAAGTCACTTGCGACCTGATTCGCATCATTTTGCATAGTTCTTGTTTGATTCTGTGTTGTTTATTTTCTTCCATTCCATCTTCTCACCTCATTCCTTGTTAGCATTGTTGAATGGTCATGTTTTGAATGGCTACATTCCTATGCTAATTATTCCTTCCTATTTTATCTTATCTTTTCCTTTTCTTTTACATTATTTTTTCAACTTATCATATTTTTTACACTTCATCACTTTTTGAAGAAGCACAAAAAATGGCATGCCTTAAATGTATTGAAAATGACATGATATCTATTATTTCTAAGCAAGCATGCGAAGGAAATGTCCAAAATATGTAAACTATTGAAATGATGAATAATTTGTAGTAAAATAGGGGGGATTTCTCCTTGTATTTATAAATTCTTCAATTCCAAAAGTTTATAATACATCCCCTTTGAGGGCTTATCATTTTGATACATTCAGATTACAAATTACAAGGGAATGAATCTCTCCATGAGCTTAATGGTGTGTTTCAATGTTCTTCTCGCAACCCACACTTGAGAGCTAATCTTGGGCTTCTTCTAATCTACCTCTTAACTCCTCCATAATGCCTAAAATACCTACACCTACACACAAGATATTTAATTATGTTAATAGCATATGTGTTTAGTGATAAAAACTAGGAAAACCACAAAAAATATGCATCTATGAATATAAAATTAATTTGTGACTATTCTAAACAATCGAAAATGACTTGAAATTCTAGTATGATGTTTAATAGATTATTTTGGAAGGATATGAGTACAAATAACAATGATATTGTTAGCAAAGCTTGTGGTTGTTCCTGGCAGGAATAAGTAAGCCTGTAATCATGAAAACTCTAATCGACCCACAAAATCTACTCAAAACTTTACTAAATTTTGATATGTTGCTATTCTAATGCTCTAGAATTGATCTATGTTAAAATAAAACCAAAATTATTAGCCATTTCATGACTATCCTTGGCAATTCCAATTAGGATTTTCAGGACTGCTAGCCATCCCTGGTAGGGATGGCCATAAAATTGAGTGGTTTTTACCACCAATTTCAATGGGATTTGTCCTAAAACTATCCTAAATATGTTGTCATAAAATTTGGTCAAATAAATATCATATTTGATAGGTTTTGGAGTCAATTTGGTGTATTTTGAGATGCCCCTAAAAGTGCCTTAAAAATGAAGAGGTTTTCAAGGAAAATACTTGGGCAAATGTGAGGACAAATGTGAGCAGCACTTCGTGAGTAATTCTTGTTATTGTATTCTTATGAAATTGGGTGGGAGAACCTCAATTTATAGATAAAATAGGGTAAATGTGCAAAGATACAAGTTTTTTTATGTAGGGCAAGTGTTGCCACTTGTCCATTCCCTTGCCATGCATAAGAGGGAAGATGCCTTCCATTTGGGGCCTCCAATTTGTAGGCTTTGATTTTTATGACAACCACCCAATAAATTTTGGATGATTGGGTGGGATAAATGAGAGGAATTTATTACTATTTTTTCTATACTTTCACTTTTGGGGGTCTGGTTCATGGTCGTCCCACCCAAGGATGGTTGTTGATGGCCATCCCTGGGTGGGACGACCATGAACTATGGTCATTGTTGGGTGGGATGGCCATGGATACATGGCCCAAAACCTTCTAAAAGTGGGGTAAACCCTCCAAAAAGTGGTTAGGAGCCCTACTTAACCCCTGAGGGTTGCCCAATGGGGCCATATGATGTCGATAAGAGTGGCACATAGCAGTCTTATCCGATTTATCCTATTTTAGTGTCTATAGATACCCCTTTTTGAGATGTGTTATGTGCAACAGAGCACTAAGAAAAAATAGATGACTATATAATTAAATTATTGAGTTTATTTATTAACCTAACCAATTTTAGATACCTCCATTATAGAAAGAGCATACATTCTTGGAATCCTTGCTTTTGACATAGTTAAAGGATTGAGTGTGGTATACCTTTTAGTCATCATGTAGTGACAGTTGTATGCGCTTAAGGTATACTTGGTATTGGTTCCTTGTGTCCTTGTAAGCCTTTTCAAGGGTAAATTACTGAGGCTTCAAGGATACCAAGCCTTTTTTTTATTGTATTTGCTGATTTTTTGCCCCAGCATGGGCTTGCAGATTTATCTTTGGCAAAGATTCTTTTGAATGTATGAAAATTGCACTTTTGAGTGTTTTGAGTGTTGATTTGATTATGAAATCATTATTATGACTACCCCCTCAAGTGATGATTCAATTAGGGTATGAATAATGATGAAAGTGATGAGTCGCTTGACATATATGACTGAATTGGGATAATTGTCAGTTTTACCCCTTGCAAACCTTATCAATTCTTCTAGGATTTTGATCATTTTAATGATGATTTATGGAAGTGAGAGCCTAAATAATTCATTCTTGTGGAGTGGTCTAGCCATAATAGCCTTCTTGGGGAGTAAAATAAATACTTTTTAGAGCATCCATGAATACTTTGGATTTAATCTTGATCCCTTGTTAGTTTGAACCATTTTGGACCTATTTTTGGTGGGTTTTTGGCCCTATTTTTGAACTTTTTTAGCTATTTTTTTAGGATTTTTTGGTGGTCATCCTTGGGTGGGATTTCTACACATTTTATGACTATCCTAGGGTGGGATATTTTGCCAATTATCGGACCATACCACCAAGGAGCAGCCATGCTTTTTTGAAGGCTATATAAGCCCAAAATGAGGCAAATAAGCTCATTTTGCATTCTCAACTTGGAAAACTTGAGAGGTGAAGAGGAGAGAGCTGATTTTATAAATAAAAGAGATTCTAATATCACCCCATAATTATTATGAGCTATGAATAGGACTCATCAAGCGCAGGAGCTGATGCGATATGGGTACAGACTGCATTTTCCTCTATTTAATGTGAAGTGTTAATTGCTTTTGTATTTTTCATAACCTACACTAAATCCTAGTTAAGGAACCATAATAATAGGTAAATTTAGGAATTAAAGTAGTTATTTCTAGTTTAGATGCATTATTTTGCCATTATTTTGCTATTTTTTTGCATTTTTAGGGCTAATTTAGGGGTCAAAATGACCCTATTTTAGCCATTTTTGGGGGTCATCCCTAGGTGGGATGGTTGCCAAATTAGGGGTCATCCCTGGGTGGGATGGTTTCCAAATTGAAGGTCATCCCTGGATGGTACGGTCACAAAATTGGGGTAAAAAGGACCCTTTTTTGGTCATTTTTTGGGTATTTTAAGAAATTTTTGATGTTTTTAGTGCATTTTTTACACTTAGCTCTATCAGGAGGTGAAGAGTTGGTGTCAATTTTTTACTCTCTTTCAGGTCTCTATGGACATTTTTATAGAGTAGTACTGGCAATGGTTCGATGCCATTGGCCTTAAGCATGTGATGTGGTTGAAGCCTATGGTGAGCGACCGTGCCTACTTGACTACCTTGATAGACCTTTGGGATCTGTGCACAAACACTTTAAATTTACCTACAAGAGATATGATGGTGACCTTAGAGGATGTCTATATAATATTACACTTTTTGATAGAGGGTCTCCCTATCATATACACTCACCGAGATTAGAGGTATGTCGTGATGCAAAGGTACTTTAGGGGAAACTGGGAGGAGGTAGTGCGTAACCTATCCAATAGAGGGATATTAGTAGAGCTATGATTTGGGGCTGATGTATTGGGTATTATATATGCTTTATTGATGAATTTTATCTCCAACATGTTACTCCCAAACTCGTCATGAGCTAGGCTCCCCTAGAACCTTTTAGAGTTGGTGTTTTCATTGGTAGAGTGCATTGTAGAGCAGTCGTTAGTGATGGCTTGGGGTACTACCTTATTGGCACATCTATATGATGAGTTATATGAGATCCACTCCCATGGGTGAAAGGTCTTGGGCTATATATTTCTATTATAGGTTTGGGGATGGCAACATATTTCTATGGATCGATCATAGGTACTGTCATGGATGATTTGAGAACAACTTACCGACAGAGATATAGGCTATGGGATTCTATGGTAGAGGGATTAGGAGATATGTCAAACCCATCTCTTTGTAGGTGAGGTTGAGCACTATGTAGATACCTTTGCATGACTCAAGGTAGATGAGGTTATCTGAAGACCTTATAGAGATTGTCCAGTATGGGCTGACGGTGAGACACAATTGCATCGGATGAGGCAAGGTAGATGGTTGGTTGGGTGACATGGGACTAAGCGAGAATACTTTCCTTATGATCAAGTCCTATGGTAGTTTGTCATATGCCAGGGTTTTACTAGTGAGTCAATGATCTATCAATATCATGGGGATGAGCAAACTCTTAGTTGGCCTATAGTAGAGACATTGGGAGAGGAGTCAGATCCTACAGTAGAGATATTTAAGCTAGATGATGTTGGGACTACAGATGAGTATGACTCTTGGTAGGTGATACGATAGTGGTAGGGAGAGAGGCCACTATTAGGATATGTAGCTGAGGTGGTATAGGAGGCACCCAAGAATGCTCTAGAGGATGAGGGTCAGGATGAGTCTCTAGATGATGAGGAGGCAAACATAGGCAAGTGACATGTGCATCACTGCATAGCAAATGAGTGTATAGAACTCCTTGACTTAGGGTATCTATAGGTTAACCTTGGTGATACCAATTTGGATGATCAAGGGATGTACGAATATCTAGAAGCATGATATTATATGATTACTAAGATATGAGGTGACCTTATTAGGGTTTTATAGGAGAGGGATATCTTCCAAGCATAGGTACAAAGCACCCATACTGAGATGGATAGGTAGGTAGCATTGATAGCTACCCTCCAGGTATAGGTTGGAGCATGGAGCCCTAGCCATGCAATATCTAATAGTGGTGAGATGTTTAGACTATGGTAGGAGGTGGTACAACTTTAGTATTTAGTGGGAGTCTTCTAGGATCATTACCAACATGAGAGGATCTAAACTGATGAGTTAGAGGATGAGATAGTGTTCCTTAGGGGACACTTACTAGCCCATATGTCTGCTAGTGGTCCACACCAGAGTCATAGGAGTTGTACAATATAGTCTTTAGCATGGATGGAGATAGCTAGCTCTGAACAGAGGTTAGACAGGGCAGGGGATAGCAAGTTTAAAATTTTTTGGTGGGCTCTGACTGAGGGTCGAGGTGAGATTTATAGTATCGGTCTTGCATGACCATGGTTCTTGAGACTCTGATGGTTATTTTTGATATTTTGGGATTATGAGGTCTAAGGACCCACTTTATTGTAGCCTACGAGTAGTTTATGGATGATGATGTAGCTTTTTATTTCAAACATATATATATATATATATATGAGTTTTTTTTATCATCATGTGTTTCTTTACTACTTTATGAAATGTATGCAATGCTTATATTTTCTTTATGATGATATGATGGATGCCTAACATGGATGCATGTATTTATCCTATGATGTTATTTGATGATATTGATATTTGTAAATGCACAATGAAATGGATGATTTGTTTAATTTGTATGATGTATTATGATTACTAGTTGACACATTAGATGCTAGCACCATGGATTATACAAGATTTATCTCATCATTTTTATGTTATTATGACATTATCTAAATGGCTTGTGTAAATGTAAATGAACAAACATGTGATGGCATGATGTGAAATGAAATGAATAATATAATGATTAGAATTGTGTTTGGGATTTTTAGGAGACTCAAACACTCTACTTACTTAATCAAAATTTATATAGTAACCATGCAAGACTTTTTAACAAAGTATATAATCTGATATGATAACCAAGATATGCAATATCCCTGTGTGTGCATGTGATTTCATTACTATGATAATGCATAAAATTACCCTAGTGTTAAACATGATTGATTCAGCCCATTAGTACAAGAGATCACCCTACGAGTCTCATTATCCTAAGTTTTGTATGTAGTTGGATTAGACCACTAGGTAATATAGGCTACCAAAAGTATACCATCATTGCCAAGTGGGATTGATGCCACCCAACCTGTAATGAGGATCACCTTATGGTTTTCTAATGTTGAGAATTCCAAGGATTCAAGTTCAATACTCCCTTATTTTATTTTAAATTTATATTTTTCAAGGGAGTTGCTCATTTTTTTTTATGGTGATCAATGGATTTTGGTAGTGGTGAGAACCACTATTTATTTTACTTTTTGCTAATGGTAAAAACCATTGTTTCTTTTGAATTTTTCTAAGTGATAATAATCATTGTTTATTTTTCTCTTTTGGATACTTACCCCAATTTGATGTGAAGCAAGGGATTTTTATTATTATTATTTTATTTTAATTTGTGGAAAACATCCCAAAGGGATGCCACTTTCGGGTAAGACCCAAGGAGGCAGGGGTATCCATTCTGCCAAAAACATCGAGGACTCAGACCTGGCCTACCACATTTTACATACTCAAGGAGCAAACAAACACACAAAACCAATTTACAAATAAGTAAATAACAACAAAAATAATAAAATAAAATAAAAAACATGCTCCTTGAGTGTGTCAAAAATAAAAGCACAACCAAACATGCACAATAATATAAAATAAACCACAACACAAACCACATAGAAAAACACAAGAACCACATAACAAAACACAAACAAGACAAAAACAACAGAACACTACAAAGACATAACCCAAAAAAAAACATGAAAAATAAACACAACCAAAACCTAAAAAATAAAAATAAAAATAAAAAACAACCAACAACAAACAATAAACAAAAACAAAAAACATAGAAAACACTCACACATAAAAACACGAAATAACACAAACAAAGAGAAACCTAAGAACAAGAACGAAAAAAACACAAGAACAATAACAAAAAACATTAAAAAAAAAAAAAAAAACAACAACAACAAAAACACAAGAACAACAAAAAACAACACAAAGAACACAAAAACAAAACAAACTAAAAAAACCCACCCACCTTAAAAAACTAAACAAAAAAAACAAAAAAGAACAAAGAAATAAAAAATCGCGACATTTTTTCTCTCCAACGGCGGTCTTCCATTTTTGTCGCGATATCGCGACATTTTTTCTCTCCAACGGTGGTCTTCCATTCTGTCGCGATATCGCGACCTTTTTTCCCTCCAACGGCGGTCTTCCTTTTTGCCGCGATATTGCGACATTTTCTCTCTCCAATAGCGGTTTTCCTTTTTTGTCGCGATATCGTGACATTTTTTCTCTCCAACGGCGGTCTTCCTTTTTGTCGCGATATCACGACATTTTTTCTCTCCAACGGCGGTCTTCCTTCTTGTCGCGATTTCGCGACACTTTTTCCTCCTCGGCTGCGGATTTCCAGATTGTCACAATTTTGTGACACTTTTTGTCCTCGGCTACGGTCCTCCAGATTGTCGTGATTTCGTGACACTTTTTCATCTTGGCAGTGGTCTCCCAATTTGTCATGATATCGCGACAATTTTCCTCTTCGGCAGTGGTCTTCATTCTTGTCGCGATTTCGTGACACTTTTTCTTCTCGACAGCAGGCTTCCACTTTCGTCGCGATTTCACGACTCATTTTCTATTTCGGCTGTGGTCTTCATTCTTGTTGCGATTTCGTGACTCTTCTTCTCGTCCGGCTCCAACCTAGCAACTTGTCGCAATATCACGACACTTTGCAACATGTCGCGATATCATGACTTCTTCCCTTCTTCGGTTCTGATGGCATTTCTTGTCGTGATTTCGTGACTTCTTTTCTTCTATTGGATTCAACAGCGCAACTTGTCGCGATTTCGTGACATCACCATTTTGGTCGCAATTTCATGACACCTTCCCTAGTGTGGAGGTTTGCCAGCTCTCTATTCTTTTCTTCTTGGACCACCTCGGTCGTTATGGATTTCTTGTAATCTCTCTTGTACAAGGTTCAGGGACCTTTCAACACCCTTTCTACCAATCAAAAAAAAAAAATGAACAAAACAATGACCTATCTAGACCAGAAGACTATTAAGGCAAGAATCAACAGAGGAAACAAAATAAAGAATAGAATGAGCTAGGGAACTAAAAAAACCTAAATGAACCAAAGAGAAGCAAAAAAAAAAAAACAAGAAGAAACTAGGTACCTTTAGAACTGGAGCCATCCAAAGAAATGATAGAAATAAGAGCTTCCCTAATTTGAGAAGCCCACCATATAGGAGGGTGGCCATAACAAGTAAGATCACCTTTGTCCAAAGCCCAATTAGCTAAAGCATCAGCACTCTTGTTTTGATCTCTGACCACATGATTGTAATCAACTTTCAAAAATCCCATCTGGATTAACTGAATCTTCTCAATAATTCTTTCTATTCTCCAATCCACCTTATGATTCTTAGAAGGATTCTTCAAGAGATTAATCATAAGTTGAGAGTCAGACTCAACTAACACCTTTTCCCATCCAACCTTAGTAGCCTCCTGAAGGCCTCTGAGGATACCATTACCCTTAGTAAGGTTATTGGAAAGAATACCCAAATTCTTAGCAAAAGTAAAAACTAGGGAGCCATCTGAAAGTCTACCAATTCCTCCCACACTGGCTTTTCCAGGGTTCCCTCTAGAGGCTCCATCAGTATTGACTTTTCCAAAATCCTTAGGAGGAGGTTGCCAATTTCTATTCCTATCCATCTTACTAATACTCACATTCCCTTTAAGTTGGTTGCCCTTAGAAGGTTTAATCTTCAATATTTGCATCACTTGATCCCATATTTGGTGGGAGTTTTGGGGGTGATTAAGGAGATGATGGATTGATTCAACTAAGTTGGCTATGGTATTTTGCCAAATATAGTGAATATCCTTCCTATCTTGATTAAAAATTTGGTTGTTCCTTTCATTCCAAATATTCCAAAGAAGAATGGTAGAACCCATCCAAACTAACTTCCTAATAAAATGATCAACACCCTCTTGATTAGGCCAATCCCTCCAAAGTCTGTTCAAAAGTAAAAAAATTGGACCACCGTAAGCCAAGTAAAGTGGCCATTCTCCTCCATAGCTCAGAGGCTAAAGTACACTCAATAAAAATATGGTTGATATTTTCTACATTCTCTTCACACATTTCACATCTAAAAGGGCCATGAAAACCATGCTTCATAAGTTGCTCACCAGTAAGCACCCTACGATGCAATAAAAGCCAATTAAAGAACCTCACCTTAGGCCAGAGCTTTTGAGCCCACAATTGAGAAAATATGTCAGAAGAATGGTTGGGATTATTATGGCATAAGGTCAAATAACCTTGAGCAACTGAATACTCACCCTTAGTAGTGTTGTTCCATCCAAAACAATCTTTTTCATGGGACCAAGAGAGGGATCTCATATGAAGGATGCCTTGGATATCTTGTCTTTGCCTTTCTGGGATTTGAATAGGCCAGTCCTCAATAGGGATCCAATATCTACCAACCTTTGAATTACCAAGTATGGTACCAATAGTAATTAGCCACCTTTATCCAATTAGCTCGATGAAGCTCCTCCATCCAAGGCCTCCAATCGGGAAACTGAGTTATCAAAGGCTTGTGACCATCCCAAGAATATTTCCAAAAATTTGCATGTTGACCATTATGAATGATCCAAAATAATTTTTTCTTTATCAAATCCTCACCAGTCTTAAGAACTGCTAAAATGGGAGAACCTTTGGTAGGAAGTTGATAGCGAACAAGGTCTTCAGGACTTTTGTTCTCAAGCATATTTAGCATGGAGATTATTGGCCCAAAGAGCATTGGGGTTATGCAACATCCTCCAATATAATTTAGCAGCTAAAGCTTTGTTGTTATTAATTGAAGACCATAATCCTAAGCCCCCTTCACTCTTAGGAAGACATAAAGTATCCCATTTCACCAAGGCCCATTTTCTTTTCTCCTTAGTACCACTCCAAAGGAAATGATGACTGATTTGATCCAATTCTTGAAGAACAACCTTTGGGATATTCAAAATAGAAGAAACATAAATAGGAATAGCTTGAAGGACTGATTTTACCAAGGTGATTCTACCCCTAGAAGAAAGCCACTTGTTGGTCCACTTTCCAATTTTCTTCTTGACTTTGTCCAACAACCAATTCCAATCTTTATTTTTCCGCCTTTGAATATTTATGGGAATACCTAAATAAGTGATTGGAAGAGAGGTATTCTTATATCTTAGTTTATCCAAGACCATGGATTCTTGTCTAGCAGAGCAGTGAAAGAAAATAACTTTAGATTTGTCTTCATTGATCAACCGCCCAATAGCCTTAGAAAAATAGCTAATGATTTGCTTAATATTAGAAGCTTCCTTAACTGTAGCTTTACCTAAAAGAGTAGAGTCATCCACAAATTGAATATGAGAGATAGGTCTAGCTCCATGAGCAATGGTAACTCCCTCAGGGGTTTTTTTTTCCCTCTTTTTGGTTATAGTCCTACCCAAGCATTCAGCAAGAATGATGAATAAATAAGGGGATAGCGGGTCACCTTTCCTAATACCTCTGGAAGTTGGGAAAGACTGAGAAGGCCTGCCATTGATAAGAACTAAGTAGGAAACTAAAGAGATACATCCCATAATCCAATCCATCCAATCCATCCAATCCTTAGAGAAACCAAATTGCCTCAAAACTTTGATAAGGAAGTGCCAATCCACTTTGTCATAAGCTTTGGATAAGTCTAACCGAATGAACATGGAAGGAGAATTTTGCATATCCATGGAATGGATGGCTTCCTGAGCAAGAACTATCTCATCTACTATTTGACGTCCTTCCACATAACCCCCTTGCTCCTAGGGAAATAATCTTATGCAAAAGAGGCTTCAACCTTTTTGCCATGATTTTAGTAATGATTTTGAGAAGAACATTACATAAAGCAATAGGTCTAAAAGCTGAGATATGATCAACCTCTTGAGCTTTTGGAACAAGAGTAATATAAGTTTTATTGATAACCTTCAAAATTTCTTTGGCTTTCCTGGCTTCTTCCACCACCTCTAATAAATCAACATGAAGGATATCCCATAACTCTTGGTAGGACTCAATAGGAAACCATCAGGACCTGGGGTTTTCCCTTTTTGCATTTTAAAAACTACTTGTTGAAGCTCATTGATAGTAACAAGAGCAGTCAAAATAGAGTTCTCCTCAGAAGTGATAAGAGAAGGGATTGCTTGAAGAACATTATATTGTGAAGCTGAGTCAAGGGGAGTAGCAGCAAAAATATTGGAAAAGTAATCAACAACAATAGAGTTCATGCCATCCCAAGTATAAACAACATCTCCAAAATCTGATTTTAAGGAAGAAATAAAGTTGTGAGATCTTCGAGCTAGAAGATATTTGTGGAAGAAATTTGTGTTTCGATCTCCTTCTTTGAGCCATTGAATTCTAGATTTTTGCTTCCATAAGATTTCTTCTCTTTTTTCCCATTCCTCTAACTAAGTTGTGAGTTTAATTTCATCTACACTTCTCTTCTCTGTGAGGCCATCTAAACGGATTTTCTTATTCAAATTTTCAATATGAGCAATAACTTCATGTTTTTTTTATGAACATCCCCAAACTCTTTCCAGTTCCAAGTCTTGATTTTGGATTTAATGTATTGTAGTCTTTTGGCAAAATAGAACATCTTAGTCCCATGCCTAGGTTTACCTTCCTTCCACCATTGTTGCACATGAGGTCTGAAGGAAATGTCTCTAAGCCACATTAATTGAAAATGAAAAGGAGAGAAACTCACATTGGTTTTCCACATTTCCACCATGATCGGCCAATGATCCGAACCAGCATTATTAAGAGTCTTCACTTTAGGAATGTGACCATGGATTAAGAAATTTTCAGAGAGCAAAAACCTATCCAATCTCTCCATTATACAAGCTAAGCCTTGCCTTCTGTTAGACCAAGTCATAAGGCCATTATCTGGTTGGATATCCACAAGATGGAGGTTTGCAATATATTCGCTCATGAGGTCAGTGCTTTTGTCCAAATTTCTATTTCCCCCCCTTTTCTCATCTAGAGAGAGGATGGTATTGAAATATCCTTCGATCAAGATCCAAGCTTTAGGAAAATGAGAGATAATATGAGTAATATCCTTCCACTATCTTCTTTTTTCCTCCAAAGAAGTCAGAGCATAAACAGTAATGCAGAGCATAATCTGGTTGGAATGTCTACTTTGAATAATCGCTATAGCCAACAAACCCCAACTGCCAACCATATGGTGAATAACTACCTCTTTTGGATCCCAAAGACAAGCAATGCCACCGAAGTCCCTTGGGAACTGAGGGAAACCACTTTTCCAGCTGGCCAAATTTTACTGGCAATTAAGTCCATATCCTCCATTGACATCTTTGTTTCTTGAAGGAAAACAAGATGTGGATGATTTACCTGAATCATTCTTCTAATTTCATTTTGTTTTGAAAGACTCCCTTTGAGTCCTCTAATATTCCAAGTGATGATATTCATTAATACCAGGGCTAAAAAAGTTGGGAAGGGCATTAATATTACCTTCCTCTACAAGATTTTCACCTTCTTTTACCATATGATATTGATTGGTCTTGTGACCTACTTTTTTATTAGAATCCATCTTCAATTTTTTTCCCTATTTCTTGACTTATTCCAATTGAATCTGAGATGGCTTCTAACCTTGAAGAATGCTCGTACATAGCCAAAATTTTACTAGATGGTTCAACGGAGTCTATATTGGGACCTCGCATTATTTGAAGTTTTGACATTTGAAATATTGTTTTTCTTGTGTAAATTTTCTCCTTTTTTTCTATTGAAAACCTTTGATTTGTTGGTTTGTCTCTGAGTTCTTCCCTTCATATTTAAATTGTGTTTCTAAGATTTCAGTTTCCATTATTTCCTCTTCCTCACTTGGGACATCATTTGTGGAAAGGATTTCAAACATATTAGCGAGATGACTTTGATTGATCCTTCATAACTAGTTTTTTTTTAGTGTTCTTCTTCTTAGGTATTTGGAAACCTGCTGAGTTTATATCTTCTTTCTTTTGATCAGGAATTTTATTTGGGCAAGCACTGGCCAAATGACCATATTCATGGCAAATTCTACAACGAAAAGGAATGTTCTCATAGTCCACTACTTGCTCCCAAGTGTCTTCCCCAAATTGTAATGTGATATTTTTAGGTAGGGGTTTGTCAAAATCCATTAAAACACAAATCCGAGCATAAATAATATGTTCAAAATTTTGAGTACAATCAGCGATCATCATAAAAGTTCCTAAAGAGTTTCCAATTGAAGAAAAAATAGTAGGATTCCAAAATTCAATAGGGAGGCCAAAGAGTCTAACCCACACGGGAGCTATAGAAGGCATCTCTTCTTTGGCTTTAAATTTAGTATGCCAGGGCTTCATGAAAAGCCCCGCCCTTCCAAAAAACCAAGGACCCCCTTGAAAAATTTTCTCTCTATCTTCATTATTAGCAAATAAAACAAGAAAATAACCATTTGGATAAATAGAGATTTGTAACTCACCTTTAGTTTTCCATATTTTTGTAGCCCAGACTTTGAAAGCAGATAGACTCAGACGAAAACCCACGAACCGACAAATTAGTCCTCTTTTTTCCAAATCTTCAATGCCATTCTAAATGTTACCCATATCAAGCTTAACAATAGGAGTTCCATCAGCTTCTTTAAGACATCCTGACTCTATTTTCCTGGGATCAATCTTAGGCATTCTTAGAGGTTTATGGGAAGCCCTAATATTGATATTAGCATTGGGCTGAGGCTGTCCACCATGAAGGGCATCCCTAAAATTCATTTTTGGGACCGAGTCTTCAAAATTCTTACCCTTGATAGGGGTTTTCATAGTAGAATTATTTTGTGGGTGCACCTTAGCACCAGATTCACTTGAGATATGAGCCATTTTTTGATCAACTGCTTGAAACTTGTTTCGTGATCTCTTTAATCCTTGCCCTAGACATCGTGGAAAGGTATGGTTTTCACTTTTCTTTTGTGCAACAAATTGGAAGTCGTTGTCACTCAAGTTCAAAATATGATCTGTTGAAAGATAAATTTCTAACCCATATTGTATCCCCTGCAACATTTCCTACTAAAATATTGAGCATAAACCACAAAAATATTTGCCGCTAGGGCCCGAAGGCCCTAAAAACAAACCTCTGGAGTTGCTTGCACTCAACCCAGATGAAACCCTCGCATAGCCGCTTGCCAAATATGTCGTTCACACATAGGGATGTGCTAGGATCTTTGTTGCTCCAAATTATATGAAAATTGGTGGAGATGTTCTAGGGTTTTTTAGGCATCTACCCTCAAAATTTCAGCTCAATCCGAGTCTGGATGAGTGAGATATGGCCGAAACGAGTTCGGTAGTTTGGGCAATCCTGCAAAAAACCACATAAGGGTTAGATATCTTGAGTAATAACACAAAAATAAAATAATGTCCCTGGATTTTTATTATTTTAGGTAAGGAGAAACTTTTCCTTTTGTCAATTCTCAATATTTTTGAACCATTCACATAGGGGGATGAGAAAGATAAATTTTTTGCTTAAGGTAACCTAGACCACTTTATAGGTTTCATATTTCCTTGTGTTAAACTTGGATTTATTAATGTGAAAATGTGTTGGGATTTTGATGTATACAAGGTATAATTTAAGCAGGATTCTACCTTCTAAAAATCATGATAGATTTCTACAAAATCTGAAAAGAAAACTAGATATGGCTGAGTGACCGAAAAACCTACCTATGTCTTATGAACAATGGCTAAGTGATGGGAAACAGACACACCATATGGAGTATAGATGTAAATGATAAGTGTAATATAAACAGGTGATAATATTAACTTATGATAACGATGAATTTGATAGATGCCTAGTATACAGACCTAGTGCTAGACATGTATGATCAATTTCTAACAATGCACAATGTAATGGTGTATGCCTAATGCAATTGATGTTGTAATGCAAATGATGTGAAGTGCAATGAAGCAATTTTTTTTTGTGTTTTGGAGATTTTAATGATTTTTAATAGAGGTATATATGTATATGCATGTTGACCAATGGACTTAATGAATTCCATTAGGGCTTTTTGGGTGACCAAAGGGCTTATAGATATACCTTTGGGACATTTTGGGATGACCTAAAAGGTCGTAGACTACCTCAGGACATTTTTAAGATGACCAAAGGGCTTATAGATGCCTTTGGGGCATTTTGGGGTGACCTAGATGGTCATAGACTACCTAGGAGCATTTTAGGGTGACCAAAGGGCTTATATACACCTTTGGAGCATTTTGGGGTGATCTAGATGGTCATAGACCACCTAGGAGCGTTTTAGGATGACCAAAGGGCTTATATATGCCTTTGGAGAATTTTGGGGTGACCTAGACAATCATAGACTGCCTAGGAGCATTTTAGGGTGACCAAAGAGCTTATAGATGCCTTTGGAGCATTTTGGGGTGACCTAGATGGTCATAGACCACCTAGGAGCATTTTAGGGTGACCAAAGGGCTTATAGACACCTTTGGAGCATTTTGGGGTGACCTAGATGGTCATAGACCACCTAGGAGTGTTTTAGGGTGACCAAAGATCTTATAGATGCATTTGGGGTATTTGAGGGTGACCTAGATGGTCATAGATTGCCGACGGATATTTTAGATTGACCTAGATGATTGTAAACTGCTTAGGGGTGTTTTAGGTTGACCTAGATGGTTGTAGACTACCTAGGGGTATTTTAGGTTGACTTAGATGATCGTAGATCAACTAGGAGTATTTTAAGTTGACCTAGATAGTCGTAGACCATCTAGGGACATTTTAGGTTGACCTAGATGGTTGTAGACCACCTAGGGTGTTTTAGGTTGACCGATATGATCATAGACCACCTAGGGTTATTTTAGGTTGACCTAGACGATCGTAGACCACCTAGGGATATTTTTGGGTGGGCATGGTGCTCTAAGCATGGAAAGGTCATAGGTGACTAATATTCAAGGGTTCAAGCTCTTTAATTCCTTCAATATATGCTAAGTAGTAAGTTCCAGGTCCAATCTAACTAGTAATGATATATGGACCTAACCAATTTGCTGCAAATTTATCCCACATATGGGATGGCAAATTTGAGTTTTGCTGGTTCTCTTTCGAAAATAAATCACCAACTTGAAAATATCTATGGTGGACTTTCATGTTGTAAGCTCTCTTGAGATACTCTTGATAAACATATAGATGCTCGAGGGTATTCACGCATCAATTTGTAACCACCAAAAAGGCTCCACACCTAGTCTAACTATTGCAATTGATGAGAAATACACAAATAGGAATGCATGATATTGACAACAAGAAATAAAGAAAATACAAGGAATCCTTTATTAATTTCAATGGAGTCAAATTACATATTCGTCCCTCTTAGGGATACCCATTTGATATGTCAATTACAATAGTGTATAATCCCTCTCAAGGGTAGATGTGAATCAAATGCCTTCTAGGGTGACATGAACTACTCTAGGGTGTCGATGACCCTCTTCTCCATGATTAGAGGTATTTTCTATGTTGAATGGCATGACCCTGTTAATATTGCATTCAAGAAACAATAAGAAGCATGTTAAAAGCAAAGGTAGCCTCTCTTGATGAGGCATTTTGAGGGTATTAACATAAAGGATGTAATGATTATCAATAATCAATAAAATGAAATAAAGATGCTAAAACAATGCAAATCATGTAAATATTATCAGAAAACATGTAAGCTAAAGAACATATGATTATATAATGGCCTAATTACCAAATTAAAAGCATGAAAGCATGAAAAATATCCATTAGTGTTAATTGCTACAATGAAAGCAACATGCATAAAAACTATTAATCTATCTGTTAGAGTCTCTAAATTACTAATTAAACTAGTAATAAGACTAATCTAATCTAGCTAATTAATCTACAAAAAGGAAAAACAAGGGAATCTCCCCAAAATTTCTCCCCACAGGTCTGATGCACGGGTGGCATTGTTAACCATGGCTGAGAGCCGTGATGGAGCTCTGAGTAGATTTGCCCTCCAAATTAGGTCTTCTTCTTTGATCCACCTTGTCAAATTGATGTTTGAGTATCGCCTCTATGTCCTCTAATAGGTTTGGAAGTTGAATTGGTTTGATGGTGCACGGATTGCATGAATTGACATTTCTTGGCTCTCCTAGGCTCCTAGGGCTTCTATGGTAATTTTATCTCCAATTGGGTAGCAAAAGTGTCCCTCTCAATGCATGTAGTTGCTTATGCAATTTGACAGGTATTCACTGCTCAATCGACTATGCTTATCTCTAGACTTATCCCAATTCATAGGGGGGTCTTATAGCAATTGCCTAGGGCTAGGGGTGGCTTCCTCATGAAGCCAAGATCAAGATTGGGCAATTGAGCTTATCGGATGGAATAATATAGAACCTTCCTCACTCAAACCGCTCCAATATTTAACCAATTGGCCATTGCAACCAACTTTTGGGTTGGATGAAGGCCAACTGGTTCTGAGTGTTGATCATGGTTGACATGCGCGGTGAGCACTACTAACCATAGGTGTCAGCAGTGGCTAGCACTGACTAGGGAAAATTACCCAATTGAGTGGTAAAAACTATTTCTATACCTTGAATCTGTTCAAAGGTCTTCCAAATGGTCTTCTAGCATGTCCGATATGGGTAGTCACCTTGACATGACACGTTTTAGATGTCTATAGATACCCCTTTTGAGATGCGTTGTGATTTTGAACAACGCTGAGCAAAAATATATCTCCTAAAACAATGCCATAGGTTGGATGATGATCATTGATCTAATCAACATTAGATACCCCGAGTCTAGAAAAAGGACGTGCATCCTCGAATCATTGCTTCTAACTTCGTAGAAGGATTAGATTTGAAAAATTTTGCATGCATCATTAGACATTTTGATAGCATCAATGCCAATTAGTCTTTTGCACTTGTCAATTCGAAAGGATGGGATTTACAAACTAACTATCATATTTGCTATTTTTCCCAAGCAAATGGGTAAGCTTATGATAGTCTTTAGGAATGATTCGCAAGGACGAACGCAATTTTTACAAGATCAAGGGATCTTCTATTGACTTTGATTATGATTTGATATTATGACTACCCCCTCAAACAATGAGTCGATGAGGGTAATGACAATTAAATGAAGCTATGAGATCGCTTGACCACTATGAATGATCTTTGCACAAATTAAGATTTAGGATTTGAATACTTGGCAAGGCCTAATAAGTTATGAATATACTATTTAGAGTAATTACCTATTTCTATCCCATGGAGAGGTCTAGCCATGAAGGCCTTCTTAGGGAATCAAAATGATAGCAATATCTATTAGGCTTGTAGTGAATCATAATGTCGATGATATGCTAAAAATGTCATAGGAGAATTGCGATGAATATCTCATTCCCATGGAGTAGTCCGGCTATGTAGGCCTTCTTAGGGATAGAAATGAAGCATAATAATTCTACAATGATGAATTTACCCCAAATGTCCTTATGGTAATTTACTCATATTTTCGGATTGCATGGATTGCAAGTCCCTGCAACCACCGAGTGTATAGGGTAAATAACTGAATACGAGGTGCATTTGGCTTTTGATTTTTTTGATATTTTTTTGTTAATTTTGATTTTTTTTACTTATCTAGTAGGAGGTGTGACGCTCCATGAAAGGATTTTCATAGTGATGACCTCGATCGAATGTACTTTGTAATCTTAGATAGTTATTTTTTTACCTTATGATGACATTTTCCAAGGTCGTTGCGCTTTGTTTGGCATATTTAGCTTATTTTATTTTTTTGTTGAAATTCTAGTCTGATGCACAATTTTATTTTGACCTTTTACGACTCTCCACGGTGGGAATTTGAAGCAACTGATACTATTTTCTAACCGTGCCTATCAAACATGGGCCAATTCCTTAACTGTGAATGTCAACCGCAGGTGGAAAACCCTAATTTGAGGACCGCGAATGTCAACCGTGGGCCACATCAAATTTTAAAATTATATAAGATTTTTTCTTTGTAAATTTTTCATTATTCACATCACAATGACAGTAAACTGAGAGCTCTAAGAGGTAAAAACTGAATTTTGACATGGAACACTGTTGAAAACCCAACACACTTCCCATTTTCCACACCAATGGCCAATCAGCATGAATCATTGACCAGTGGAGGAGTCGATACTTCCAAGTTAACTCAAAAACTGAGACCTCGCTTGCCATTACTAGATGTAAAATTAACCTCATTAATTAATCGATAAATGAACTAAACTAAATTGTTGGTAACGAACTCCACTGTAGTTAGGGTTTAGTGTATATTAGTTTTTTTTTGAAAAAATTGAAAAACTTGTATTAAAACAAAGATTAGTTACAATTGGGAGTAGACACATCCCAGCCAAGCACAAGATTACAAGGCATGAAAACGTGACACTATTCACCTCAGACCGCAAAAAGTCAACAAGTCGCAAAATCGTGACATGTCATGATATTGCTACAACACTCCTTCCTTGGCCGCTCTAGAACAACATGTCACGAAATCATGACATGTCACAAAATCATAGCAGCTAACCTTCCTTGGCCGCGACGGAGCGACATGTCATGAAATCGTGACATGTCGCGATATCGCAACAACAAACCTTCTTTGGCCTCGACAGAGCAACATGTCGCGATATCATGACAACAATCCTTCCTTGGCCACAACGACACATCAAGTCATGAAATCGTGACAACTTTCCTCCCGAGTCTGTGACGGCGCAACATGTCGTGATATCGCGACAACTTTCCTCCTAAGACCATGACGGCGCAACAAGTCACGAAATCGCGACAACTTTCCAACGGTGGCCGTGACGGCGCAACATGTCATGAAATCATGACAACTTTCCACTAGGGGCCATGACGGTGCAACATGTCATGAAATGGTGACAACTTTCTAACGGCAGATGCGACGGCACAACATGTCGTGAAATTGCGACAACTTTCCTCCAGGGGCCGCAATGGCGCAACATGTCACAAAATTGAAACAACTTTCCAACAACGACCATGATGGAACAACATGTCATGATATCATGACAACATTCCTCCAGTGTCCATGATAGTGCAACATGTCGCAATATCATGACAACTTTCCTCCAGTGCCTGTGACATTGCAACATGTCGCAAAATCGTGACAATTTTCCTCCAACGGCCGTGACGATGCAACAAGTTGTGATATCGCAACAGCTATCCTCCAGCACTCGCGACATCGCAACATGTCATGATATCGTGACAACTTTCCTCCAGTGGCCATGACGACACAACATGTCACGATATCGTGATAGCTTTCCTCCAGCGCCCGTGATGTTGCAACATGTCATGATATCGCGACAAAAATAGGTCACGATATCGTGACAAAAACCACCCTTAGATTTTTCTTTGATCATTGTCTCAGGGATCTTTCAAGACCTTGCCTAATCACCTCATCCTCAATAGGCATGTCACTATGCAGCTGCACCCCTAACTCTTTCTTAGCACCCATCTTAGCCAAGAAATATATCGCTTTGTTAAAATTTCTACTCACATAAATTGGAATCACATCATCTAATTCCCTCCATAATTCCTTGATTTGAGAGACCAGAATCCTCAACCTCCATGCTCTCAAAGCAAAGTTCCTCATGCAGTCAAGATCTCCAACCAGTATTTGAGAGTTAGATTCAAGAATTATCCTCCTGTGGCCCTGAGTAACTACCCAAATAGACGCAGATTTGATAGCAATGGCTTCAACTTCATTATTTGTGGCTCTTCCCAAGCCTTGTAGTTCCCAATAGAACACTGATCCCTCGTGATTTTGGTAGACCACGCCAATGTCGGCACTACCCGAATTGCCCTTTGTAGCTCCATCAGTATTGATTTTAATCCAACCTTCTGGGGGAGGTTTCCAACTAGATCTATCCTATCCCTCTTGCTTTTCAACTCCGTCTTCCAGTGGCCCAGGACCAACCTGAGTTTCCTCTTTAGCATGGACGGCAACTATTTCTGTGACTTTACTCCAGATGACCTGCCAAACTCCATCAAGGGAGGAAAAAGTCTTTAAAAATTTGAGCATTTCTCTCCAACCACACTTGCCACAAAATGAAGTATAAGCCAAGCTCCCAACCAATTCGAAGAGCTTTAGATTTAAATCTACCCCTCTTCCATCTTTCCCATATATTGGTTTGATTCAAATCACCGTTAATCTAGATTTTATAGTGAGAGAACCATCGTTTCCAAATATGACGCGTGAAGGGGCAGTCAAACATCAGGTGATCGACTGTTTCCTCATTCTTGTGGCATAAAACACATTGATATGACCTGATGATTCCTTTACACCTAAGATTGTCAAAAGTGAGAATTCCATTGTGCATAAACTGCCAGGTAAAAAAGTTCACTTTCGACCAGCCCTTGGAGTGCCAAATCTTTCTCCAATCCTCAACCAGAGAAGAATGGGGGGAAGCTCAGGGAGGATCGAGTCATATCCGTCCTTCCCTATATATACACCAAGGCTCCCATAACCCCAAGTTAAATCATCCTCCTCATCTCTCCCTGTGAGAAACCTTTCGGTCAAGATTTTGGTCAAGATGGGTGCCAACTTCGGAGGGATTGGAATTGGCCACTCCTCCAACCTCTTAAACTTCTTAAACGTATACTCCCCCAGATGAGTAGTGTTGAAATAACTTTCAATTTGGAACCAACCCTTGGATTCTATGGCAGATTTTATTGGAAGTAACTCGAGGAATTCAACAATGATGGGTGGAAACTGATCCCATGAATCGGTCCAGAAACGGGCCTTCTCCCCTCTCCCCACTTTCCAGAATAGTTGGTCTTTAATAACCTTAGATCCTAGCTTGAGAGCCTACCACACCAAGGATCCCGAACCATCCAAAGGGAAATGGCCCACCTCATTGGGGTGGACATGACCCAAGTATTTACTAGTTAGGACTCTCATCGAATAAGGAAGTTGGTCGGGAAATCAACCTCCAGAGATAACTTTCCGAGCCAGAGCTTTATTATTTAACTTGGATCTTCTTAGTCCCAACCCACATTTTTCCTTGGGCTAGGTTACTTTATCCCAGCCCACTAAGGCCCACTTTCTCTCTCCCTTTGCTCCTTCCCACAAAAACTTTCTAGCCATCCTGTCCAACTCTTTCCATATTGTAAGTGGGGCAGCCAAGATAGAAAATTTGTAGATAGGCATAGCTTGAATTACTGATTGTAAGAACGTTAATCTGCCACCATAACTTAACCACTTGTGAGACCAGTGATTAATTATGTCCTTGATACACTCAAGCAAATTCCTCCATTTTTCTAATTTCATCTTCTTAAAGTGCAAGGGGATCCCCAAGTAAACCACAGGGAGAGAAGGCCTAGTGAATCCTAGGATTTCTAAAATTCTGTTCTGAAGCCTTTGCTCCAGATTAAAAAAGACCACTTTGGATTTCTTGTCATTAATGACCTATTGAGTAGCCTTGAGATAGACATTAAGAGTATCCCTAATCGATCTTGCTTCCCTGAATATGTCCACTCCCATCAAACCAGTGTCATCCACAAACTGCAGGTGTGTTAAAACTTCATCCCCCACCCTAACACCCAATAATCTGCCTTGTTGTCTTCTCCTCAAGAATATTCTGCCAAGACCTTTAGCCAAAATGAGAAATAGATAAGTGGAACAAGGATCCCCCTGGCAAAGACCCCGAGAGGCTCCAAAAGGTTGCGAAGGAAGGCCCTTGATTAGAACAGAGTAAGTCGGGGAAGAGACACAGCTCATGACCCACTCTATCCAGTCCTATGAGAAACCAAAGGCAGCCATCATTTTGGCTAGGAAACTCCATTCAACCCTATCATAAGCCTTCGACATGTCCAATTTTATGAACATCCCTTTATTCCCAGAAGTGTGCATTGAATGTATTGCTTCCTGGGCCAGAACCACCCCATCTAGAATTTGTTGACCCTCAACAAAACCCCCTTGCTCAGAGGAGATAATTTTGTGAAGAAGAGGTTTTAGGTGCTCAGCCATTACCTTTGTGATTATTTTATATAGCACATTACAGAAGGTGATAGGCCTATAATCTAAAATATGAACCCCCTCCTCCCCTTTTGGAATTAAGGTAATGAAAGTGTGGTTTATAGCTTTAAGCATTCTCTTATTTTCTCTGGATTCCTCAACAGTAGCCCTAACATATTCCTCTAAGTAGTCCCAGAAAGCCTAAAAAAACACAATTGGGAAACCGTCGAGACCAGGAGTTTTACCAGTACTCATTCCAAAGACCACAGCCTTCAATTCATCTCTATCAATGGGTTTGAGGAGGGCCTAATTTTCATCCTCATAAATTATAGCAGGAATGCCAAAAATAACTTCATTTTGGGCCTCTACATCTTGAACCACACTTTCCTTAAAAAGCTTTGAGAAATAATCCATAGCATGGGAATGTATACCTGGAAGAGTATCAAAGGAATGATCGTTCTCATCTTGAAGGGCCTCCATCTTATTCATCTACCTTCGAGCACAAGCATTCCGATGAAAGAATTTTGTATTTTTGTCCCCTTCCAATAACCAGGTGGTTCTTGCTCTCTGCCTCCAATAGGTCTCCTCCTGGTTGTCAATGTCCTCCATAGTTGTACACAAGGCATCATCCTCAGCTTTGAGTTGGTCTGTAATTACTCCTTATTTGAACTATTTCTGGACCTCATCCCATCGGGCCACCAATGGAGCTCTTTGGTCCTGGAAGTCAGTTTTATTAGAACGCCTCCAATATTTCAACTGAGTTTTGACATATTGAAGTTGTTTGTGGATTCTGAACATTGCTCTCCCATAAGCTGGGCGGCCTTCTTCCCACCACTGAGGGATTTTCTCTCGAAGTTCTTCTTTTTGAAGCCAAAAATTCTCAAATCTAAAAGGTTTGTGATGGTGTCCCAACCTAGTCCCGCCTTCCAACAGAATAGGACAGTGATCAAAAACAGGGCCTACTAAAATCTAAAAATTGACATTCCATTTTACAAACGCCTCATCTGAAAGCAGAAAGCGATCTAGCTTCACCTTCCTACTATGTGGCTCCCACCTTTTATTAGTCCAAGTGAAGTTATTTCCTGGACATTTAATGTCCACTAAGTGCAAAGCCTGGACTTGAGCAATCATGAAACTGTCCCCTGGATCCAAAAGAGGAGATCCCCCTTCCTGGTCTCTAGAAGATAATTTAGCGTTAAAGTCCCTTGCTAAAATCTAGTCTAGATCATCCCTTGATGCTCGCATATCATGCACAGCCTTCCACTGCCACCTCTGACCCTCTAGGTTTTGAGATCCATAGAAGTTAGTGATTAGAACAAATTCTGCCGAGACATTATTTCTAAAAAGAGAAGTGAGAACACCCCTCCAGGCAAGGTGATCTATAGAAGACCATTCCAGAGAGTTCCACAAAGTAACAATCCCCCCTGAGGAACCTTGGGCAGCCACATCCATATGACCAGCACCCCTCCAAATTCTGTTGACTTTTTTAGACATAAGATCCAAAGACATCTTAGTCTCTTGTAAAAGGAAAAAATCAGTATTGCTATTCTCTAATAGCCTTTGAATAGCAAATTGATGGGTTCTGCTATTTAAAACCCTTACATTCCAATATTGTATAATCATGGGTTACCCTGGGAGCAATAAGAGTCAATTGTCCTCACCGATCCTCCCATGATCAATTTGTCCCCTTGGGCCGCTAGCGCCTCCTTATTGGATCTTCTACCCGCTCCCTAAGAATTGCTATTTTTTGGTCTTTTTTCTACCCGGGTTATCCCCAAAGATGGCCTTTCCCCTGTTCTTCTCTCGGTATCCCCATGTGAACATCCCGAGATACTGTCTTGCTCCTGGTTATGGACTACTAAGGCACCATAACACACTGGCTATGATACCTCACAGAGATCAACTACCTGCTGGATGACAGGAGAAGATGAGAGGGGGAGTTGCCCAGGAATGTTAGAAGTTTCCTTGAAACCCTCCAAGCCCTCCATAGAAATATCCTCTTCATCAACCAATGACTTAAAAATCTCATACCTATTGGTAGGCCTGAGATGAGATTGCTCCTTTCCCTCTTTTTTCTTTGTCCTTATTTTTCTTTTGGGCTGTTCAAAACCCTCTCTCTGAGCTTCCTAGCCCTGACCGGTACTATTAGGATCTTTATTAGGAGCAGCCTTATCCTCTTTAGGTAGGTTTGGCATTCCTGAAGGGGCTTCCATTTTGGCATTCATATTAATAAGACAAAAACGGACCAAATTTCCATGCTTGTGGCAAACCTTACATCTGAAGGGTAGGGCCTCATAGTCCAGCTGTTGAATCCAGGAGAGACCTACCAGTTCAATTTCCAACTCTATCGGCAAAGGTTGGCTGAGATCCATCTCCACACATATTCGAGCATACACCGCCATGCTCCCTTCAATAGTGTCTCTGGCAACACCTAGATGTCTACCAATCGAATTTCCAATCATTGCCAATACCTGCTCACCCCAGAATTCCATTGGAAGAGCATATAATTGGATCCAAACTAGGACAGTAGTAGGTTCAACATGAGGATCGAAACCCACCCTCCAGGGTTGAACAAATAGCCCTGTCGAGCCATGGTTTTTCTTCTTTGAATCGAAAGCCTTATTTCTATCAGCCAGAGCCGAGAAGTTGACAATAAAATAACCATTACTAATAAACCACAATGAATACTCACCATGGGGCTCCTAGTTCTGGTGGATCCAAGAATGCAAAAAGTTTAGGGAAGGGCGAATACCAATGAACTTGCATATTAAATCATGGTTAGCTCTGTAGAGGATTGATTCTTCAACCATGCTGGGTTCAATGACAATTTTTGGCCTGGAATCGACCTGCGGCAAACAACCATTCACCCGATGTGCTGACAACCTATTCCCAGCAGCCGTGAAGAGCTTTTTATATGCCATCTTTTGGGCTTCGATGTTCTTCGGAGGAGAATCATCTTTAAACAAATCAACATAAGAGCTGGTACTTCCTGGACAAGGAGCTAAAGAAGTCCCCATTGGACCCTCCTGGGGCATCGATCTGACCTTCAAATCCATCGTACCCCAAAGACACTTCAGCAAACCAGCAGAAGCCAGAGATTTTTTGAAGATGCAAAAACCCTAGTTCAGAGAAAAAAATTGCCAAAGCTCATTTTCCCAAACCTCGTTTAGTGTAGGTTAGTTAGATGGGGGGTTTATTTTTAATTTTTTTGGGTTTTTTGGGAAGGGCGGACCCATTTAGGGTTTCACTCCCTAGCTACGGGTGGTAGCCGCGGGCCCCAATTGGTATATTGGGGACCATGGATATCAGCCACGATGGGATTCAAATCCCAACGGTCAAATTTTTGACCATTGGGCCGACCGTAGTTCCGACCCACGATGCCCAATTTTTAGGAAATTTTTGTCAATTTTTTCAATTTTTTATTTTTCTTGAATTTTTTAGGGCACTTAATGTCATTTATTGCATTTTTGGAATGCTTTTTTGATGTTTTTGAAATTGGTGATCATGTTTTTACATGTTTTTGTATTTTTATGCATTTTTTTATTTGTTTTGACATTTTAGAATTGTTTTTTTATTGTTTTTCTTGTTTATTATTTTTGTTGCCACTCAAACTTTGACCAATAGAGTGAGGGAGACCGATCTCCTTCATGACCTCCATGGTGACCTCACTAATGGGGAGCGAGAGTGGTTCACTATTGTGGGGTTCGGCTACATCTTGGACCTCCCCACCATCCGGATAGATCAGGGATATCTGACTACCTTGGCCCATCGTTGGGATGCATGGACCAACACATTTCACCTATCGATGGGTGAAATGACTATTACCTTGGAGGATGTGTACCACATCTTTCATCTACTGATTGATGGTGAGCCTATCACCTCTTCTCCTACCATGGCCAAGAGGGTCGTATTTGATTCCATATTTGGTGGATGGAGTGCAGAGGCGCAGGACCATAATGCCCATGGGGGCATCCATGTCGAAGAGTGGTTCGAGGCCCGATTCTTCTCACAGCAGGAGGTTGTGTTCATGCTCTTGATTATCCAGATAGTCCTCCCAGACTCTTCAGGCGTGAGGTTCCCTTGGAACCTCCTGGCTTGGACCAGAGAGGTGATGGTGAGCTCGACTCGAGATCCTCTCATTCTATCATGGGGGAGCGCCCTACTAGCACAGCTCTACCATGAGCTATATCATATCACATGCTAGAGTAGAGTCGACATCAGCTACAGCATCCTCCTCCAGGTTTGGGGCTGGTAGCACATCCTGATCGAGCACCCTATTGATTTACCTATGATGATCACTGAGATTGATGATGAGAGTCAGTGCTATACCACCTACTGGCCCTAGGAGCGAGAGGGCTTCAGGAGTAGGTCTCATGCAGGAGACCTAGAGTATTACATTTCTATATTTGCATAGCTCCACCCTCAGCACATATGATGGTGACCATATATGGACTATCCAGCATGGATAGAGGTGGACAGGTACCTACATCAAGCGCACAGAGATAGATGGATCATCGACTGGAAGGTTGACATACATGAGTACCACTTTTACTCTCACATGCTGAGGTAGTTTGGGATCAGGCAGGATGTCCCAGAGCTGCCACTCATCTACAGATGCCTAGTCCTCGAGAGGGACCTGACATGGCCCTAGGTGACTCCACTAGGGGATGAGGATGATGACTTCTAAGAGTCAGGCCAGATGGATGCAGGCACTACTCCTGACTATGACGGTTGGTGGGCCGACTTCCAGTGGCATGGAGAGGGTCCTCTAGGCTAACCAACTAGAGGATTCATAGTAGAGGGCATAGAGGGTGTAGAGGTGGATCCTCAAGGGCATAGGACCTACCAATAGATAGAGGGTGCATGGGGTGTAGGGGCCACTATAGAGGAGGGCCCATAGGTTGAGGTAGAGGAGGAGGTATTAGAGGAGGGTGAGGCACCTCCGGACAGTGATATTGGGTAGTTGAGAGCCTAGGTTGTCGACCTCCAGAGCTAGGTTGGGAGACTATAGATGTAACTACTACATAAGGATACTTCTATCGCCACTCTAGAGGTGAAGCTAGCATATGGGGAGAGGTAGTGGTAGGGATATGAGGAGGAGAGGATAGCTCTCCATGCATAGGCTACCACTATAGGCACTTAGATCACACAGCTCACTAGCAATGAGATTTAACACATGCATAGTTGAGTGTCATTACTACTAAGAGGGACCTACTTAAGGTAATAAGGGGAGATCCCTCATCTTCATAGGCTATCATGCCACCTCCAATAGTCCCCTCTACTTTGCTACCAGGAGGTCGTGATCCCATGTCTGAGATCAGGAGGCTTCATTCCCTCATGGAGGAGGGTAATGAGTGAGATACAACATGCATAGCTCACATCTCCCAGCTAGAGGGCTACATTAGGCTGATAGGTGGGGAGGTACCAGAGGATACCCACACTACAGGGACTCAAAGGACTAGGTCTAGGACCAGGGAGATAGGGCAGTCTTCTGCTAGCTCGAGCCACAGGATGCACAAGACTGAGAGGACTCATAGGTCCTTGAGTACTCATGGTGCTAGCTCATAGAGGACTCACAAGGATGGTAGAGGTGATGAAGGTGCCTCATAGACTAGGGGTGCAGGCCCTGTTTAGTATAGATCTTTAGAGATGCTCTTTTTGTACCATTTTTGAGTGTAAGGTCGAGGACCTACACAGTTGTAGCCTACGGGCATTTTGATATACCTTGATACTATGTACTCTTTGACACATATATTTATATGATATGATAGTTCATCTCATTATATGTGTATTTTATTTTTGGTATTTTATGTTTATGTTATGCACATGGATGTAATGCAGATATTTGATTTATTGCTATATGATGTGATGTATGGATGACATGCACTAGCTATATGATGTGGATGCAGTGATATACATGTGTAGATGGACTAATTTTATGATGCTATGTATATGAATGCAATATTTGATGTTTTAATGTAGTTTTGATCTGCTTCACTTGTATGCATTTACTTTACACTGCTATGACATATTTTTATGCCATGTATGTACTGCATGTATTTTTGATGATATTGATTTATTGTAAATGGACATGTATGTTTTAATCACTTAAAACACAATGTATGCAATATGATATGATGTTTTAACAATCTAATGGATGACACCATAGAATGTATAACAATCATGGATGATAATTGCTATATTTGATTATGAATCTTTATTGATTTGACACTCATATGTGAGTTGCAATGCACTGTTTCTATTTATAAGCTTTTGTAAATTAAAATATATGCATAACATAGTCAGTGGCCATTTAAATATCATTTCTGACATCCATACGGTATCTAACATATATCACAAATAGTTCTAATAAACAAACTCTCATAAACGAGATTTTATATTTGATGATTGCATTTGAAAATTTGATTGTTGCTATTTGGGAATTTTTGAGGTTTACCATGAGACTCAAACACCCTAGTTGACTGATCAAAAGTTGTATACTAACCATACTAGACTTCTGAAACATAAGGCTTTCACTAGGATAGGCCCTAACTGTTCATTATCCCTATGTGTGCAAATGAATATATTAAGATAAGGCATAAGCATACCCCGATGTCAAGTGGGATTCTTTCAGCCCATTGCTAATATTGGGGGTCCGCAAATGTTTATCCAATCCTAGGTTTAGATTTTAGTTGGACTAGACCACTAGGTGATACAGGACACCTGAAGCTAGCTCTTCCACATTCAAACATTGGTCTGCACAAGAGCGAAATGCTAATGCATCAGACATATCGTCATGCGTAAGGTATAGTAGTGCTGGCAATTCCATGGATTCAAGTTCACTCCCTTCTTTTCTTCAATTTTTTGGGATACTTGCTCATATAAAGTGATAAAAATCATTATTTATTTTTGTACTTTAGTGACAATAATCACTGTTTATTTTGTACTTTCCTTTATTTTTCTTTCTTTTTTTTTCTCTTTTCTTTTTTTCTTGAGCAAGGGATTTAATACTGATTTGACTTTCTTTGTACAATTTGTCTTCATTTGACTTGACTTTTTGGAATTTTACATTTGATAATTTGCTTCAGAAACTTCCTTTGGGGATTTTACTTTGGGGAACTATTTCTAGGATATCGATCTAGGATATCGATCTTATGATATCAATATGGGATATCAATATGGGATGTCAATCTATGATATCGATCTAGGGTATCAATCTGGAGGATTGATCTGGGATACCACTCTAGGATATTGCTCATTTTAACGTAAGCAAGGGATTCTGGGTAGGGAACGAACTTGTCCTTTTTCCAATTACCAACATTTCCCATACCATCTACATAAGGGGATAAGCAAGAATAACTCTTTTCACCTCAGGATACCTAGTCCTACTTCATGGCTTTCATCTTCCCCTAGTCCTTATTAGGATTGTTTAATTTGTTGATTAGTGATAGAATTCTGATATGCTAAGGGCTATACTAACTAGACCTCAACTACAAAAGCAAAGCAAGATGTCTATCAACTCTTGAGAAGACCTCTAGGTATGGTTGAATGACCAGAAAACCCTAGTATATTCTTCATAGCAACAATTTGGGTTGTGTTGAAAAACATAATTACTCACAAGGGTGATACATGATAATGATAGTGCATAGATGCATGATTGAAACACAAATGTGGTGTCATTTGTAAGATTGTAAACACAATTTATTCTAATGCAAGAGTGGTGGATGATTATGCCTAATGCAATGCAAAATGAAATGCATGTGGAGAATGCAATGCAATGATGCAAATGAAATGCAAATGTTTTTTATTTTTGATATTTTTCCAATTTTTATGGATTTTGACATTTGGTTTGACCAAAGAGCTTACAGACGCCTTTGGAGCCTTTTGGGATTGACCAAGTAGTTTTGAGAAACCCTTGGAGCCTTTTAGGATTGACCAAGTGGTTTTAAGAAACCCTTGGAGCCTTTTAGGATTGACCAAGTGGTTTTAAGAAACCCTTGGAGCCTTTTAGGATTGACCAAGTAGTTTTAAGAAACCCTTGGAGCCTTTTAGGATTGACCAAGTGGTTTTAAGAAACCCTTGGAGCCTTTTAGGATTGACCAAGTGATTTTAAGAAACCCTTGGAGCCTTTTAGGATTGACCAAAGGGCTTATAGATGCCTTTGGAGCTTTTTAGGGTTTAGGCATAAAATGCTTTAAGATGAAGGATATTGAGAGGTTCAGGCTCTTCAACTCCTCCAAGTGATGTCAAGTGATATGTCCTAGGTCCAATCTTCTTTGAGATCATATAAGGACCTAACCAGTTAGCCACGAATTTGTCTCACATTTTTAGTGGTAAATTTGAGTTCTGTTGGTTCTCTTTCAGCACAAGATCACCAACCTCAAAGTCTCTCAGATGGAATTTGCTATTGTAAGCTCATTTTAAGTGCTCTTGATAAATGCAGAGGTGCTCAAGGGCATTCACATGATGTTCATCAAGTAGCATCAATTGATCTAGGTGAGCTTGTCGCGTGGTGTCATCATCAATGAACTCTTTCAATGCGATGTGTAGCGTTGGAATTTCCAACTCTAAGGGCATAATGGCCTCAGTGCCATATACCAATGAAAATGGAGTTGCCCCAATGGGAGTCCGAATACTAGTCCTGTAAGCCCATAAAGCAAGGGGTAGTTGGATGTGCCAATCTTTGTGGTGCTCTTGTACCATATTTTTCAAGATGGAGACCACTATCTTATTTGAAGCTTCAGCTTGTCCATTTGCTTGCGGATAATATGGAGTCACAAAACTATGTTTGATTCTATACTTAGATGTCAAAGCTCTCATAGTTTTGTTCTTAAATGACGTTCCATTATCCGACACTATCTTGGATGGTATCCCAAAATGACTTATGATATTGGTGAGTATAAACTCAGCAATACGTGCTCCAGTTGTCATTGTCAAGGGGATGGCTTCCACCCATTTAGTGAAATACTTAGTAGCCATGATAATAAAGGTATGTCAGCCCGATGATGGAGGAGAGATCTTACCAATGAGATCAAATCCCCACTGAGCAAATGGCCAAGCCGCTTGAATGGGCTGTAAGGCCTGTGATGGTAGGTGCATAAGATTAGCATGATGCTGACATTTAATGCATTTCCTGACATACACATTGCAATCCTTCTCCATAGTGGGCCAATAATAACCCATTCGAAGGATGCGCTTGATGATAGCCATGCCGCTGAAATGGCCACCGCACGTACCATCGTGAGCTTGCAAAATTGCCCAAGATGACTCTTGGGGCTCAAGACAATGAAGGAGAACTCCATCGTAGCTTCTACGGTATAGGATGTCTGCTAACAAGACATATTTTATCACTTTCTATTTAAATGTGTGCTTCACGACATGCGATAATCCTTGAGGGATTACACCAAGTCTAAGGAAGTCATATATCTGTGACGTCCAATTATGATAAGCTTTAGCCTCGATCGACAAGACAACATGTTCCCCCTATGGTTCTACATTGGCAAATGCAGACTGGGAAACAATCTTATGGTGAATGGTAATACCACTCCCTATCTGATCCTGTGAGATCAAAGACCCCCAAGATGCTCTCTTGAGAAAGTCTCTAGCTCTGTAGAACCATTCATGATTTGGTTCTACATGAATCATGTTGATTGACTCTTTGTTATCCAATGCTTCATGCTGCACAGCAGAGTGTGACAACATTTTTACATGGATGGTCATGAAATTGGTAGATGGATTCTGAGGGATTAGAGATCCCAAAGATGCCATTATGTCTACAAATCTATTGGATGAATGAGGGATTGCCTCGATGTCATACCATTCCAATCGAGCTAGATAAATGTCAACAAGATCCTTGTAAGCTTTCAATATCGGACATCGGCATTGAAATAATCCCTTAACTTGGTTCACAATGAGAAGGGAATCACCAAAGATATTTAGCCTTTTTATCTTCATGGTGATAGTTGTTTGGAGACCCAAAATTAGGGCTTCATATTCAGCATTGTTATTAGTGCAAGGAAAGTCTAACTTGAATGACAAGGGCATTGGAGCTCCTTGTGGCATGAACAACACTATTCATGCACCACCCCCTTGCTCACACTTCGAACCATCGAAGAACAAGGTCATATCGGCTTTGTTATCCGGTTCTTCAGGTTTGGGTGCTTCTGATAAGGCAAAGACTGCATCATCAAGAAGCTCTATGGTGAGGGGTCTACTATTTTTGAGAGGTGCCTCAGCCAGTTGATCTGCTATGACTTGTCCCTTAATGGAATTTTGGCTTATGAATTCTAGATCAAATTCTATCAGTAGCATGATCCACTTTATAGTACGTGTATTATGATATGTCTTGCTCATCATATACTACAAAGGATTTTGTTTGGATATAACATATGTCGTATGACTCAACATATAGTGTCATAATTTCTTGGTAGTGAACACTACTGCTAAACATAGCTTCTCCACATATGCATATCCGAGCTCATAGCTCACCAAGGTTCTGCTAATGTAATATATGGCTTGTTCTTTGCTTTACGCATTCTTTTGGGCTAGCATGGTTCCCAATGCAAAGTTGATTGTCGATATATATAATAGAAAAGGCTCGTCTGGCCTTGGTGGAGCTAGCACTGGTGGTGTCACTAGGTATTGCTTAATTTTAGCAAAGGTTGCTCGACAGTCCTCATCCCAATTGAATGGGACCCCCTTGTGTAGCAGTCGATTCATGGGTCAACATTTATCTGATAATTGAGTGATAAATCACTTTATGGATGCTACCTTGCCCTATAGGCTCCTTAGCTCTTTGATGTTTGTGGGGGGACGCATTTCTAGAATAGCCTTGACCTTTGCTGGGTCAACTTTGATGCCTCATTTTGAAATGATGAACCCTAAGAGCTTTCCTAAAGTTATGCCAAATATGCACTTCTTAGGATTCAACTTGACATTATGCTCTATCAGGTGATCGAAGACCTTCTTCAGGACCTCTGCATGCTCAGAACGCAATAATGACTTGGCCAACAAGTCATCAATGTAATCCTCTAGGATCTTATGCATATAGTCATGAAAAATGTATGTCATAGCCCGCTGATATGTGGCACCAACATTTTTAAGGCCGAATGGCATAACTTTATAGCAAAATGTCCCCCATGGCATTATAAACATGGTTTTATGTTAGTCTTTAAGCTTAATCCAAATTTGATTGTAACCAAAAAAATTGTCCATTAAGGAGAGCATCTCATGACCTGTAGTTGCATCTACAAGAGCATCGATATTCGACAACAGAAATGAATCCTTTGGTGTTGCCTTATTCAGGTCTCTAAAATCTATACAAATATGGATCCTTCCATCAGGTTTTCCTATAGGCACCATATTGGATACCCATTCTGGATAGTCGATGGAAATGACAAACTCTACATCCAACAACTTTTGCAACTCATCCTTAACCATTAAGGCTACTATTGGATGCATCTTCCTGAGTTTTTGCTTGAATGGCTTCTTTGATAGATCTAGCGAAAGGTTATGAGTAACCAATTTTGGATCTAGACCCAGCATATCTTTGTAAGTCCAAGAAAAGAGATCAGGTCTCTCTCTCAATAGAGGGATGAGGTTGGCACGCTCATCAAGAGTCAAAGTCTCCCCAAATTTGACCTTCCTTGGATTGGTGGGATCATTACTGATATCCACTTCGAAGGTCTCCTCTACTGACATATGAGATCCCTCCTCAAGCTGATGAGGCGTAGGGATCAAGTGGATGTCATCTACTGGGTTTATAGGTTCCTCATTGGAAGCATCCTCAGCATGATAGACATCATGTGCATAGCCTGGTGCAAAATGGAAAGGTTGCAGCATTTCTTCATTAGGGAAGAAATCTTCAGGCTCTAGTGGTGAATCAACATGATCCCAATCAATAGCATCTACATTTAGAGGCAATGGTTTGGATGGATCGACTGGATTGTGGAGTGGAGTGGTCAAATCAATGGAGATCATGTTGATGAAATGGATCATGTCTCCAGGACCATGTGCAAGTGACTCATCATTAACAAAACTTCCATCCTCAAGATGTGGTTCTAGGGGTATGGGGATCTCTGGATCCGGTCCATGAATAGACTATCGGATGGGATCATTGGGCTCAAGGAGCTCCATGTACATTGGTGGATCAAGAAACACCATATGATAAATCATATTAAGATTCGGTGGTCTCCCCCTAAGGCGAGGATGGATATTGATCTCTCTATGCATATCCTCAGCCGTATAAGGTGCATTGTGATAGCGTAAGTAGGGAGGTCCTAAGTAGGCTCTCTCTATCTCATCTTCCTCATCACTATCGTAATACAGGCCTTCACCGCTATCTACTAGGATGGGATGCTCTGGAAAATGTGGCCCCATATAGGTTATCTCCTGATCACTATCATCACTATCTAGTAGAACCGGATACGAGTGCCACAAATACGAAGGTGTTGAGTAAACTGGCTCAGCTTCATCCTCAAATTGATCATTGTGTGAGGATAACTCAGCATCATCTATTCCAAAATCGTAGTCTGGTCCATCACTTTCGATGATGGATACTGCATGAACATCCTCAAAAGTAACTTTTGATTCGGTACTCATAACTGTATCTAGATTCTGGAAGTGCATACCAATGTCATCGGTAGCTCCATGGCTTTGATTGTCCAAGTTGGCTCTTGGAATGGGTTCTGGACCGATCTCCACCAAGATGTTCGCATGATATCTCTCGGGTGGATCTATAGTGACATAAGTCACTAGCCGGTTATCCCTCTAAAACGTAGAAGGATTAGGGTGATACGGATTGAAATCAACTTCACCCCCCAAACTAAGGTACAGGTGGTCTAAAGATACCATGAGGAGTTTAGCCTATCCTCCACTATAGAATCCCAACCCGAACCTATCAGTAGGTAACTGATACTATGGCTCTATAGGCTTCTTACGCCCTTGCTCGAATAGTCCAAGACCATAACCATGCCAATGGTAACGCTCAAAGTATCACATGGCATAGTCCAGGTTAGAAAGATAATGAACATTTACAGTGAATGGTTCATTATCATCCTCATCCATGGGCACGAGAGATGCAAACTGGTCTAGCCCTCCATAGATGAAGTTGGTTTGGTTGGGTGGTACCCCCAATGGTTCCACCATCCCTATGGGAAGGCGATGGGCTCACGGTCGGCCCATGTCATGTGCAGTTTTGATAATTGGTGTGAACATCACATTCTACACAATGTATTCCCCTAATCCAGGATTAACCAAATGGATGGTCACCTACGGTGTAGATGACCCTACTGAAGATGCAGGTGAGGCAGGCTGAGGTGCCTCCTCGACTCCTCCTTGAACTTCCTCTACTTCCATGGGAGTAGGGGCTTCAATGATGACTAGCTTGGGCGTTTGCTTTATCTTCTTTTCACCCACTTTTTCTTTCAACTTCCTATCATCTCGTTGTATCGTAGATGCAATCGGTCTAATGGAAGTAGTTGTCGTGTGCTCCGATATTTGAGATGTGGATGTTGTGGGTCTAGCACACACTTCTTTGATTTTACCTCCTAGATTTTTGATTGGTGATGCTGGTCGCACATCCAGGTGCATTGAGGGGAGCACAAATTCCCCCAATAAATTAGCTAGATTCACGTATTTAAAGGGTTCTTCATCCGAAGGCACCACGTGAACCTATCCCTCATGAATGTATTTGATACACTGATGTAAAATAGAAGGGACACAATGCATTTCTCTGATCCAAGGCCTCCCTAGAAGTATATTATACTGCATAGCACCTTCGATTATGTGACACATCATCGGGATGGTCTTCAGTCCCACCTGGATAGGTAAAACTATAGTACCGACCATCGAGCATAATGCATCATTGAAAGCTCTCAACGTGAAGGTAGAAGGGATGATATGCGTCTTGGGTAACTTTAGGTGAGTTAATGCCTTGGTAGTTATGATATTGATTGATGACCCTATGTCAATAAAAACCCGCTTGAATGGTTTATGATTCATGCACATGATGATATGTAGTGGCGGGTCTGCTATAATAGTGGAAACCATCTTGACTTCGTGGTCATGAAATTGAATGACCGGCTCCTAACACTATTGCACATGCCCCATGAAGTGTGTAAATACTTTGGGATCCTAAGGCTGCACTTCAATGGACCTTAAGATGTCCATGAGCATCTCCTTGTGCTTAGGAGACTACTGAATTAGCTCATAAATTGACAACTTCACTGGAGTTGTCTATAGGTTTTGGACCAACCTACTCTTGATGGTCACCACCGGTCTAGTTGGTGGGTCGGGCACATGTTGGGCTGGCCTTGGAGGAGGTGCAACTTGGACTCTGATAGGCATTAGAGGTTGATTCGGTCATTCATACCTCATGTTCCTTGTGACAATGTTGACCATTCTGATGAACCCCTAGGTTGGTGGTTCGATGCGAACTTGGTTGACTTGGCCAACATTATTCTTTGGCGCCTCATGATTTGGTAGAGGATTTTTGTAAATCCCCATATTTTTATTGTCAGGAACTTGTGGGTTGTCGACAAGAAGCGTACCTCTCTCGATCATATTTTGCACAAGATGTTTGAAAGACCAACATACCTCGATGTCGTGGCCTTTCGATCGGTGAAAGATGCAATAATGATCGTCCTTGTAGCCCTTAGGCTTGGGCTGATTTGGGTCCATTAACTTGACCTCGGGTAAGCGTATAGCCTTCGCCTCGCATAACTGATGAAAAATTGAAGCCAAGGACTCCGATAATTGCATGAATATGTGAGGTGGGTGTTGCTCTTTATTTTTACCCTTGTAATTGTTGTTGCGTTGCTCATATTGCGTAGGAGGAGGTTGGGCCTGATAGTTTCATTGTTGTTGCCCCTTATCCTCTTTTTGAAGGTTCAACACTACCTGATTAACATGGGCCAGCTTGGCCTGATGTCTCTTAGTGCTTTTCTTGTGTCCCTCCTTCCTATTCCTAAGCTTCAAGTTACCCTCCTATAACTTGATATCCTCTATTACCTTGGCTTGCACCAAAGCCTCTTTGAATTTCTGGTATTGTTGTAGCATGGAAACATGAAAAAGATCCATTAGAGTGTTAATTGCTACAATGAAAGCAACATGCATAAAAACTATTAATCTATCTGTCATAGTCTCTAAATTACTAATTAAACTAGTAATAAGACTAATCTAACCTTGCTAATTAATCTACAAAAAGGAAAAACAAGGAAATCTCCCCTAAATTGCTCACTACGGGTCTGATGCATGAATGGCACTATTAACCACGGTTGAGATCTGCAGTGGAGCTATGAGTATATTTGCCCTCCAAATCAGCGCTTCCTCTTTGATCCACCTTGTCAAATTGATGTCCAAGGGTCACCTCTATGTCCTCTAATAGGTTTGGTGGTTTAATTGGTCTGATGGTGCACAGATTGCATGAATTGATGTTTCTTGGCTCTCTTAGAATCCTAGAGCTTCCATGGCAATTTTATCTCCAATTGGGTAGCAAAATTTTCCCTCTCAATGTATGTATTTTCTTATGCAATCCGATCGGGCTTCGCTGCTTAATTGACTATGCTTCTCTCTAGACTTATCCCTAATTCAAATGGGGATATTATGGTAATTGCCTAGGGCTAGGGGTGGCTTCCTCATGAAGCCAAGATCAAGATTGGGCAGTTGAGCTTGTTGGATGGAAGGATCCAAAACATTTCTCACTCAAACCACTCTAATCTGTAACCAATTGGCCGTTGCAACCAACTTTTGAATCAAATGAAGGCAAACTGATTCTAAGTACTAACTACGGCTGACATGCATGGTGAGAACTGCTAACCGCAGGTGTCAACAGCAACTAGCACTGACTAGGCAAAAGTATCCAATTTAGTGGTAAAAACCACTATTTTACCTTGGATATGTCCAAAGGTCTTCCATATGGTCTTATAGCATGTCCCATATGAGTAGTCATCTCATAATGATGCATTTTAGGTGTCTACATGCTTATCAAGAAAAGTGAGTTGATCTAGACGAGCTTGTCATGCAGTATCATCATCAATGAACTCCTACATAGATATGTGTAGTGATGGTATCTTCAACTCTAAAGGTATGATAGCCTCGATACCATACACTAGTGAAAATTGAGTTGCTCCAGTGGGGGTCTGAATACTAGTGTGATAGGTCCAAAGGGCAAGAGGTAACTTATTATGCCAATCCTTATAATTTTTCTTAACAGTTTTCTTTAAGATTGCAACTACTATTTTATTATATGTATATGCTTACCCATTAGCTTGTGGATAATAGGGCGTAGAAAATTTGTATTGTATATTATATTTTGTTGTTAAAGCACGCACATCCTTATTCTTAAATGGTGTCCCATTATCTAAAATTATCTTGGATGGAATACCAAAACTACATATGATGTTATGCAATATGAATTTCGTAATGTGAGGTCTAGTCGTAGTGGTAAGGGAAATTGCTTCCACCCATATTGTGAAGTACTCAATAGTCATTATGATAAACATGTGATGGCCTGAGGATGTAGGTGATATTTTCCCAATTAAATCAAACCTCCACTACGCAAATGGCCAAACCGATTGAATTAGTTGTAAGGCTTGTGAAGGTACGTGTGTCAAATTTACACAATGTTGACATTTTATGAACTTATTCACATAAGTGCAGAAATCTTGATCTAAAGTGGGCCAATAATAGCCCATGCAAATAATGTGCTTTGCGATGGCCATACCGCTAAAATGGCCACCACATGTACCATCGTGTGCTTGGGCAATGGCCCAAGCCGACTCTTGAGAGTCTAATAAATGAAGGAGGATACCCTCATAACTTTGATGATATATCATAGCTCCTATTAAGACATACTTTGCCACCTTTTGCATAAATGCTTTCTTGGCGGCATGCGACAATCCAAAAATAATACTTCCTAGTTTTAAATAATCTTTTATTTGGATAGCCCAATCTTGTTTTAAAGAAGCCTCAATTGTATGAATAGCGCAATCCTTTTGACGTTCCTCTCTCGCAAATACTTATTGAGAGTGAAATTGTAGATATAGTGTTGTGCTAGTATCAAAAATATTTTGAGGGAACAAAGTCCCCCAAGCATCATTATTCAAATAATTTTGTATTTGAGAGAAACATTCATGTAAAGGCTCAATCTAAATCATGTGGAATTCTGGCGTAGAGTTAAGCTCATCACACTTAGTCATATATTGTGATAGCATTTTCACTTGAATAGTCATGATATAATCAGATGGGTTCTTTAGGATTTAATAGCCTGAGGCCATTATATCCACAAAATGGTTAGATGAACGAGGGAGTGCCTCAATATCATACCACTCAAACTTTGTTAGAATTTTTTCCACTAGGGCTTTATAGTCTTGCAATACTGGGTACCTACACTGGAATATCCCTTTGACCTAATTAATTATGAGCAAGGAATCACCGAAAATTTTGAGCTTTGTTCTTTTCATGGTAATTGTCATTTGAAGGCCTATGATAATGGCTTTATACTCAACATTTTTAGTGGTGCACAGGAAATTGAGTTAAAAAAAAGGGGTATTAGAGCCCCTTGTGGTGTGAAAACATGATTCCTATGCCACCCCCTTGCTTGCACTTAAAACCATAAAAAAATAGAGTTATGTCAGCCTGTGAATCAAGCTCTTTAGGATCTGGTGATTCTAATATATGAAAAACTCCATCATCAGGAAGCTCTATAGTGAGAGGTTGGTCATTGATGTAGGAGCATTCGGTGGCAGCAGAGCAATCTTGCATCAAGAAAAAAAATTCTAAGTGTTTTCCTTGATGTCGCGATATTGCGATAGAGGAAAGTATCGTGATATTGTGAAATGTCATGATTTTGTGACTCAGGAAGGAGAAAGAAGGCGCGGAGCAAAAATGTCGCAAACTGCCTCACTTTCAACGATCGTCAAAAATGACCAAGGGATTTGCTCCATTTTGACAGTTTTGATAGTTTGCCCAAGTTTTGGTAAACCATACAGGTAGGGGCAAACCATACAACCAGGGGACCAAACCATACAAGGCAGGAGCAAACCATACAAGGTGCACCGAAATGTAATGAAATGCATGGGAAATGTAATTTCGGGATAAAATGGCGCATAAGTTTGCTAAATTAAGGTTTTAGACTTAGTAAAAGTCTAATTTCATGCATTCTGTTATGGATGGGCAGTTGTAAATAACTAATTGCCTCAGGAACCACTTTGGAATGGCCTGGGCAATGTTATATAAGGCCCCATTTTCAAATTCGTAGGTCTGGTTGCTGATAGATAGGAAGAGAGTACTTACTGGTTGTAATAGCTAGTTTACTTCTGAGTTATTGCAATAGATTGATAGAACAACCTTGTTGTAATGCTATGGATGACATAATGGAATATAAATATGTTATTACAAGTTGTGTACGATCCTGGCAATGATGGATGATGAGTTATGGTGAAATCTTGATTGCATGTGTTTTCTGGTAATTGTTTTAGCTTAGTTTTATGCATTGTTGCAACTTCTTGATAGAGATCAGCATTGGTGAAACTTGAGGAATGATCTGAGAGCATGGAAGCATTGAGGAAGATGTTATGAACCCTATTGTATGATTTTTATATGTAATCAGATGAATGGAATCTCTCACAAGCCCTGTTAAGATGTTTTGCATGTCATGGAGAATGGATTGATTGGCATATTAAATCATTACAAAACATTCCTGAGAGAGATTGAGGTATTGGAGCATATGATTTGGCACCTAAATGTACCTTCAGTTCATGTAAATCGTACACCAGAGTTCATACAAATCGTACAAGGAAAACTTACCCGATTTGGTAAATAGAGCGATGGAGATAAACTTACCCGATTTGGCAGTTTGAGGAAATCGACTTGAACGGTTACAAAACTGTGTACGATAGCCTCCAAAACTGAATCTATCAGTTTGGCTGAGTGTAAAAGCGTACAAACCTTGCCACTGTATGATTTGGAATCATACAGTGTGAGAGTTTGACATCCGTACAAGTTGTTCAATCATCATCAAAGGGTAGTTCGGAGGACTGTACGATTGTACGATTTGGTAACCGAGTTGGAATTCATACATTGATCATTCCTAGATTTAGAAAATCACCTCCCCACTAGGAATACTACACCCCTATGCTACATTTGGTATCATTGCCTTATCAAATCTAGCATTTTTGTTAAAACGGGTCAAATTGATGAAGTGTGAATACTACAAAACTAGAGGTGAATGATGGACACCAGTGCATGAAGCCATGGGAGATGGGAAGTAAGAGAGAAAATTATAGTAAGAAGGAGCACGAGGATTTCTCAGAGAGAAAACACAAGTAACTCAGACCATAGTACTCAAGAACCAAAAATAGAGCAAGTTTGGACATCCAAAGAAGGAGACTTTGAGGTATTGTTGATAGAGATAGAAGATGAGGAAATAGAACCATCGAGCGTAGAGGTAAAGGTTGACATAGAAAAAGTGCAAGAGGATGGAGAGTGGATGGTGACACCTGAGAAAGTGGTAGAAGGGTTGCAAGGGAGTGTAGAGGATGGGAGTCAGGCACCAGAGCAATAGGATGTGAGGTCTCAGGAGGAAATACCAAGACCATCTCCCTCACATCAGTGAAGGAGGTCACAAAGTGAAGATGCATGAGATTTTGGTCATCGAGTGGTGGGACAGAACAAGATACCTCGAATTGACACTTCTGATGACAATGGGAGTAAGACACCCCCAAGGAGGAATCAGTCAGAGATTCCATGAGATACCTCAAGTGATAGTGATGACTCTCCTAAGATGGCTAACAAGGTAGCCAAGTAGAGATGTCCACCATTTTTAGGTGAGGGTAAGGAAGACCCCACATGGCATATAGGGACTTGCATAACCATTTGGAGAGAAAATGGTGTGGATAGACCAGATGATTGGGTAATTTTATTTCCTGCTACCTTGAGAGGATTGGCAATTGATTGGTATTTGAAGAGAGAAAATACCATAGATTTTTAGACTTGGAATCAGATAAAGGAGAAGTTCATTGAAGAATTTTGACCTTTGAAGGATGATGGAGACATTGTTATGGAAATTTGCATGACAAAGCAAAAATTTGATGAAGATGTGAAATCCTATAACCGTAGACTAAAGCAATTAGTCGATAAGATGCAGATGCCTCTGGTAGATGTTCTAGTAAAGTGGTGGTTTGTAGATGGATTGCTTCCAAAGTATAAGAAAAATATGAAAGTAGTACCATCAGAAACATATGAAGAAGCACTAAAGCATGCAAAGAATTTTGAGAGTGAATCAAAACAAATGTATACAGGAATTCTATCTCATCCCAAGTCGAATGATTCAGATAGTGGAGAAGATGACACTATACAAAGGATAGTAGCATCATTTTACAAGGAGTTTGATAAGATGATAAAAGAACAAAAGATCAAACCTGACAGAAATGACATGTGGTGCACGGAATGCAAAATGGAAGGTCATACAAATGTGAAGTGTCCGAGGAATGACTATTGCCACATTTGTAATGTGATGGGGCATGAGGTAATGCTATGTCCATATAATGCAAGAGTACATCCACAAGTATTGTCAATCCAAGAGCAGGAAGAGAAACCGAAGGCCCAAGGAAGTGGGCAACAAGCAACAAGTGGTGGTTATAGAAATAGCAGATGAGGTGGAAGACCAAACCAAGGTAATCGACAAGGAGGGCAAAGTCATTTGTAGTATGACTCGGAGGGAAGACCGATCATACAGTGTCGTAATTTCTAGGAATGGGGGCATTTTGTAAAAAATTATCCTTCACCTCAGAGGTAAGAAACACCGCAAATAGGCACTACACACATGTGTAGATGGTGTGGTCCGAGAAACCACAAAGAAGAGAATTATCCAAAATAGGTGAGTTCAAGTAACCCATAGAATGTTAGTTATCTAGACATCGAAGTTCCTCAAGTTAAGGAGGAAACCCAAGAAGTTTTAGCCATGATGAGAAATCAAGCTAAGAAGGATAAGTATCCAGAGCCAACAAAGGAAAAGCAATGCTGGCAAGTAGCAAAGAAAATATTGCAAGAGGAAGCTGAAAAGACTAAGCGAGTAGAGTCAACAACTGATAAGGAACTAAGAAAACCATCAGATCAGGAGATAGTTGTGCAAAATCTGGCAGCACAGGTTTTGGATACCATAGTGGAAATTAAAGTATCAAACCTATTGGAAGCTATTCCAGCATTGCAGAAAGCAATGGTGGAAGAAATACAACCGCAGAAGGTGATGGAAGTGCAGAGCCAACCGATTCAGGAGAAGGAGCGGAAGGATCAGTTTATGGATCCAACTATATTAATGATTGATGTGGGAAAGAAACCCGCATTAGTTCATATGGAGATCCTAGGGCACAAATTGACACAAGTTATTATGGATGGAGGATCCAATGTCAATGTGCTACCTGAAAGGACATGGCTAGAACTAGGTGCTCCATCCCTATGGGCATCGAGATTCTGATTATATGGTGCTGACTAGAATGGCATCGAGACAAAGGGAGTCTTGACTGCACAACAAGTGGTGATAGCTGAACAAGAGTTTGTCTTGGATTTCATTGTGATTACAATGTAGAAACCTGCATACGATGCTCTCTTGGGGAGAGGTTGGCTACGAGTAGCCAAAGTTAATCACAATTGGGGAAAGAATCAGATCACTTTTAAGAAGGGATAACATAAATATATGATTAATCTAGCTAATCAAAAAGTTAGTGAGGATGTAGCTACGACAGATGAATCAAAAAATTCCTTAGGGGATGAAGGGCATGAACCTGATGGAGAAGGAATGTTGTACCTAGATGAATGTAGTGAAGATGAAGCTAGATATGATAGTGGACTTCTTCATTGGAAAATGGAGGAGTACAAAATTTTTCAGCCCAACTACCTCTATATTGAATCAGAGGAGATCAAGGAAAAACAAGACAAACCGAAAGTTAGCCAAGAACCTAAGAAGGAAGCAGAAGAGAAATGGACATTTTCGAAAAGTTTTGCAGAATATACAGTAGGAGATGCGGAGATTGATACAAGGCCGGCACACCCAGAGAATGTAGAGAAAGCTACAAGTGAACCAGAAAATATCAAATATGAAGGACCTCGGATAGTGGACATCAATCTAGGAATAGAGGAGGAACCTAGGATGATTCACTATGGTGATGATTGGAATCCTGTACTGAAAGTGGTAGCTTTTAAGATATTCTTGGAATATAAGGATGTCTTTGCATGGACATATAAGGACCTGAAAGGAGTACCACCAGAATTGTGTGTCCACAAGATTACACTAATACCTGGAGCTCAACTAGTAAGAAGGAGGCCATATAGAATGAACCCAAAGTATGTTGCATTAGTGAATGTGGAGATAGAAAAGATGTTGGAAGCAGGAATCATCTTCAGGGTGACAAACAGTGAATGGGTCTCACCTATAGTGATCACCTTGAAGAAGGAAGTAGACAAGATCAGAATATGCATGGACTTTAGGAGTCTAAATGTTGTAACTATTAAGGATCCCTTCCCTATTCCCTTCATAGATTCTATCTTGGAAGAAGTCGTAGGACACGAGATCTATTCATTTTTGGATGGGTTCTCGGGATACAATCAAATCAGTATAGCCGAGGAGGATAAGATGAAGACCACATTTATTGTGGAGAATGGCATTTATGCATACAACCGAATGCCATTCGAGCTCTGTAATGCCCCAACTACATTTCAACGTATCATACTGTATATATTTGATCAGTTAGAAATAGGGAACTTTAAAGCATTTTTGGATGATTGGTCCATTTACGGGAAGATCAAGGAGCATCTTCCTACCCTCAGTGAATGTATGAGTAGGTGCATAAATGCACATATATCATTAAACCCAGGGAAATGCTTTCTGATGGTACCATATGGGAAATTTTTGGGACACATTGTGTGCAGTGAAGGATTGAAGATAGATCCTGATAAGATCCATGTGATATTGCACATGGAAGAACCATTTGATGTGAGTTCACTTAAAACCTTCCTTGGATCGATAGGTTACTATCGAAGGTTTATCAAGAATTATGCACATGTATCCTACCCATTAGATTCTTTGATAAAAAAGAATGTTCCTTTCAGATGGACAGAGGAGCACCAAGGAGCCTTCGAGGAGCTGAAGGCTAAGCTTGTGAGTAGCCCGATTTTGGTGTTCCCAAACTAGGATAAGGAATTCCATGTCCATATTGATGCTTCAAATTTTGCAATTGGATGTGCTTTAGCACAAGAAGGGCAGTTTAGGCTAGACCAACCTATTTTCTTTGCTAGTCACCTTTTGTCAAGGCCAGAGAGAAATTATAGTACAATAGAAAGAGAAGATTTGGGAATGGTATATGCAGTTCAGAAGTTTAGGCATTACCTATTGGTGAATCCCTTTGCCTTCTATGTTGATCACCAAGCCCTATTGTACTTAATAAATAAGTCGATGATACAAGGATGAGTCAGTAGGTGGCTCATCACCCTTCAGGAGTTCATATTTTGAGTAGTGGTGAGGCCTGGTAAGAAGCATGTGATTGTAGACTAGTTGTCTTGGATACGATCAAGGGAACCTATAGGAACAAGAGTTCCTGATGAATTTCTAGATGCACAATTATTCGCCATCAATGTTGTTCCATCATGGTACAAGTTGGTTGGCCAATATCTATCCATAAGAGAGTTGCCATAAGAAATGATGGCAACCGAGAAGAAGAAAGTAATAATGAAGTCAACACCTTTCTAGATAATAGCAGGATTGTTGTATAAAATGGGAAGTGATGGTATCTTACGAAGATGTGTGATGGATGAAGAAGTCAAAGTGGCATTGAAAGAAGCTCACGTAGGCTTAGCAAGAGGACATATGGGACCAGATGCGACTACTAGAAAGGTATTTCTAGTAGGACTATGGTGGCCCACATTGTATAATGATGCAAAGGAGTATGTGAAAGCATGCGACACTTGCCAAAGAGTAGGAAAGCTGATAAAGAGGGACTTTATGCCCTTACACCCATCACAACCACAAGAGTTATTTGAATGGTGGGGATTGGAATTCATAGGACCATTGAAGACATCTCGAAGAAGGAAGTGTAGATACATCGTAGTAGCGATAGAATACCTAACAAAATGGGTTGAAGCAAGAGCATTACCTGATAACTCGAAAAAAAGTACAACGAGATTCTTGTATGAACAGGTAATCACAAGGTTTGGTATTCCACTACAAATAACAAGTGATCGAGGAGGACACTTTGTTAATGATATTATCAAGATGCTGACAATAGAGTTTAAGATTTTACACTCATTGTCTAGTCCATACTATCCCAGAGCGAATGGGTAGGCAGAGGCAACGAATAAAGTCCTAGTATCTACTATGTATAAAACCTATGGAATAGAGGGAGAATATTGGGAGGAAAGGCTACCATCCATTTTGTGGGTATATAGAACAAATTTTAAACCTACAATAGAACATACACCTTTCCAATTAATGTATGGATAGGAAGTAGTGGTGCTAGTTGAATTCTTGATACCAAGTTTGAGAGTCATGGTAGAGCATCGCTTGGGTGATCAAGAAAGTTTGGAAGAGTGACTGATGATATTGATCAAGTTAGATGAAAGAAGATTCATGGTACAATGGGTGATTGAGGTAGCTCAAAAAATATGGAAGGCATGGCATGACAAACATTTGAGGAAGTTGGAACTTAGTTCGGGTGACTTAGTTCTAAAGTTTAATGGAAAGTGGGAAATCAAGCCGGGTAAGTTGAAGATGTTATGGCTTGGTCCTTATAAAGTAGTTGAAGTAATGAATAATGGAGTAGTCAAGTTATAGAACTTGAATGGGATAGAGGTGCCCGATACTGTAAATGGCTCGAAGTTGAAGCCTTACAAGGTACAATGTTTATTCATTTCTTCAGAAGAAATTGAATGATGAAGATGAGTGAAAGCTCAAAATGAAGCTCATAGTGAGCCAAGTCCATCACAGGAGGAGCCTGACATAGGACTCATACACTTATTTGTAGAAGGGGAGGAACCATGACCAACCATAGAACAGCAAGAGTTGGTACCTCAACACGGAGAAAGAAGAAGATTACGAGTACATGTCAGATTTGTTGATGGAACCGAGAGAATTGAAGAAGAAGATGAAGAATGGATTCCTCCAAATGAAAGAGAACATCAAGAGATAGTACTATTACCCAAAAATAGGGGAAGGTAGGAAGAAGCAACCCTAGTAAATAGAAATAGGATGTATCCTTAGGTAGAATGGAGGGAACTACCCCAACAAATGGAAGGACGAAGAAGGATACGGCTAATAGTATGATACGAAGATAGAGTGGACACATTTGAAATGGAAGTTCTAGAGGAAGATAGGGATGAGACCATTGATCAAGAATTGGTTGGACTTACTCCATTGGCTCAGATAGGGCTATTACAATAGAGAATGTGGTTGCAGACTCAAAAATTGCAAGAAGAATATCAAACATTGAGAGGTCATAATGCAATGTTGAGAGAGCAAATTATCCAGGAATTGGATGGCACAATACGAAGGTTGGAGGAACAAAGGGTAGCTAGGCTACAAGAAATTGAAAGGGAACTTGAGGAGGTTGAGGGATTAACTCTGAGAAGTGGTGGAGGAAATGATGGTGCAAGCACAAGCTCACAGGTACCACCGAGTGATCCACCAATGAACAAATGCAGATGCAAAGATGTTGTGGCGAGATATTGAAGAGGCAACTACATCACCCGAACCACAAGGTAATATATTGCTAGATTTGAGAGACTCTAGTAGTGAAGGCATGCCTTGGCTCGTAATGGAACCTAGTACAAGAAGTAGTGATGAAGATGATCATCCAGAAAACCCTCAGAACCCTCGAGGTAACCATGATCCCCCAACATGTACAACAACACAATGACAAATAGGGAGACCACGAGGACATCAAACCAACCTTGAACCACAAGCATATATAATAGCCTATCGAAAGTTGAGAAGACAAAGGAGAGAAGTATGAATATTGGAGAGAATGATGAATTTACCAATAGATTGGGCAGAACAGAGAGAAGAGAATCAGAATCACTCAAGTTCTGAGATGAACTTTTCTGATGCATATAGAGAAGTTTTGGCAACATCATCCCCATAAAGAAACTTCGAGGAAAGAATATGGAGACATCACCTAGCACGTGTGGATCGGAGAATCAGAGCACTACGACAATTATCACCAAGTACAAGAAGAAGTAGAAGTCCACTAGCCAACATTGAGTTGGTAGAGATAACTCCTGATACCCAAAAAATAGGAGGAAGAAATAGAGAAAGACCCCTAAGGCTTCAACCAGGAAGGGGGGAGGTATTCAACTACAAAATGAACAAAGACAAGGTGATGTTACAATTAGAGGAGGAAGAGGGCGAGGAATATTCTGACCCCCTACTCCTAGATGGCTAGGAGATACACCCTTAGCTTGTATGAACTGGACAAGGAATCTATGAGGATTACCAAGAATGAGGGGAATCTTACCAAATCTTGCAAGGTGACGTACATGGGGACAACCATCCTTAATACGAAAAGGACCCCAATGAGTAATGGGTGGTAGAGGATTACTCCAGGAAAGGGAGGAATCACCACTAGCATAGAGAAACCCAATGTCAAGAGGAATAGGATGAGGGAGACACTCATGGGAAGAGGCCTTGCTAGTAGAGGAAGAGTACATTTTGTAGATGAAAGAAACCAAGGATAACTAAGAATCTGATCACCAAGTCTGGAGCCAAAATTGATCTGAGGGGATAGGTAGAGAAGTCGCTCGAATGATAGTAGAGTAGTAAGGACACCGCTACCAAGGGACCAATCACCTGTGTGGCAAGGGGAAAGGACACCAGGTGAGGATACTCCAACTTGCAATTGTACAATTCCAAATTGTACACATAGAGGAGGAAGGCCAGGGAATTCAATAACATCACAAGTGGAGATGAATCAGCCTAGGGAACAAATACCGATAAGTGACACAACCACTCAGAACGTTATAGTTGAACCTCCAAGAGAAGAATTTGATGGGATCGTACAAGTGAATGTCATTGTACGATTGCCAAGATGGTAAGTGTAAATAGATTAGGATTGAAAAAAAAAAATAAAAATAAAGTGCCTTAATTGTGAAAATCCCTCGGGATGCAATTAAGAAGGAAGTAGGTTGAAAACCGGAAACGACGGCCTCTTCAGAGAGAAAGAAAATTGAAAAATTCTCTAAGTATAAGATCGTACAAAAGCAAAATTATGAGATCGTACAAGAAAAATTGACAAAAGGACATGAGAAATCATACAAAATGACATGTTGTACGATTTGGATCATACACTATATGGTTTTAAGCATGTTGTACGATTTCCAACTACCCATTTAATGTGGCATGCACAGGAAAAAGCAACGGTTGGAGGAAAAAGTAGGAGAAAAAGAAAATTTTTCAAAAACATGCTGAGTTGTCAATCATCCATGCAATATGGAGGGAAAATATGCAAAGTGGTACAATTTAGGGTTAATTGGATTAGGGTTTAGTTAGGGTTTTGAAATGCTTTAAATAGAAGGTAAAATTACAAATTTCATGAAACCGTACAAAGAGATTTGAATTTCTTTCAGGAGGATGAAGGTGGAAAGCATGCACTTAACAAAGGAGACTATATGGGTAGAAAATTTCATCAGCAATCCAAATTTATGAGGACCCATTTCAATTAGCACCAAGGAGTACTTTTCATTTTCGGAGAAATCGAACCGGAAGAGGCAGAGAAAAATCAGGGTTTAACTCCATGAAAGGGAAATTTTGAAGTACAACCACAAAGTACGGAGAAATAACAGCAAAAAGTGGCCAAGTACGGACCTGGTGATGAAAAATCATGCATTAAGGTTTGCAACAGTGATAACTTGGAGCCGAAAGGGGAATTTGCAAGGAAAAGAGATATTGAAACCCTAGAATCAAACAAATCGAGAAAAAGTAGGCTGGAAAAAGGTAGTGGAAGGAAGGAGAAGTCCATACAGCCATAGAGTACAGCCAGAAAATTCATCAATTGAAGATAAATTGTGCCAGAGGTGGAGAAGTTGGAAAATTGCTACCAAAAAGCACTAAAAAGGAAGATTGGGGCAATCCGGCAAATGGGTTGGTGAAATATTTGGAAAAGGAGGTCAAATTTTCAAATTTTTTACAACCTAGGGTTTGGAAAGTTGTACTGTATGATTTGGAAGGTGAGTTGTATGATTTCAGGAGAAGATAGTACAGTTCTTGGTGATTTTTAGGTCATTTTGGGTAGTTTTAACAAATCATACAATCATATGAAATTGTATGGATTCCATGGAGGGAGGTAGCCAAAAAGTGTTAGTGTATGGAGTAGTGCCACTCTGTATGATTTCATGTCGTAGATGTACGATTTGAGGAAGTTGTGGTAGTTTGAGGATTGAAGGCTAAGAACTGAATGGTGAGAAGTAGTGTACGATCTGGAAGTGGTGGTGGAAGGTGAAATCGTACAAGCGTACAAGGGGGAGCATATTGTATGATTTGTAGTAAAATTGTATGATTTTAGGAATGCTATTGATTGTGGATATGGTGATGTTCGGATGATAAGTTAACCAGAAGAATGGTGAGAGAATGATCTCAATAGAAGAGTTTAGACGTCGATTAAGGTGGATTGCAGCCAATAGAGTAGAAAGGTCACCTAGACCCCTACACGAGAGAGAAGCATATCCATGATAGTATCAAGGGTGACAGTCTCAGTCCCATGATTGGCGTGGTACTCATCCTTGGAGGAGAGGAGGATATAGGTCATGGAGAAGGTAGAACTATTGGTGAGCTGATCAAAGAAGAACACCACCAAGGCACCGAGAGGAGAGAATGGCACAAGAAAGGACCTCAAGAAGGGAGTTAAGAAGTGAAGTACACATTCCAGATCAGGATGAGGATCTGAGTAGCGGACCTGAGGAAGGTCAGGTGGAGATCACAAATATTGCATTTGTGCAGCATGGAGCAGATACATGTAGGTGGTGGTGGAGTGATAAGAAAAATAGGAACCACCCATGGAGAAAATAGTTTGAGAAAGCTGGTGTAGCTATTATAGCACAAGTACCACCACACCAAAAGAATTTCTTCTACAACTATTTGTTGCAGATGGTCCAGGCGTATAATCCTACGACCTGAACTACTTTCATTAATGTGGACAAGAGGTCGATGAAGATAGAAGTGACAATAGATGCATTTAGAAAGACATTCAAATTGCCAGCATATGGCACGAAGATAGTTAAGAAGTTGGTGGATCTGATTGAATCATATCGCATCATTACTACATTGACTAATGTGAAGTCATTGACTACTGCAAAGATCTTGGGTGCGGGGACTCGAGGGATCAAACAGAGCCAATTAAAATGAGATGATTGGCCATGTGTGATGAATATAGTTATGGCTCGACTGTTAGGTGACACAAGGTCCACAGAGATGCCGATTTGGATGGCTCAGTATGTAGAAGGTATAACCCAAGGAATCCGGTATGATTGGGATACCTATCTAGAAATAAAAAATGCATGAAGTACTGATGAAGAGATCGATAAATTTTGGAATGACCTTCCATGCCATCGGATTATTGTTGAATGCTATCACGGAACTGGGAATCCACTTTCCAGGTTTGACAGAACCTCGAGAAGTTGGGGAAGGATAGCCAACCATTTTGAGGTGGGTGAAATCAGTACCCATTAAGAAGGTGACTCGAAGAAGCCTCGAACCAAGAGGGATCAGCAGGCTACAGAGGTACAAGAAGACACCCCTTCGGATGATGAGGATGTACATCATCGAAGGAAAAGAACAAGAATATTAGAACCTGAATTGGATCAAGCAGTACAACAATGGCAGTAGGAGCAGCCACCAATTTAGGAAAGGGAGGAAAATGTGGAGAGACAAGTAAGCCCAATTCAAATAAAAACAAGATGACAACGGGAAAGAATGGCAAAGAATCCCATTTCAGAGAAACAAGAGGAGCCTGCACAAAAGAATCAGTAGGAGGAAGAACAATCAGATTCAGAAAATATGGAGTTGGAGGACTGGAGTTGGGCAGCAACTGAGAATATGGTGGAATCTCCACAAATTTTCCAAAGGGATGAATTCGAAATCATAGATGCCTCAAAATTTTTGAAGGATATGGAGGTGAGGCAAATAGCACAGGAAGTGGCAGTCACCACTCAGAAGGACACTGAAGCAAGAAAGGAAGCTTCGGAAGAAGAGGATAAAAAGAAGAAGAAGCCCCATTACAAATTTGTGATGGGAGGAAGAACACAAGCTTATATTGAGAGGGGGGTGAACAGTATATGAGCACTTTTTACTTTTATTTCCAAATCAATATTATGCAATGTATAGATAGAAATATTAACAACATTAATCAAAGAAATGCATAAATCACCACACATTATAAAGACACCAATTTAATGTGGTTCACCCAAAGGTGGCTACCTCCACGGAAAAAATATTTCACTAAAATTTTCTCAATCAATCTCTTGGGAATCCTTCCTTATTACAATGTTTATGGACCTCTTTCCAAAGGATATGTTGATCCCCTAAATCTAGTTTGTGGATATCTATCCACAAGAGAACTCCTTCTCCTCTACTCTAGTTGGTGATCCTCTAGAAGACTACTACCTCCATTACACTGGCTTGTGGATCTCTCTCCACTGAAGACTCTTGTCCCCACTCAAAAGACCTATCCTCACTACCATGGATGATGGATCTCTATCCACTGGAGACTACTGTCCTCTCTGCTCTATCACCTCCAAAGCTCTATCTCAATTTTGCACTAAACACAGTCTAGTCGGTCTAGGACAAATCTACTCAATAAGTCCACTCAAATATGCACTAAACACAGTCTAGCTAGCACAATTTTCCAGCCTCCAAACTAACAAAACATTCCAATCATTCTAGCACAAATCTGCTCAACAAGTCCACTCAAATATGCACTAAAAACAGTCCAGTCGGTCTAGCACAAATCTGCTCAATAAGTCCACTCAAATCTGCACTAAACATAGTCCAGTAATTCTAGCACAAATCTTCTCAATAATTCCACTCAAATCTGCACTAAACACAATCCAATCGGTCTAGCACAAATCTTCTCAATAATTCCACTCAAATCTGCACTAAACACAATCCAATCGATCTAGCACAAATATGCTCAACAATTCCACTCAAAACTTACTCAAATTTGCTCAATAGGTCCACTCAGAACCTGCTCAAATCTACTCAATAGGTCCACTCAGAACCTGCTCAAATCTACTCAACAAGTCCACACAGAACCTATCCAAATTTGCTCAACAAGCTCACACAGAACTTGTCCAAATTTGCTCAATAAGTTCTCTCTAGAACTTAACCAAATTTGTATTGTAAGCTTCCATAAAAATCTCACACAAAATCAGTCCACAAGTCTCCTCAAAGACTTACCTCAAATCTACTTAACAAGTCCACACAAAACTTGTCCAATCTCATAGAAGCATAAAGAGAATTGTTAGAGACTCAATATGTTCTACACTCAATGCTCAATCACTTTCAATCTCATAGAAGCATAAAGAGAATTTTTAGAGACTCAATATGTTCTATACTCAATGCTCAATCACTTTCAATATCATAGAAGCATAAAGAGAATTGTTAGAGACTCAATATGTTCTATACTCAATGCTCAATCACTTTCTCAACTCAAATAAGAATAAAGAATAGTTTATTTTATGGAACTTGAAGAATCACTTCATACAACCACTTGAATAGGCTCAACCACTCAACTCAACCAATTGCTTAATGAAACATCCCTTTCTCACAAACCCTAGTCCAAGCATATATCAACCAACTCAAAATGTTTCCAACAATGCTCAACAACAAATCTCACATAACAATGATACTCATGATCTTTTCAAACCCTAGTTCAAGTTCTTTGCACAACAACTCACTTCATCAACAATGCTTATAAAACAATATTCACATAACAATGATACTCATGATATTTTCAAAACCCTAACTCAAGTTCTTCACACAATCCAATGGCTTCAACAACAATGCTTATAAAACAAGGTTTTAATCACAACTCTTAATTCCAAAAAACCTTGAAGCATTAAATAAAACACTTTCAAAATGGAAACCCTAACCAAATCCTTTTCACTCCAAAATTTATTTAGAAGGCCAATCAACCAACTCAACCAAGGAATAATTTCCCCATACCTTTTTTCTTGACAAGGAGTAGATCTCACAAATCTGCCACACTCACAATTTCTTCTTTGCCAATCTCAATAAGGGTTAGAAGATAATAATTTCCTCAACAAAACACAATACAAAATGATATCAAACAAAATACACCTTATCACTCCAACTTTAAAATAATATCAATACCCTCATAATAATCTCTTTGGAAAAAATTCTTTTACAAATAAAATCAACACTCACTAAAAATCACAACCTCTTACTACCTTATTACTCCAATTTAAAAAGAATATATCCTCTTTTATAAATCACAATTCAACACATCACAATTTGCTATCACTCCTTATTTCTCCTAACCACTAATTTTATTGCCTAACTAAAACCTTTTAACAAACCCCTTATCACTCCTAATAAAGACTTTAATTAAAACTTTAGGCAATAAAAATATAAACAAAAATTACCTTTGCCTCTCCATGGGTTTCGAACCCTTAACCTTTGCCTCCATGAATGCCCTAACTGCAGGCTCCTCAATCACGTGCACTCAATGCACCATGAGAACCAAAAGGCTCTACACACACTATTTTCCTTCTTTGGTGCCTTAATCGAAAAACATGAAGCACGAAAACCTTTCCCTTTGGCGCTTACCACCAACAGGTTTTGAATGCGGGCTCTTGCTTCCACCAACGTTTTCATAGATCATTAGCTGCCAATGGACCACCGTGTCCAACATGCTTAGAAATATCCAACCTCTTCACCTTATTCCTGGTGGTTAAGACGAAAATATTTTTCATCTTCTTCCTCAACGAAGCTCTCGAAATCGCATACGAAATATTTCAACCTTGGCGCATATCAATCGTTCGAGGGATAATCTTCAAGGTCTTTTGGCCTCCATTTTTATACATGAAGTTACCATTATCTTCAAACGTCGATGCTCCAAATTTTCAATGATGTCGGTGCATTTGTCCTTTGTAATTTATAAAAGATTTAAATTTCAAGGAATTTAAATTTTATAAATTATAATTATAACCTTTGTCTTTTAAGGCCTTCTCTTATTGCATAACTTTGTATTGATGATATTTATTTATAAAAATTAAATTCCTTTTGAATTTAAATATTTTATAAAATAAATATTAGACCTCCTTTGAACTTTGCAATAGGCCTCCTTGGATATTTTCAAAACCCATTTTAACTTATGCTCTCATATAATATTAAAATATTATGGAGCCCTTTTACCTTTAACTTCTGCACTATTGAAGCTTCTTCCTGAATATTTGTGACACCTTTGACGACTTTATTTTTTTCCGAATTCCTTGATATTAAAGATGACTTCATTTCTTGACATCAATGAAAATTTTAACTTTTAGGACTCAAAATATCCAACAATCTCCCCCTTTGTCATTGATGGCAACCCAAAAACTTTTTACTAAAAATGTGACTTCTTCTTCTATGTTGCTCCCCCTGAGACACTGCTCCCCCTAGCTTAATTCTCTCTCAAATATCAAATATCTCCCCAATACTAAAATCTCTCTCTCCCTTTGACATCAATGGCAAAGGGTCACCTTTAGGGCTCGGGGCTAAGAATGAGCCTCTTAGCTTAGCCCCTCCCCCATATTTTTTTAAGGTGGTTAATTCTAGGGTGGGAGTATTTCTACTCCCATAAAGCACTGTTCTTTACCTTTATCCTCTTCTCTTATTTTCTAAATTTTTTGAATCCTCTAATTTTTTCTATCCGTGTCTATGTTCCTGTCCATGTCATCATTCCTGTTCCTGTTCCTATTCTTGTTCACATCCATGTTTCTATTCATGTTCCTGTCCATGTTCCTATTCGTATTCCTATTCCTATTTTTGTCCATATCCATATTCTTGTTTCTATTCTTGTTCCTGTCCATGTTCCTGTTCATGTTCCTGTTCCTGTTCCTATTCCCTTCCCTCCCCCCCTCTCCTCCCCCCCTTCCTCTGTTCCTATTCCTGTTCCTATTCCTATTCCTGTTCTTCTCCTTCCTGTTCCTATTCATACCTATTTCTGGAATGTCTGCTCTACACCACTTTTTTGTATGACCATAATTATTGTACTTATAACACTTAATGTTATTATTACTTGGAGGTGCAAATGTCTTAGAATTTCTCCTAGTGAAGCCATATCCTCTTCTATCATGAACCCTGCAATTCATTGCCTTGTGACCAAACTGATTACATGAGTAACAATACCCATGCAAAAATTATTCATTCCCATATTCCTATATTTCATGTGCCCAAAATTGTGACATAAATAATATCTTCCACTAAAATTTCCTTTTCTTGACCTCATGTCTCCTATTCTGATTGTTGTTCCATGTGTATCTTCTTTGTGCATTGTTCCTATGTTTGTTGAACTCTCTATTGTCCAACCTATCCTTTGATGTCTCACTTTCTTTTACACTGTATTCTTCTGAAGTATCTTCATCTAAAGTTTCTTCTCCTCCAAAACTTGAAGTTGATTCTCTTATCCCATTTCTTTTGAGCCTTTTCAAAACCAAGACATATTTTCTTTGATGTACGTATTTTGTATCTTGACGATCTTATCCATAATATTTGAGATATTTTTAAATCCCTTCATATTGATCTTGGAGTCCTCTAAATATTATTTTAGTAGTGCCACTTCTTGTGCTAACTTCTCACATTCCAAGATCTTTGCTTCTAACTTATCTTTGAACCTCTTTGCCTTAGCCTTTGATTTTTCTAAATCCTCTATAAGAAATCATCTCTCTTCATCACATTCTTGAAACTGAATTTCAAGTTTAGAGTGTTGCTTCCTTACCTTCTTTACCATGTCAAGGGCATAGATAAGTTCTCCCTTGAGATCATAACCATTCTCTTCTGAATATTCCTCTATTTGTTTACCTTTTTCCACATCATTACTCTCTTTTGGCTTGTCTTCTATAGGATCACTTTCATCTTCTTATAATAATTCCATTAGAAGATTTTCATCTAGTCCTTCAAGTGCATTCTCATACTCATCATCACTAAAACTATAACCATCCCTTGTACAATCATCTTCAAGATGTCCAAAGTTACCATATCTAAAACACTTAAGAATAACTAGAGTTTTCTTAACTAGTTCTTTTTCTTCAATCATAAATAGAACTTCATCTCTATCATTGTATGAAAAACTAGCATCACTATCACTTGAGTACTTACTTGCATTATCTGCATAGTAGCTCCTATTTTTTCTTTGAAATAACTTCTTTCCTTATCTACTTTGTCCATCCTTGCTTTTCTTCTTATGCTTATCCTACTTATATCTTTTTGATTCCCTGTACCAGTGATCCTGTGATCCTAAAGGATATTTTTTATTATCTCAAAAGTTGTTAGCATACCAAGCAAATTGTCTCTTATCAAAATATCACCATCTAATGATATTTCTATAGAAAAAATGTGTTCACTGAATCTATTTGGAAGAGATATTAAGACTTTATCACAAACATCTAATTCACCAATATTCATTCCAAGTCCTTGCATATCATTAACAACCTCATCAATTTAAATTAGATAAGCACTGATATTTTCCTCTTCATTCATTCTCAATGTTTCAAATTTTCCTTTGATATTTCATATCTTGGATTTCTTTACACTTTTATCTCCCTCATATATGCCTTACAATTTATTCCATATTTCTTTTGCAGTTCTACAATGCATAAATTTCATAGACTCTGTTCTACGTAAACCTCTCACAAGTGCATTCATTGCTTTTGAATTATAGTTCTATAGAAACTTACCCTCCTTATGGACTATAGGATGGATTGACTCTTGGATCCCATATCCAAATTCCACTTCATCCCAAACTTCAATTCCAAGTGCCATTAGGTCAGATCTTGCATCTATTTCCATACTCCTCCAATACAACAATATGTATTCATATTCCTTATCAAAGACCATGTGTGTTGAGTCTCTAGTTGAGGACACCTCCTTAGGATCCATTGTGTTATTTTTAGCTTTTCTTTTAAGTTTTTAAACTCTTATGAAGGTACCCACTCCGATACCAATTGAAGAAAACAATATTATATTGAGAGGGAGGGTGAACAGTAAGACCACTTTTTACTTTTCTTTCCAAATCAATATTATGCAATGTATAGATAGCAATATTACCAATAGTAAAAATCAATGCACAAATCATCACACACAATAGAGACACCAATTTAACGTGGTTCACCCAAATATGGCTACCTCCACAGAGAAAATATTTCACTAAAATTTTCTCAATCAATCTCTTGGGAATTCTTTCCCTATTACAATGTTTATGGACCTCTATCCAAAGGAGATTTTGATCCCCTAAATCTATTTCGTGGATCTCTATCCATAGGAGAACTCCTTCTCCTCTGCTCTGGCTGGTGATCCTCTAGAAGACTACTGCCTCCACTGCACTAGCTTGTGGATATCTCTCCACTGAAGACTCTTATCCCCACTCAGAATACCTATCCTCACTGCCTTGGTTTATGGATCTCTATCCACTGGAGACTACTATCCTCTCTGCTCTATCACCTCCAAAACTCTATCTCAAATATAAAATAAACATACTCCAGTCGGTCTAGCACAAATCTGCTCAACAAGTCCACTAAAATCTGCACTAAACATAGTCCAGTCAGTCTAGCACAAATCTTCTCAATAATTCCACTCAAATCTACACTAAACATAGTCAAGTCGGTCTAGCACAAATATTCTCAACAAGTCCACTCAAGTTTACACTAAACATAGTCCAGTCGATCTAGCAAAAATCTGCTCAATAAGTCCACTCAAATATGCACTAAACATAGTCGAGTTGGTCTAGCACAAATCTACTCAATAAGTCCACTCAAATCTGCACTAAACACAATCCAATTGGTCTAGCACAAATTTTCTCAATAAGTCCACTCAAATCTGCACTAAACACATTCCAGTCATTCTAGCACAAATCTGCTCAACAAGTCCACTCAGACCTTGCTCAAATATACTCAAACAAGTCCACTCAAAACCTTCTCAAATCTTCTCAACAGGTCCACTCAAAACCTACTCAAATCTTCTCAATAGGTCCACTCACAACCTGCTCAAATCTGCTCAACAAGTCCACATAGAACCTTTCCAAATATACTCAACAAGCTCACACAAAACTTGTACAAATATGCTCAATAAGTTATCTCTAGAAATTAACCAAATCTGTATTGTAAGCTTCCACAAAAATCTCACACAAAATCAGTCCACAAGTCTCCTCAAAGACTTGCCTCAAATCCGCTTAACAAGTCCACACAAAACTTGTCCAATCTCATAGAAGCATAAAGAGAATTTTTAGAGACTCAATATGTTCTACACTCAATGCTCAATCACTTTCAATCTCATAGAAGCATAAATATAATTGTTAGAGACTCAATATGTTCTATACTCAATGCTCAATCACTTTCAATCTCATAGAAGCATAAAGAGAATTGTTAGAGACTCAATATGTTCTATACTCAATGCTCAATCACTTTCTCAACTCAAATAAGAATAAATAATAGTTTGTTTTATGGAACTTGAACAATCACTTCATACAACCACTTGACTAGGCTCAACCACTCAACTCAACCAATTTCTTAATGAAACATCCCTTTCTCACAAACCCTAGTCCAAGCATATATCAACCAACTCAAAATGTTTCCAACAATGCTCAACAACAAATCTCACATAACAATGATACTCATGATATTTTCAAACCCTAGTTCAAATTCTTTGCACAACAACTCACTTCATCAACAATGCTTATAAAACAATCTTCACATAACAATGATACTCATGATATTTTCAAAACCCTAACTCAAGTTCTTCACACAATCCAATGGCTTCAACAACAATGCTTATAAAACAAGGTTTTAATCACAACTCTTAATTCCAAAAACCTTGAAGCATTAAATCAAACACTTTCAAAATGGAAACCCTAACCAAATCCTTTTCACTCCAAAATTTATTTAGAAGGCCAATCAACCAACTCAACCAAGAAATAATTTGCCCATACCTTTTTGCTTGACAAGGAGTAGATCTCACAAATCTGCCACACTCACAATTTCTTCTTTGCCAATCTCAATAAGGGTTAGAAGATAATAATTTCCTCAACAAAACACAATACAAAATGATATCAAAAAAAATACACCTTATCACTCCAACTTTAAAATAATATCAATACCCTCATAATAATCTCTTTGGAAAAAATCCTTTTACAAATAAAATCAACACTCACTAAAAATCACAACCTCTTACTACCTTATTACTCCAATTTAAAAATAATATATCCTCTTTTATAAATCACAATTCAACACATGACAATTTTCTATCACTCCTTATTTCTCCTAACCACTAATTTTATTGCCTAACTAAAAGCCTTTTAACAAACCCCTTATCACTCCTAATAAAGACTTTAATTAAAACTTTAGGCAATAAAAATATAAACAAAAATTACCTTTGCCTCTCCATGGGTTTCGAACCCTTAACCTCTACCTCCACGAATGCCCTAGCCATGTGCTCCTCAACCACATGTGCTCAATGCATGTTGAGAACCAAAAGGCTCTACACGCACTATCTTCCTTCCCTGGTACCTTAATCAAAAAATGCAAAGCACGAAAACCTTTCCCTTTGGCGCTTACCACCAACGGGTTTCAAATGCGAGCTCTTGCTTCCACCAACGTTTTCACAGATCATTAGTTTCCAATGGACCACTGTGTCCAACGTGCTTAGAAATCTCCAACCTCTTCACCTTATTCTTGGTGGTTAAGACGAAAATATTTTTTGTCTTCTTCCTCAACGAAGCTCTCGAAATCGCATACGAAATATTTCAACCTTGGCGCATATCAATCGTTCGAGGGATAATCTTCAAGGTCTTTTGGCCTCCCTTTTTATACATGAAGTTGCCATTATCTTCAAACATCGGCGCTCCAAATTTTCAATGATGTCGGTGCATTTATCCTTTGTAATTTATAAAAGATTTAAATTCCAAGGAATTTAAATTTTATAAATTATAATTATAACCTTTGTCTTTTAAGGCCTTCTCTTATTGCATAACTTTGTATTGATGATATTTATTTATAAAAATTAAATTCCTTTTGAATTTAAATATTTTATAAAATAAATATTAGACCTCCTTTGAACTTTGCAATAGGCCTCCTTGGGTATTTATGAAAACTCATTTTAACTTATGCTCTCATATAATATTAAAATATTATGGATCCCTTTTGCCTTTAACTTCTATATTGTTGAAGCTTCTTCTTGAATATTTGTGACACCTTTGATGACTTTATTTTTTTCCGAATTCCTTGATATTAAATATGACTTCATTTCTTGACATCAATGACAATTTTAACTTTTAGGACTCAAAATGTCCAATAGGGAGGAAGTTTGAAGTAGAATAACCTAAGTGATGCACAAGAAGAGGTAAAGGCATCACAAGAACAAAAAGAACTTGTTGTTGAACAAATCACAGTGATGGAAATTCAGCACAATCAGTAATAAGAACAAGTGATGGAAGAATAATAGGAGGGTAGTGTAGAACAATAAGTAGCCCAAGCAAGAACAGAAGAGCAACATGTGGGCTCTACTGAACCAGAAAAATCCTAGGAGTAGACATAACAGTAGCAATATCAACAGGAGGTTGTGAATATAGAAGATAGTGAGAACGAGAAGAATATCGTAAAATAGTCTCCATATCAGGAAAATACAGATACAATGAGAGCACTTTGAGAGCTTGGGGGAAGCTCTAGCCACCACATGGAAGAAGAAGAAGAACAAACTCCTATAGAAGAGGAACGACGGAGAATAAGAACAAGTTACCTTTTGAAGGTACCACAGTTTGATAGAATTAAAATAGAAGAGGATGCAAATGGATTAGAAGAGGATGTGGAATATTTCGTCTCACAAATAGGTGATGCCATAGCCAACACCAAATTACAATTTTATATTGGACGCGTGGGAGAATTAAAACTATGGGAGGAACAAGTGTCTCACAATCTGGAGAAAATAACATAATGGGCATATTAAATCATTACAAAACCTTCCTGGGATACATTGAGGCATAGGAGCATCTGATTTGGCACCTAACTATACCTTCAATTTATGTAAATTGAACACCAGAGTTCATACAAATTGTACAAGGAAAACTTACCTGATTTGGTAAATAGAGCTATGGAGATAAAAATACCTGATTTGACAGTTTGAGGAAATCGACTTGAACGGTTACAAAATTGTGTACAAAAGCCTTCAAAAGTGATTATGTCAGTTTGAATGAGTGTAAAAGTGTATAACCCTTTCCACTGTATGATTTGGAATCATACAGTGTGAAAGTTTGACATTTGTACAAGTTGTTCAATCATCGTCAAAGGGTGGCTCAGAGGACTGTACAGTTGTATGATTTGGTAACCGAGTTGGAATTCATACATTGATCATTCCTAGCTTATAAAATTATATTACACTAGGAATACTACACCCCTATGCTACATTCTTAATGTATGCATAATTTACCTCATAGCTGACTAGGGTGCGGCTAATATAATATGTAGCCTATTATTTATGTAGTTCATTCTTTTGGGCCAACATGGTGCCCAATGCAAGCTTAGTAGCTGATATGTAAAGGTAGAATGACACTCCTAGTCATGGAGGAGCCAATACTAGTAGTGAAGCTAGATATTGCTTGATCTTGTCAAAGGCATCTTGACATTCTTCATCCCAATGAAATGCAACCCCCTTGTGTAGTAACTTGTTCATAGGTCGACACTTATCTAATAATTGTGCTATGAAGTACTTTATGGATGTGACCTTTCCTTGCAAGCTATGCAACTGCTTGATAGTTGTGGGGGGAGGTATTTCTAGAATTACCTTGACTTTGTTTGGGTCTACTTCTATGCCTCGCTTAGAGACTATGAATCCCAAGAGTTTACCAGATGTGACACCAAATACACACTTATTGGGATTTAGCCTAACATTATGCTCAATAAGGTGATCTAAAACCTTGCACAAGACATTGATATGCTCATGGTGTAATAGAGATTTGGCCAATAAGTCATCCATGTAATATTCTAGAATATTATGCATGTAGTCATGGAAGATATATGTCATGGCTCATTGGTAGGTGGCGCCAAAATTTTTAAGGCCAAAAGGTATGACCTTGTAACAAAATATCCCCCAAGGTGTTGTGAACATCATTTTGATCTAGTCTTCTGGATTAATATGAATTTGATTATATCCAGAGAAACCATCCATAAGGGATAACATTTCATGTCCTATTGTAGCTATCTACCAATGCATCAATTTTTGGTAAGGGAAACTCATCCTTAGGACTCACTTTGTTGAGATCTCTAAAATCAGTGCAAATGTGAATCCTCCCATCGAGTTTCTTTATGAAGACCATGTTTGAAACCCATGGTGGATAATCTATTTATATAATAAATTCGACGTCCAATTTTTTTTGTAATTCATCCTTTACCATTAAGGTGACTTTTGGATGCATCTTACATAGCTTTTGCTTAATTGGTTTAACATTTGGGTCCAGTGTAAGATTATGCATGACCATATTAGGATCTAGTCCTGGCATATCTTTATAAGTCCAAGAAAAATCCTCTATCTTCTCTATTAACAACTTTATATAATCAACTTGTTCATCAGGGGATAGACCTTCCCCTAATTTGATATTATGGGGATTATCAAGATCTGTACCGATATCCCTATCAACTGTTGGTTCAATTGACATGTGTGATCCATATTCCAACTGGTGTGGAATAGGGATTAAGTGAATGTCATCAGCTGGGTTTACACCCTCAATTGGAATTTCTTGCTCAACCTCAGCTTGACAGATATTTTGAGTAGTCCTTGGAGAAAAATGAAACGGTTGTAACATTTCCTCGCAAGGCCAATACTCTGATGGAGATGGGGGAGAATCTCCCCACTCAAAATCAATTGCCTCAAGGTCGAGGTGCAATGGATTTGAGGAGTTATTCAGATCTCTCAATGGTGCACTTAGATCTATGGAAATCATGTTGATGGATACATGATCTCCCTTCCATGGATGAGTGGGTCTAGAGATCTAATATTGTCTCTTAACTCTCGAGGGTGGTTGTGGTGGAGGTGGAATGATCGACGGTGGTCGGTGTGGAAGGTGTCGATCTTGCTCTTCAAGTGGTAAAATCTATCACCAAATGGGATGTTGTACTGGGAACATGCAAAGATAGAACTCTTCTTCATCATCCAAAGGGACAACTCTATCATGTTCCTCATCTGAACTTGGGTAATTTATGGGAGCTATGCCATAGTCCGATTCATCATCTGTTGTCCATTCGTGAGGAGGACCTTGATCCTCTTCCTCACTGTCAGATTGAAGGGTGTGCGAACTCTCTCCCACTTCGTGAGGTTGAGCGACATCATTGGATAACCCTTGATCTACCATGTTTATGGGAAAATAATCTCCCAATGAATGGACATGATGTGGATTGGCATAGGGATCATGCGTAAGCTCATCCCTATAATTCAGACCTAGGCGTTCCAAACCCTTTGTGAGTACATCTAGAGGTACTGGCTTATTGTGTCCCAACCTAGATTTATCATATGGTAACTGATACTATGGCTGACATGGAACACGAGTACCCTACTCATACAACCCTAGACCAAAACCATACCAATTGCAGCAATGTAGATATCACATGGCATAGTCAGGATTTGACATGTAGTTTATATCCTCAGAGAAGGGTTCATCATCTTCTTGCTGAGGAACTGGAAATGTTCCATACTCGATACCCCCATATATAAAGTTTGTTTGATTGGGTGGTATGCCAAGAGGCACAATGCTACCTATGGGGAGATGAGGTCTTCCCATATCTTGCACTGTCTCGATGGATGGAACTGTTGTGACATTTCTGACTATGTACTCTCCTATCCCTGTACTAGACATCTGGATTGTAACCTGGGATGATGAAGGTGAAGGAGATGGAAGCGAGGCTTGATATGACTCAATGTGTACCTCCTGAGATGGTTCCTTGTCTGTAAGACTAGGAATATCTTTCGTAGATATGGTGGAAATTATGGGAGGAATTTCATCGATTGGCCTCTTCGACATGTTCCTCTATGGAGGATCTGACGATGATGAAGGCTCTTCTGAAGTTGCCAATGATGAAGATGGTATGGGTGAAGATGGTAATGGTGTAATGGAAGGTAATGGAGATGGGAGTGGACTCTGAATGGATTTGTTCAGTTGGAAGTCCACATGAGTCGATGGTAAGGTCGACTCAGGAATTTTTTGCACCATGTTACAATACTTAAAGGGCTCAAGGTCTGTAGAGACTACGTGTACCTACCCTTCATAAGTATATTTGAGACATTGATGAGCAATGGATGGGACACACTTCATGTCTTGAATCCAAGGTCTACCTAGCAATATGTTATAGGCCATTGCACCCTCCAAAACATGACATAGTGTCGATATAGTTTTGCATCCCACCTGAATGGGTAGGACTATAGTACCGACTGTGGAGCATATTGTATCATTAAATGCTCGTAGGGTGTAAGTGGATGCTACAACATGAGATGTTGGAAGTCCTAGGTATTTAAGAGCACTAGTTGTTATTATGTTGCTTGATGAACCAGTGTCTATCATAACTCTCTTATACGGTATATCATTCACACATGCAATGATGTGTAAAGGAGGGTCCACCACATCACTTGCTATAGGTTTGAGTTCGTGCTCATGGAATGTGATCACTGGTTCCTTACATTGTTGCACATGCCCCACAAAATTAATGGAGTTAGACTCCTGGGGTTGCAACTCTATCGACTTAAGAATATCCATTAGAGCTTCTCTATGAGGTGGAGATTGTTGAATTAGCTCATATATGGATAATCTAGCCGATGTTGTTCTTAAGATTTGTGCAAGCTTACTTTTTATTGTCACTACTAGCCTAGGTGGAAGGCTCTATACTAGAGGTGGGGGAGGTTGCGATGTTGATGGAACATCACTTGAAGTTGCAGGTGGTGCAACTTGACTTGGGTAGCATCTATTCCTAGTCACAATACTTACCATCTCGATGTACCCTTGCAAAGGGGGTGTTTTGACCTCATTCATTTGTTTAGTAGGAGCTGCCTGCACCTCATGAGTAGGTAAGGGGTATTTTAAAACCCCCATCTATTGATTATTTTGGGTGAGAGGATTATCCACTTGGAGCTCATTCCTCTCTATCATGTCTTGCACTATGTTTTTGAAACCATAGCATGTAGGCAAGTCATGGCCATTCTATCGATGATATCGACAAAATTGGTCTTCTTGACATCCCATAGGCTTTGGTTTACCTGTATTCAGGTCTATAGGCTTGATTTCTGGTAAATTAACCATTTTGGTAGCCCATAAATGATCGAATAGGGAGTCCATTGACTCAACGAAGGGTGTAAACTATCACCTAGGGTGACGTTGCTTATTTTGACCCTGATTCGCTTGAGTATTATTATTATAACTCGTAGGAGGTTGGGCTTGATAATTTACCTTTTGAGGAGGCATCATTTGTGTAGGCCCAGGGATATTAATGGCCACTTGATTGATCGTTGTTGACTTTGATGGCATCAGATTGCTCTTTGGATTCTTTTTCCACTCCTTGCGAGGTTTAGCTATCTCCCCCTCTTGGATTTTGATCTCTTCTATGGTTCTAGCTTGTGCTAGAGCATCCTCAAGAGTGGGATATTGTTGGAGTTGCAACAATAAAGATATTGGTTTCAAGCAACTCTTTGAAAACATCCGAGTTAACTCAGACACTGGAAATAGATAGGGTAGCTTAGCTAGAAGCGTTCACCACCTATTTCCATAGTCAATGATAGACTCATCGTCATATTGTTTTAACCTCGTAAGGTCAGTTAAGGTCACCTTCCTCTTGGTATTGAAGGTGAAACATTCCAAGAATACGTCTACAAACTATTCAAATGTATAGATGCTATGCCTTGGAAGTTGGTTAAACCACTCAATGGCAGGGCCAAAGAGGGTAATTAGAAATGTTCTCAGGAGTAATGCATCATTCTCCTATATGTTGAAGCACTGATTCATGAATTTTGTAACATGCTCTTGAGCATCTTCTTCCCCTTTAAACTTGTCCAACTTGGGCATTTTAAAATGCTCAAGATATGTTGGGGAAGGTATGGATGGATGCAATGGTTGATTGCACAATTGGTGCAAGGTGGGCTTTTGAAGCCCATTCCCAACTATCTTACCCTCTATAGTTTCTAAGTATTCAAGCAATGCTTGATACACATCAGAGGATTTAATCTCCTCTTCTTTATTTTGGACCCATGAAGGGGGATGAGGAATATTAAGCATAGGTTGAGGTGGTTGATTGTCATCAACCATATCTCCAAAAGGTGCTTCTAAGTAATCCTCGTTTTGTTCCAAATCATCATAAGCCCCATAAGGTGTTTCAAGAATGGGCCTACAAGGAGGAACGAAATCCTATTGTAGGTGATCTATATTAGGCCTAGTGGGTAAGTTCTTATCAGGCCTAGGAGGTCTAGGAGGTAACATTTGATTAGGTCTAGGAGACCTATTCTGATGGAAAGTAGGTTGCCTTTGCCTAGCCTCCTGTCTATGCGTGCTTGGAGTAGGAACTCCATTACGCAATGTTTCTTGAATCTGTTGTTCAAGTCTTTGTCTTTCTAATTGCTGTCGATGCTCTAGGAGATCCAAGCATTGTTTATCAGACCGAAGTTGATTAAACTTAGCTTGATGATCAACATACTTCTTGACTAATTGATTAATTTGATCAACTGTATTGGGCCTATGTGCCTTAGCATTATTTCCTAGATACCTATCTTGTTCAAGAGGGTCTGTGAGATCTACTACGAGCTTCCCTCGATTGAGAGAAGTCGCATTAACTTGAGGCTCACCCCTAAACATATATTCTTGATAATATGTTGGTGTAGAGGCACATCGTGCTTGCATGGAATAATGTGATCGAGGATAATTAGGATCTTCCTCAGGTCTTCCCTCATAAATGAGGAATGGTAGGGCAGAATTGGCTCACCCACTACGATGAGTATCATACTCATCTAGGTTTTGGTACCTTGGGAAAGGGTGATTTGAAAGCATAATATGATCATTCAACCCTACCCTAGGTGTATGGTCTTGCTCCCACACACTAGCATGTGGAGTAGACCGAGTAGGCATGCAAATGTGTGGTATTTCTCTATGTGTAGGCACCTCATTGCGTGGTTGCCTTTCTTGAAATAAGGCATTGGAATTATCTATACTTGGGGAATGATTTCCTAGATTGGGATTGTGACCTATGGGGGTACCCCATGTAGGAGTCCCTTGTAGGCTAGGTCCCCTTTTTGACACTCTAGGACTAACCATCCATTCATCTACCACTCGGCGATTTGGGAGAGTAGGTGGCCACCAAGGAGGTATAACCATGTCCTTGGGGTCAAAACGAAGATGTTCTATGTCCTCTTGCCTACTCCCCATAACTTCCACCCTTAAGTGGGCTTGGCTACGGGTATATACCATAGCTACTTACTCTAAACCTCTATGTGATTATCTCCTTTACAAGTTTTATAGATTCAAACACAATCAATAGAAACACACAAGAATACAAATGATTATCTCTTTTAAATATTATGTGTTCCTAAACTATTTGATGTGTTTCAAATTTGTTGCTTTTGTAAAGAATCTCTTTCACGTGTTTTGAATGTTGATGTAATTCTCAATTTTTTAAAGGTTTTCACCTATATACTCGTAGCTCGACAACCAAAAATGAAAGTCTGATCACGTGAACCAACCAAAGTATGGAGATGAAATCCATACCCGATTAGGGAGCATAGGTCCTACCAGTCCTCACCCAATACTCACTTGGTCAATGTTATACCCTTCAAAGAGGAGTACATGCAAATTTTCCAAGCTACATCGGATCTTGGAGCCAAATTTGGCCAAAAATATAGGGTACGTGGGATTTGAGCCAATGGATGGAGATGAAACCCACCATCGTTGAACTCTATCAGTGGTTGGGGATGAATTCCAACTCACTAACATTAAAAAGAAGCATGGTGTGTGTGATTCCTTTTAAAATTATTGAAATAAAACAAGATAGCATTCAATGATTGTTCACTAAATGCATGAAATTACGTTTCACTTTCAGAATCATAAGCATATATGTAAAAGGAAACTACAAAATTTGTAAACTATATGAAAACCTAACCCTTAGGTAGGTCATACACAAGCAAACCAAACAAATGCATTTTGAAAGGCTATTATTTTTCCTATTTTTCTTCAATTTTGTTAATGCAAAATTTAGAAATATGAAATCTAACTTTCAATTGCACACAAAATACAAGAAAAACTAAAATTTAAGCTTTTTGAAACAACCTAGATGCAAATTGAAGGTTTGGAAGATTACCTTTTCTGTTCTGAAACTTGTTGTTTCTAGAAATTTCTATAGAAACCCCCTAGTTTTGTGGCCATCCCTGGGTGGGATGGCTACAAATTTGGGGGCCATCCCTGGTAGGGACATTTACAGTGGTCGTCCCTAGTAGTTCCAATTAGGAATTTTGCAGTTGTTCCTGCTCAGAACGACCAAAACCTGCAACACACAAAACACAAAAAGGATGTCAAAAATGACAAAAATGAAAGGGAACAAGGGACAAGGGTCCCACCATGATCACCACTGAAGAAGCATAAAAAATGGCATGCCTTAAATGTATTGAAAATGAAATGATATCTATTGTTTCTAAGCAAGCATGCGAAGGAAAGATGCAAAATATGTAAACTATTGAAATGATGAATGATTTGCAGTAAAAGAGGGGGGATTTCTCCTTGTATTTATTAATTCATCAATTCCAAAAGGTTACAATACATCCCCTTTGAGGGCTTATCATTTTGATACATTTCAGATTACAAATTACAAGGGAATGAATCCCTCCATGAGCTTAATGGCGTGTTTCAATGTTCTTCTCGCAACCCACACTTGAGAGCTAATCTTGGGCTTCTTATAATATACCTCTTAGCTCCTCCCTCATGCCTAGAATACCTGCACCTACACACAAGATATTGAATGATGTTAATAGCATATGCATTTAGTGATAAAAACTAGGAAAACCATAGAAAATATGCATCTATGAATATAAAATTAATTTGTGACTATTCTAAACAACTCCAAATGACTTGAAATTCTAATATGATGTTTAATAGGTTATTTTGGAAGGATCTGAGTAGAAATCATAGTGAAATTGTTAGCAGAACTTGTGGCCATTCCTGGAAGGAACAAGTAAGCCTGCAATCATGAAAACACTAATTGACCCATCAAATCTACTCAAAAATTTACCAAATTTGGATATGATGCTATTATAATGCTCTAGAATTGATCTACGTAGAAATTAGACCAAAATTGTTAGCCATTTCATGGCCATCCTTGGCAAGTCCAATTAGGACTATTAGGACTACTAGCATCCCTGGTAGGGATGGCCACAAAACTAAGTGGTTTTTACCACCAATTTCATGGTTATTTGGCTTAAAAATATCCTAAATATGTTTTTGTCAAATTTGGTCAAATAAATCTCAAATTTGATAGGTTTTGGAATCGATTTGGTGTATTTTGGGATGCCCCTGAAAGCGCCTTCAAATGAAGAGGTTTTCAAGGAAAATACTTGGGTAAATGTTGAGGACAAATGTGAGCAGCACTTCATGAGCAATGCTTGTTATTGTCTCCTTCTGAAATTGGGTGGGAGCACCTCAATTTATAGCTAAAATAGGGCAAATGTGCAAAGGGGCAAGTTTTGGCATGCAGGGCAAGTGTTGCCACTTGTCCATTCCCTTGCCATGCATAGGAGGGAAGATGCCTTCCATTTGGGGCCTCCAATTTGTAGGCCTTGATGTTTATGATAACCTCCCAATAAATTTTGGGTGATTGGGTGGGATAAATGGTAGGAATTGATTGCCATTTTTCCCACCCTTTGACTTTTGGAGGGGTCTGGTTCATGGTCGTCCCACCTAGGGATGACTGTTGATGGCCATCCCTAGGTGGGATGGCCATGAACTGTGGTCATCCTTGGGTGGGATGGCCATGGCTACATGGCCCAAAACCTCCCAAAAGTGGGGTAAACCCTCCCAAAAGTGGTTGGGAGCCCTAATTAACCCTTGAGGGTTACCCAATGGGGCCATATGATGTCGATAAGAGTGGCGCATAGCAATCTTATCCAATTTACACGATTTTAGTGTCTACACTTTCATGTCATTTTACATATTTTATTTGTATTCTCTATCCACACCCATCAGTCCCACACATAATTTCTCACCTATTTGATTTTCTCTTGGTTGCTACATCCCCCCACACATTGGGGTAACCATCATCATGACTCTCTATTTCTATCATCGTCACCCTACACATCCATATTTCCACATGATTTACAATCATCTCTAATTGCATCACACATATTTCCTCTTGTAAATATGGATCTTTCATAATGCATATGGCATTACAATCATTTCACATATCCATCCTTCTTCTATGGTTTCATTCATGTTTTTATATTCCATCTATATAAATGCATCTGAAGAAGGAATGACACACGTACTTATTAGAATTACCACTTGGATGTCAACTCCCTTTCTCGGTATTATAGGATCTATGGTATCTTGCATTTTCTTTACCATTCACTAGTTTAGCCAATAAAACGTCACCTCTAGCTAACAGGTTATTACACTCCTTACAATTTTCTTTAGTTAGTTCAACTTCTTTCAAGGACCATTCACACAGGTCACATCTTAACAAATTTTGAGTCTAGGGAAGATAACACCTTGCATAGATATTGTCATCTAGAGAATGGTTTCCCCTACTCACCCTATCATTTGCATTATCAACATACAACCTATGGATAAAAAAAAGGATAAGCATAAGAAAATATTTTTAAAAAATGGGTAGAAAACAAAATCCAATGCCCATACAAAAAATAAAAAGCACCACAAAAATACAAGCAATAAATGAGGGATAGAAAAAAAAGGAAAAGCATCCAGATATCACAATTCTTATGCTTCATCACCTTTTGTGCTTAGGTTTAACATAACATCATGGGATGATTTCCATCACTAGCAATAGGCCGTAAGCACATACATGCCAGTGGAATAGTCTTACAAGTGGTGACACATCTGTCAGATTAGCAACCTTCTTTTGTACATATTAATGTAAGCTTATGGATGAGATAGATACCTCAAATATGTTTACAACAGGTTAGTCCTACCTTCCTCAAAATGTATACATGAGCATCACTCATTTACACATAGGTCCTTGATAGAATTTGACCTAGCCAAGTTTGTTATGAGTTTTCGATAGATCTCACTCAATTTTTCATGAGGTTTGATTGCTACAACTATGATTATCAAAATTGTTGCATACACACTACACTATCCTACATCCCTAAGATTATGAAATTAATAACATTACCATAGGCTATGTTATGAGACAAGTGCTTCCTCTATGCATTTCAAATCTCACATACATACATCCTTGCATCTATCATACATGCATTTATTTTTATTACATCATTCATCATCACATCTATCTACATGTATCTCCACTGCATCACATTGCACTATCTCTACACTACAGTGATATCATTTCTTACATACTACCATATGCACATATATTCTTTCATGGTGCATCTACCTACCGATATTTCACACAACAAAAATACAAGAAATCACACACACATTCAAAAAAGTCACAACATATATATATAAGAGTCGTAACATAATAGGTATCTATATATATATTAAGATCAAAAACACCATTAGGATACAAAATGGTTACAAGTCCATAAACCATAATCACATCAGCTTGTATGCTAAAAAAAATAATAATACATCACTACAAACCAAAAGCATCAGTCATATCGATCACTAGGAGTCTCTCCACTCCCATCATGAGTCACCATACCCTACATCACTTCATGTTTTGCTGCCACCCTACTAGACTCTGCCCCTGCCTCGGATTTTTTTGTCACCACAAGGACCACACTCCCTCCTGACAATGTATTTGGCACCTCTGTCCCTACTCCCCTTCATGTAATTGAGGTGATACTTTAATGAATCTACTACACATATGTTTATGCTCATGATCGTGATCTCGACTATGATCATGACCTACCATAATTTGATAGTGGAATACCATGTATCATCAGGAAGATCTCACAATTCAATCGAATTGCTATCTCCTCCCTCATTCGATTCCCCTCCTCTTCGCTACCCCTCTACAGTTGCTCTATCTCTACCCTCAACACAACTATATCTATATGGACCTACTCCGTTGCTCTTGCTTGCTCCACATCTTCTTGTGCCTATCGTTGCCACTCAACCTTGGCATGCAATTGATAATCTCTACTAAGTAAGACTCACTCAACATCCTTTATCTCTATCACATACTGCATATTATGTATCTCACCATTCAACCTCTCTCTGCCCATCATAGTCACTCTATTTAGATACTCCAAATTTACTACTATCTCTACATGCTTCATCTCCATTGCAGTAAACTACCCATGTTGTTTTACAACCTAAAGCTCCAACTTCTTCTCCCTAGTGGCATCTACCACCTCTATAGCCACCAATCACTCCTCTAGATCCCTATCGATATATCATCCAACCCTCCTCGCTAGTATGAAGCTACTCTAGCTATCATACCCTCTCATCCAAAATCAACAACTCCTCATCAACCTCCAACCTCTCTTGCTCCTTAATGGATATCTCTCCCATATATTTAATGTCATTAAAATCTCTCACATCAATCATGTCATTGACACCCATATCAACCCCTATATCCTCTCACATCCTCTATCATCATAGGCTCCTCTAGAGGCTCCACCTTATCACCTACTAGCATATTTGCTACCCTCTCTATAGTCGCACTAGATGTGCTACCCAACCATTACCTCGATCAACGAAGAGGAACCTCAGCCTCATACCTCACCTCCCCCTGTGGCCTAGATCAAGTATATCTCACTACTCGCCCAGGCACCCCACTGCTTGACTACACCTACTAATCAATCACTCCCTTGCCTACCTTCCAACTTTGAGTCATCCACTAGGTATCGTACTCTGGTGTTGTACCTACATCATCCACATATAAAATAATCATCGATGGATCCCTCTCACCAGTACAAGGTAGTACTATATGGTGACTACGTCTATCACCCTATCACCTATAAATCATGATAGGTTCCTCTAGAACATCCTACTACAAACCAAACTATTGCATAAGCCTGCTTAACTAGAAGAACTCAGCCTACCAAGTATACCAACCCACTATTTATCACCCTCGATGAATAGCTCCTAGCTACTCCTCATCCTTTTTCCACACTACTCCACCCATCTAAGGCCTCCAACAAATTTCCTTCACCTCCAAATCCCCAAAATTCACCCTCCAAAACAAAGTATCACCCTCATGTGGCCTCTTCATCCCCTTCTCCTCATCTATCCTCCATCTCAATGCATATGGCAAGTGAGTATTCCCCTCCACATGAGCATTATAGGGGAAAAATGATGATCACTCTATGGCTATATGATCCCATGCCCACACTTGTAGCAAATAAGTCCAACTCAATCCCTTTTGCCCCACATGCACCATATTGTGCAACTCCCTGTACACCTGGGCCAACAGTGCAGGTGCCCACACAAACACAAACCTGTGCTCCACCATGTTGCATACCACATCCAACATATTCCAAGTAAACAATATCTTAGAAGTATATTGTAGGGCATTGGTCGATATCATCATCACTACACACTAACGATCTGACAAAATGCCTTGATGCCAAAGGTACTTATAATCCATCTTCTTAATATCTACCTCCCTCCACCCTGCACCAAATACATGCTCCATCACAACCTCCTGACTGTCATCTGTAGCTACCCTCACTGGAACACCCTCAATGGATAACTTATAGATCTTATACACATCTTCTAAGGTGATCATCATCTCACCCATCAAAAAATGGAAGATATTCCTATCAGGATCCCACCTCTCACATAAGGTATATATGTAAGCTTGATTAGAATGAATGCTTATGCATTCCCAAATGCCCTTCAACCACACTACATCCAACCATACCTAATCCTCATCATTTTTCTTCATAATCTCCTCTAATTCAACTTTCACTGTCCAAACATAATATCGCAGCTCAAGATTCTTCACTTGTTTCATTCACAATAAAATTCATGTCAGTTCCACACACAAAAAATAGAGAAAAAATACAATTCATTCTAGTCAATTCAATTTCAAACAATTCACTAGAACACATTTCACAAACAACAAAATCATTCACTTCCTTTCTCACGCATATTGAGATGCAAAATCATGCACAATGTACAAAACATGATAAAACAAAAACATAGGCATATATTTAGATACCCATTTCACCATTTCATGGTAAAATTCCAAACATATTTGATAAACAGTGCATATCTGGCTCCCAATATTCAATTCCATGTTTACTCAAATACACCTCATGGCACGAAATTCAAACACACATTAAATACTGCAACACACAAAAATAGAATACAATTTTAAATACCCATTTTGCCCTTTTACAATGAAAGTTTCAATAGATTTCAAAAATAACATACCGATCATTGCCAACATCACAATCACATTCAACCAACTTACATAAAAAAACCACATATCAACATCACACACCAAACAAGGAAAAAACAAAAACATAGTTGCACATCTGGATACCCATTTGGCACTTTTATAGATAAAATGCAATCACATCTAAAAAATAGTACACTATTTGCTCCCAATAGCAAACCCCACTCACGCAACTACACTACCCGTAAATCAGTCAAACTAACATAAAAACTAGTCAAAATGAAAATATGATCACACATCTAGATACCCATTTTGATGGCAAGCCAGGATTCACACAACAAAGTTCACAGTAATTTTCAATAAATTGTTTAATATAGTTTTTACAGTCGTCTTTCCAGGCATACAACTCTCCCCCTTAATCCAGAACTCACCATCCCCCCCCTTACAAATTTTTTCGAGTTTTTATCAAGGCCTCGATCCTCTAGGCAATCAATGCCTCCACCTAACCAAATTTCAAATTCAAATTTCCCTCTTCGTCGAACTTCCAAATTTCTCTGTCTTAAATGGGCAACTGCCCGATCTACCAGGAAGCTTACATTAAAGGCCTCCCTTGACCTGCACCGACCGTTTCATTCTGACTGTCCTCTGCACTGTTGTCTCCTTCATAAAGCCATCACCTGTAATTGTCGTGTTGCCAAAAATAATCAAAATAAAATGTGTGGTCGACACCTCCCTTAACAATCTACGTGGCCCTCATCTTTGTTTTCATACACGTAGCCGACCGCGTGTAAAAAACCTAGCCATGCCTTCTCCTTGTCACAATAAATTTGATACACGTGCCCTTCACAACCGATATGAAACACGTGGCTGTTCACGTGTCAATTTTGGCCTTGCCCGGCCGTCCGCTTACTCTCTTTTGGTCCTATCTTTACTTGGTCGCGATATCGCGACAGGTCACGAAATCGCGACATGTCACGATATCACGACCAAATGCACCTCTTTTATTCCGAAGTCCTTTGGGGTCGCGATTTTGCGACCCCCACTCCCCATTTTGCCTTACTCTGCTCTCTAACTTTATTTTTAACTTTTGCCGCTGTCAGATGATACGCCACGTGTCGGCCTTTGACTGGCCACGATATCACGACAGGTCACGATATCACGATGGCACCTCCCCCTTCGCCTTTGCTTTGAGAATAGTCACGATATCGCGATGTCATGATATCGCGACGGCACTATCTCCTCTGCCTTTGCTTTGAATAAAGTCATGATATCGTGACGTCGCGATATCGTGACAAAACTGGCCCAGGACCTGCCCAAGCCTTTTGAGGTCGCGATTTCGTGACCCCTCCCCTTGCTTAAAGAAACTTACTCCCCTTTGCTCCACAAAACTTCCCCCCTTGGAAAATACTGAAAGTAGATCAAATGCAAAGTACTTAGAAAATTTAGAAACATTTTGGAAGATGCAAGATTGCTCTACTGCCATCGGATGCTCCTGCATCAGCCACCCGGGGTAGATTAAAAGTGATCCTCACTTCTATTTTGTTTGGGGAAGACCCAGGCGGTCAACCTTCGTCTTCGACAACCAAGTTGCATCCTCAACAGGTCTGCCTTTCCACTTAATCAAATACTCAGAATACTGCTTGTTTCTGGTGCTTCTGCCTTCACGAGTGTCCAATATTTCCTCGACCTCGTCTGTGGTTGGAGTAGATGCTGGAACTTGCCATAATTCTACACTTGGTACCTCTATACTCTCTCCCTCATGATATTCTACTAAATCTAAAATATTAAAAATGGGTGAAATATCAAGCCAACTTGGCAATTCCACTTCATATGCATTCCCTGACTCCCGTTTTCCCAGTATTCTGCATGGCCCAAACTTCTTCATCTTCAATTTGTTATAAGTCTTGGCAGGAAATCTCTCCTTCCTGAGATGCACCATGACCTCATCTCCTACTTTGAACTCCTTGAATCGTCGCTTCTGGTCTGCCCATGTCTTATATTGAGCATTCATTTTTAAAATTTGTTTCCTTACCTCTTCATGCAGACTTTTCATATGTTTCGCAAATTCTTCTGCCTCGGCACTGCACTTTTCTCTCTTATCCAACTTTCTCAATTCAGACACATTTCTCAGGCTGTTTCCATATATTATCTGGAATGGAGATTTATTTGTGCTCTTATTGACGGAACTGTTATACGCAAACTTCGCCTGTGGTAAAACTAAATCCGATCCCTTGGGTTGATCTGCTATCAAGCATCTCAGCAAATTACCCAGGCTTCTATTCACCACCTCTGTCTGTCCGTCAGTCTAGGGGTGGTATGTAGAACTGAATTTCAGATCTGTCTTCATCTTCTTCCACAAAGTTCTCCAGAAGTACCCAACAAACTTTGTATCTCTGTCAGAAACTATGCTTCTGGGTAGACCGTGAAGTCGTACCACTTCCTTGAAGAATAACCCTGCAATATGAACTGCATCACTCGTCTTCTGGTAGGGAATAAAATGTGCCATTTTGGATAATCGGTCAACCACCACAAATACAGAGTCATTTCCCCTCTGTGTTCTCGACAATCCGAGGATAAAATCCATGCTTATGTCCTCCCATGGCCTCTCAGGTATAGGTAATGGCTAGTATAATCCTGTGTTCTACCTTACACCCTTTGCCATCTGGCATATTCTGCAACCTTGCACAAACTTCTGTACATCTTGTTGAAGTTGCAGCCAGTAGTCATTTTCCTCCACCAGGGCAATGGTTTTATCCCGACCAAAATGCCCAGCCAGTCCTCCGCTATGCTTTTCTTTGATTAATTTTTCCCACATGGAACTCCTTGGAACACACAATTTACTTCCTTTGAACAAAATTCCATATTGGATTAAGAAATCCAACCATTTTGTCCTGTCCACAGTAACCGGTGTTAAGCAAGCCGCCCAGGCTTCTACAAAATCTGGATCTTCAGGGTACAAACCCTTCAGTTCCTCAAATCCCACTACTTCTACTGTCAATTTAGTCAGTAAAGTCTGCCTTCTACTCAAGGCATCTGCAACTCTGTTTGATTTCCCACTTCTGTGCTTCAGCACAAAGGTATAGCTTTGGAGGAACTCCACCCACTTCATGTGCCTTTGATTCAGTTTTGTTTGACTGTTCATGTACTATAAAGCCTGATGATCAGTAAATAGAACAAACTCCTTTGGCAATAAATAGTGTCTCCACTTTTTCAGAGCCTAAACTATGGCATAAAATTCCTGGTCATAAACTGAATACTTTTTCCGAGCATCATTTAGCTTTTCACTGAAATAAGCAACAGGTCTGCCACCTTGACTCAGTACGACCCCTATTGCACTTGCCACTGGCATCACAGTCTACCTGAAATACCTTGTCAAAGTCCGGGAGTGCCAAAACCGGCTGTTCTGTGACCTTTTTCTTTAATGCATCAAAGCTCCTTTCAGCCCCTAATGTCCATTTGAACTCCTTTTTATCCCCCCTCATTGTTTCTGTGAGGGGTGCACAAATGCTGCTGAAGTTCTTTATGAACTTCCTATAAAAGCTAGCTAGACCATGAAATGATCTTACTTATATTGTGCTTCTTGGGGTAGTCCATTCAATGATGGCTCTCACCTTCTCTGGGTCCATTTTTAGACCTTCTACTGAGACTACAAATCCCAGGTATACCAACTCTTTCTTGACAAAATTACATTTTTTTAGATTTATTAATAACTGCTCTTCCCATAGCTTTTCAAAAACCCTCCTGATATGCATCAGGTGTTCCTCCAGGGATCTGCTGAATATCAATATATCATCTAAATAAACAATGACAAACTTTCCCATAAACTCTTTTAGTACTTCATTCATCAGCCGCATGAAGGTACTAGGTGCATTGGACAGCCCAAATGGCATGACCAACCACTCATACAAGCCTTCTCTTGTCTTGAAGGCTGTCTTCCACTCATCTCCCTCTCGGATTCGAATCTGATGATAGCCACTTTTCAGGTCAATCTTCGTGAAGTACTCAGCCCCACTTAAACAGTCCATTATATCACCCATCCTTGGCAATGGGAATCTATATTTGATAGTGATTTTATTGATTTCCCAAGAGTCTATGCACATTCTCCACTCTCCATACTTCTTAGGTGCTAGTACTACAGGTACTGCACACAGGCTAATACTCTCCCTAATCAATCCTTTCTCCAGCAACTCTTGGACCTGTCTGTTTAACTCCTTAGTTTCTACAGGTGTCATTCTGTGTGCAGCTTTATTTGGCAAGCTTGATCCCGGCACCAAATCTATATGGTGGCTGATCTTCCTTACTGGGGGTAAACCCTCAGGCACATTATCTGATACAATGTCTGGAAATTCCTCCAGCAAATCTAGGACTTCTGCTGGGGTACCTTGGCATTCCTTCTCCCTAACTCTAGGAATTATTGCATAACATAAATGTTCATGCTTCAACCCGTCCAAAAACTTTCTCCCTTCAACTAAACAGATTCTGGAGTTGTTACATACCTTTTCATCCGCTTCCCTTAAGGGCTTCAGCTTATGGTGCACACCATTCTTCGTCAATGAGTAGGTGTTGGCACGGCCATCATGCACTGCACTCCGGTCGAACTGCCAGGGCCTCCCCAGCAACATATGGCAAGCATCCATAGGCAGGATGTCACACAGGACCTCATCACAATAATTTCCAATATTAAATTTAATGGAGCACTGCTCATTGACCAAAGCTCTGTGGTCCTTCTGTAACCATGCGACGCGATATGGATGCTGGTGCTTCTTCCTCTCTAACTATAGCTTTGTAACCATTTCTTCTGAAACCAGGTTATCCGTGCTACCATTATCAATAATAATATTGCAAACCTTGCCCGCACATTTACATCTTGTGCGAAATAAACTTCTTCTTTGATCTATGTCCTTCTCATTCAATAGGACTCTTCTTACGATCATTGCTTCCCCTCTCTCTGCTTCTTCAGAATGTTCAGACTCCACATCCTCCTCTGCCATAGCAGCTCTGGCTAGACCCTCTGGCCTCTTGTTTGTTCTTTCCCGGTGTTGTGGACACTCGAATGCTTGATGCCCTTCTTCACCACAGTGGAAACATGTTCCACGAAATACTCCTCTTCCAAATCCTCGTCTAGATCCACCCCGTCCTCTTGGGTAGCTGTTCTGGTCTCGGGGCTGATAAACATCCTCCTCCCTTTGATCCTGGTTACTACTGGCTTCACCAGTCTTCTTCGGGTCCTTATATTTTTCTCCACTGGTTCTCCCACCAGTTCTTCCACCACGGCCCCTTCCTCTTTGTTTGCCTTCAAACCGCCTATTCATTTTTTCTTCCACCTTTAAGACAAACTGGTAAGCATCCTCAATGGTGCTTACCCGAACTAGGCTCAGTTCTTCCTGGATACCGAGTCTCAACCCATTAATATAACTGGCTACCTTTTATTTGTTTGCCTCTAAATGTCCAGTTTTAATAGAGATTTTGTAAAAATCCTCAGTGTATTCCTAGACAGTTTTGTTTGTCTGTCTCAGACTCTGCATTTTCCTTAGCAGATCCAACTCGTAATCTACCAGGATAAACTGTCTTTTCAGCTTTTCCACCATTCTATCCCATCTGTTTATTCTCTCCTTCCCTCTTCTATTTCTCTCCAACTGTATTCCTCTCCACCAAATGCTGGCATGACCCTTTAACTTGGTCTTGGCAAACCTGACCCAATTAGGGTCTTCAACCTCCTCATATTCGAAATATTCTTCTAAATCATTTATCCAGTCAATCACCTCTTCTAGATTTAGGTTTCCTGAGTATGTAGAAACCTCCATTTTTGGTTGCTTTCCAATTTGAGAGATGGCCTTGTACAACCTGGCTTGTGCAGGGTCCACAGCCTCTTCTTCCTCAAACTGGTCTTCTTCTTCAACTTCATCTTCACTTTCGTCATCCCTTTCGGGCTCGTGCCTTCTGCGTAACTCTGCTTGCAAGGCTTGAACTTGTCTCTGCAAGGCTCGAAAGTCTTCGGCCGGCACCACATTTCCTACTCCACCACGGTTTCTTCGTGGAGGCATCTTCTCTTTCTTTTTTTTTTAAATCCTTCCACAGATCCTGGTGTAACTGCCTCTCTCTGACGATCTGTTACACGCTCAGGAGCTCCCGCTCTGATACCACTTGATGGCAAGCCGATATTCACACAACAAAGTTCACAGTAATTTTCAATAGATTATTTAATATAGTTTTTACAGTCGTCTTTCCAGGCATACAGCTCTCCCCCTTAATCCCGAACTCACCATCCCCCCATTACAAATTTTTTTGAGTTTTTATCGAGGCCTCGATCCTCTAGGCAATCAATGCCTCCACCTAACCAAATTTCAAATTCAAATTTCCCTCTTCGTCGAACTTCCAAATTTCTCTGTCTTAAATGAGCAACTTCTCGATCTACCAGGAAGCTTACATTAAAGGCCTCCCTTGACCTGCACCGGCCGTTTCATTCTGACTGTCCTCTGCACTGTTGTCTCCTTCATAAAGCCATCACCTGTAATTGCTGCATTGCCAGAAACAATCAAAATAAAATGCGTGGCCGACACCTCCCTTAACAATCTATGTGGCCCTCATCTTTGTTTTCATACACATAGCCGACTGCGTGTAAAAAAATTGGCCATGCCTTCTCCTTGTTGCAATAAATTTGATACACGTGCCCTTCACAACCGATATGAAACACGTGGCTGTTCACGTGTCAAGTTTGGCCTTGCCCGGCCGTCCGCTTACTCTCTTTTGGTCCTGTCTTTACCTGGCCGCGATATCGCGACAGGTCACGAAATCGCGACCAAATGTGCCTCTTTTATGCCGAAGTCCTTTGGGGTCGCGATATCGCGACATGTCACGAAATCGTGACATGTCGCAATTTCACGACCCCCACTCCCCCTTTTGCCTTACTCTGCTCTCTAACTTTCTTTTTAACTTTTGCTGCTGTCAGATGATACGCCATGTGTCGGCCTTTGACTGGCTGTGATATCGTGATAGGTCGTGATATCGCGACGGCACCTCCCCCTCCGCCTTTGCTTTGAGAATAGTCATGATATCGCGACGTTGCGATATCACGACGGCACTATCTCCTCTGCCTTTGCTTTGAATAACGTCGCGATATCGCGACGTCGCGATATCACGAAAAAACTGGCCCATGACCTGCCCAAGCCTTTTGAGGTCGCGAAATCGTGACATGTCGCGAAACCGTGACATGTCACGATTTCGCGACCCCTCCCCTTCCTTAAAGAAACTTACTCCCCTCGCTCCACAAAACTTCCCCCCTTGGAAAATACTAAAAGTATATCAAATGCAAAGTACTTAGAAAATTTAGAAACATTTTGGAAGATGCAAGATTGCTCTACTGCCACCGAATGCTCCCGCATCACATTTGGCTTGTTTAACACTTTGTGCTTCATTTTTCATAAAATATTGCATAAATTTCAAAAAATGATGCAAAAACCTCCCCCCTTATTTCATGCTTTTCTAGAAACAACAAAATAAAACAAAATAAAGTTGCAACCACTTACCGATGGGTCCCTACATCGATTGCCATCTCCAACCTATCCCATCACCATCATTGCCTCTAAATCCTTAAACTACAAGCACTCTGCATCTCCATTCGTCGCTCACTCCTCGCTCTCCAAATCACTCACTGCAAATGACCCCCCACGCATATCAAAAAAGGTATAGAAATACCTAAAAACCCTAATTTGGCCCCCACCCTATGATTTAGATCCAATTCGCCCTCCAACCTACAAATTCAGGTTCAATTCATCCCTCACGATGCGAATTGAAGCTCCTAACTTCAAAATCATCAAATTTTTACTCCAACCCCTAGATTACCTTTCCCTCTTTCTCCCATTTAATTGTTCATCCTTATTATCATCTATTTTCTTCTATCAATCACCTCATCATCACTTCATCACATTTCATTCACCTCATTGCTAGTTCCTCATTTGAGGGGGTATTCATATCCAAAATCCACTTTGCATTCAACCAAACAATCAAACATCCAAATCACGGATATCGCATCTGTCTACAAATTTTTTTGCTAAAGATAATCTTAAGATAAAACTCCATCCCAAATCATATATTTATTAAATTATGAGAGCCATGTGCAATATTGGATATGCCACTCTATCATATAGTTGGTACTGACCAAATATTGAATGGTACATTTTAATAACCCAATAATGGATATGTCACTCTAGTCTTCATGTATATCAATGACGATCACATAATGAATGGTATGTTTGAATAATCCATGCCATACAAATCAAATGGTTTGGCAAGTATCACCTTGTACTCATCAATCAATTAGAAGCAAAAATTTGAATAGACATATGTTCTATTCATATTTGGACCATCTTGCATTGGTTGTTAAAGCAAAAGCAGTCATAAGTCTCCCTCTCAAGCAACTCGTATGACATTGCAAAATGTTGTACAAAATCAAAAAATCATTGTGCTACATTCATAGTCACCCACATGTATCCATTCACCTCCATCTCATCATTTCACACTTCGAGTGGCTACATACCTTTGATTAGATCCCATTCTTTTATCTTCTTCTTCTCTTCTTCTCCTCTTGGCTATTGATCAATGTTGTATGGTTACACTTTGAATGGCTATATACCTTTGATTAGATCCCATTATTTTCCCTTCTTCTTCTCTTCTTATTTCATCTTCTCCTCTTGGCTATCGATCAATGTTGTATGGTCATGCTTCAAGTGACTACATACATTTGATTAGATCCCATTCTTTTTCCTTATTCTTCTCTTCTTCTTTCCCCTTCTCCTCTTGGATATCAATCAATTTTTTATTGTCACACTTCGAGCATCTACATACCTTGTATTAGATCCCATTATTTTCCCCTCTTCTTCTCTTCCTCTTCTCCCCTTATTTTCTTGGCTATCGATCAATGTTGTATGGTCACGCTTCGAGCGGCTACATACCTTTGATTAGATACCATTATTTTCCTTTCATCTTCTTTTTCCTTCTTCCCCTCCAATTCAAAACATCTCATCACCTTCTCATATCATATTTTTACACTAAACTATGTTCCATACAACATAGTACAAAAAGGGGTAAATGTAGACACCTAAAAGTCACACATGCTCACTTCTAGATACTTGCACATCTACATACACACTTGTAGACTAACATAGGCTATCATAGGCCATTTTAGGCCATTGTAGTCATTCATAGGCTATCTTAGTTATCCGTAGGCTCCTAAATCTACAAAACTAGGTAAAACACTTTCTACCCATTAGGAGACCATCTATTAGACCCCCAAGGTAACTTAAGCCCTCCCCTACACCTAATTAGACTTCATGGGACCTTATCCCTATTTAAAAGCCTAATTAGGTTGATTAGTGATCTAATTCATCATTGACATTTAATTAAATGCATTTTTTCACTTAAGTGATATTAATTAGGGTTCTAAACAAAATTAGCCCTAAGCACACTCCCACACACGTGTGCACATGAGGTTAGTTAGGATATTTTCAAATGCTCTAACTAAACCCTAACCTAACTTAGGATCTAACTAACCTTAGTTAATCCTAACTCTTCCTCACACATGTGTGAGGAGATATTTCTCTAAGACAAAGGTTTGACACCTATTCAAACCCTAACCTAACTCCAGCATGGAGTGACTCTAAGGGTTGGTCTATCTAACCCCTTCTCTTGACCTCATATTTTTCTTATAAATAGAGGGCTCCCCCTCCTATTCTAGATCTCTCTCCATTTTTGCTACCATATAGAAACTATGTCAAAATTAGTCTAGGATCGCATCTGATAATTCTACGTTGTACAAATAGCAAAGGACATCTTTTGTCATCCATCAGGATAGAAAGTTTGGTCCCATAGCTAGAAAAAGTTTGATTCACCCCTAACCTACAAATATGATCTCCAATTCACCCCCTACCATGCGAATTGATCGTGCAACACATCTACCTTAGCAAATTTAGTAGGTAAGCTTTATTTTAGGTTTTTATAGTGTTTTATTCAATTTCCATCATGTTTCAGCATAATTTTCCTTTGAGTATCTTCGTCTCTTATAAACAAGGGGCTTGACCAAGGTAGACCTCCAAACCCTCTAACCACCTTTTTTAGACCTTCAAAAATAGGTGTAGGAGATCACAAACAACAACAACCAACAAACCAGTGGTGGTTCGCAGGACCACCTTCACTAAGGAGTCTTGAAAGAAACCATCAGAGTGTTTGATATCCATGACGACATATTGAGAAAAATTATCCTTGTAACCCATGAAAGTTTTAATGAATAAAAAGCAATATTTTGGACATTACATTTGTTTTATATTTTATGTTTGATCCAATGTTGTCTTTTTTTTTCTTCAGCCTTAATCTTAGGGCTTCAAGCAATTTTCACTATGGTAATCAAGCGTATAAGAATATTTGATGATTCCCAACTTGTAGTTAATCAAGTAAGGAAAACTTACCAATGTAAGGATCCAGTTTTGAAACTTTACAATGAAATTGCTAGTAAATTTTTATTGGTAAGAGATTGACAACTTGCATTATTCAACTAATATATTTATAGATGTGATGGCCTCTCTAGGATCATTAATTCCAAATAACCCTGCATGAGATGTCCAACCGCTAATTATTACTACAATGTCCAAAACTACAATTAAACGAGTTGAGTCTAAATATGAAAAATATGTTTGCTTCATTCATGCAAAGTCGTACGAGTCTTGGCTTCATCAAATAAAGGACTTTCTTAAGTTTAGTACTCTCCCTACAAATTTTTCATGAACTACCAAATTCACATTTAAACAAAAGGTGTCTTGTTACACTCTTATAGGAGGTGTTGTATAAACGTGGCTATAATGGTATTTTACTCTGATATCTAGATCCCATAGAGGCACAACGGGCCATATCTGAGGCCCATGGTGGTACTTTTGGTGACCATTTTAGTGGTATGGCCATTGCAAAGTGTATTTTGTGTATGGATTACTATTGGTCTTCCATGAAAATTATTGTTGCGACTATGTAAAGAAATATAAAAAATATCAACAACATACAAACTTAACTCATGTACCATTGTATGAATTACAATCTATTCAAAGTCTTTGGCCATTTTTGCAATAGGGCCTTGATTTTAATGGTAAAATATTATCTCCCTCATCGATAAAACATAAATTCATCATCACAGTCACATAATACTTCACAAAGTGGGTGGAGGTAATTACTATGACCAGTATGACAAGAACTAAAATCATGGAGTTTATACTCCAACATATTATCTGTTGTTTTAGCATTCCCTCAAATATAATCTCTAAAAATGGCAAATATTTTAAGAATAAGTATGTTTGAATTCTTTATAAGAAATATCATATTCAAAATAGCTTCTTGACTTCTTATTACCCATAAGCAAATGGACAAGTTGAGGCAACTAATAAGACATTGATATCCATTCTAAAGAAACTTGTCAAATATAATCACAGATATTGATATACTCAAATTTATTTGGTATTATGGGCTTATTGAACGGGTATTCATACACCTATATGGGTAACTCCATTTTTTTTTATTTTATGGTGCTAAAGTAGTTATACCTCTTGAGATTGAGATCCCCTCACTACACATTTCATTACAAGAATTCATGGATGACAATAATTCTAGACAAGCACAACTTGACCAATTCATGCTCCTTGATGAAAGGTAAATCAATATCTTAGATAATCTATGGTTATATCAAGATCATATCAAGCATGCTTATAATACCAAATTTCATCCATGTGAATTCCAAGTAGGAGATCTCATCCTCAAGAAAAATCAGCAAAACACCAATGGCTTGTCGCACCTTCATGACAAAGTCACGATTAATTGATTAGGTCCATTTATAATAAAATAGAAGATAGGTCCTCGAACATATAATCTTGCTAGTCTCAATGGAATATAAGAGTCTAAGTCGTTGAACATTATTCTCTTGAGAGCATTCTACACCTGAAGTGATATATTATATATATACAGGTAAAAATAATAATAATAATAAATTTTGCTTAGTCATTCATATTGCATCCATTGCATTTTTGTATACATAGTCACATCATCTTCACATACATTGCATATTCGCATCCATGTCACTTCATTTAGTCACATCATTTGTCGTATTGGTTGTCATTTAATTAATTTGGATAATTATTCATCCACTGAATTTTTTTGTCTTAATCAGGGACACCTTCGGTTTAATGTTAGCTTCATTACACCAACCCCCCCCCAAAAAAAAATACAAAAATACAATAATACCCTATAACACCTCATTTCTTTGGTAGTATCTGGTTTCAAGAATCTCTACGTATTTTTAATCACTTAGCCATGTCTAGTGTCTCAAGCAGTCTCCATTGAAAGTCAAACAATCCTTAGGTGCTACAAATTATTCTTGGTTAATCAAGTTTCCTCTTGGACCACACACATTATAACACATTAAAACATTGTGAAGTCTATGAATGATGAATTCATGAGTAGCTATTTTCATAAAGTGAATGGTTTTATTTTCTCATACAATTATGCACATGGTCTGGAAAGTTGAGAATTGACAAAAGGACAAGCTACCCCTTATCCCCCTCCAAACAAAAATCCCTTACTCTTCCACAAAACAAGCAAGTATCCCAAAAAATCCCCTTGGTCTTCTACAAAACAAGAAAGTATCCCAAAAAAAATCCCCTTGCTCTTCTCTAAAATGAGCAAGCCCCAAAAGCAATAAAAATCCCCTTTGCTCCACTACAAAATGAGCAAAATCCCAAATAAAATCCCAAAAATCTAAAAATCCAAAAATGAAATAAAAATAATGGAAAGGAGCTTGAATCCCTAGAATTATAATTTTTTGAAAACCATGGGGTGATCTCCATCGCCAAAAATGGGCTATAGACGTTGGCCTAGTAGTGGAGTAGGCTTACATGTGGTGATATATTTGTCACATTAGCAACCTTCTTTTGTATAGACCTATGTACGCTCATGGATGATCTAGCTTGTTGGCATAAGTTACAATTGATTAGTCTACCCTCACTCATAATGGGAAATGAACATTCATTGCACACACAGTTGGTCCTTGAGAGCTTTGACTCCACTAGGATACCCTTAGCATCATATTGAATTGCGAGATAAACAAATGAGTTTGTTTGAGATCATTAAGATTTTTGAGTCTTTATAAAACAACTCTAGATTCTTTATCCCTAAGGCAAACAAAGTCATAAGAAAGTTTTCATACCATATCATCGTCATTTTATCATCTAGATATTTCAAGCCACTTCATCTTTTCAGCTTTAGATGTTTGTGCCCATGATTAAGAAATAAAGAAAAAGTTTGATAAACAATGGTTCAAAAAAAATTAAATGATAATTTAGAAGGCCATACCATTTGTTCATTCACATACAATATCATAATATCATATGCATTAAATCACAAAATATTCATTCCATCATATGCGCATACCATTATTCATACATTCATAATAAACTCAACACATTAAAACATAATAAAAATGCTACACAAAATCCATGTATATATATATGCATAAATCAAAAGGTACATAGTTTGCCAATAGGTTGTGTACAACAGAGACTTGAGGTTCATAATCAAAAATCAAAATAGTAAAATGATACAATAAGTGCTACTATCTTGCACCACCATGGTCCCTATGTGGTTTGAGGGAGGACCCATGGCTAGATTCTAATGATGTTGATGGATCAAGAAACCATGGAACTCAAGAGTGAGAATTGCTTGGCCTAGGCTCGCTCCATCAACTAGATCCATATCCTAAATAAGAAGGATATAGAGGTAGTGCGAGTCCTCTCTGCACAAGTCGATGCTCCAGCAAGTGAATGTAACTCTCTTATGATAAAATATGAGCCAAATATTGTATTAAACATGTATCCTTATACACCATCTCTGAAAAAAGAGAAACTATCAAAGCTACGTGATCACCTCCACCCTAGGCACTCTATAGCCTTGCAATCTCAACTACCAATTGATCTCGCTCAACCACTAGTCAATCCCACTCATCTACTAATCAATCTTGCTCCTTGGCTAAGCTATCATGATCTACCTTGAGTATGTCCCACTCCTCACTCTGCATAGAAAATCTCTTCGAAGCCTCACCCATAGCTCCCATTTCCACACCCCCACCTCCACAAGCTCCACCATTACCTCTAACCTTGGGAGATCGATCCACCTTAACCCTTGACTACCTCCCCCCATCACTAGCTTATTGACATCTCTATCATTGGGGAGTCTTATTTGTCCCTACCACTACCTGCCCATAATTACTGCTAACATCATCTAAGGCCTGACTCAATACCCAAGGAGGTTGTGCAGCAAACCAAGCATTGTACTAAACTATCATCTCAATGCTATCCACAACTAGAAAATCTACAACCTCATCATCCTCATCCTCAAGTGGCCAATCTATAGAATAATGTAAGCTCAACTTATCACCATGATGCCTATATATCACTAGGGCATTTGGAACCCCTTGTGGTAAACCAAATTATCTCAAAATATGATAGAACTAGATTAATTTCCTCTCATTATTATGGCATATTATCATCCATTTGGCTCATCTAGTTTATCATAGTTGACCCCCATATTCATCCCATTCAACTCCCCCTTGCCATGGTCACCAAATCACATCAACAATTGTCAATCCTAACCAAATGTCCCTATACTCCTACCTATTGTGGCTAGGGTGACTCGGTCATAACTCCTCATTGGTACACCACTTGAGGGTGTAAGGGAGGGAATTATCCCACTCTTAAGATAAACCCACAAGGTGAGCCACACTAAAATACAACCAACACCATATTTGAAGGAGCAAGCTATAGCCTAAACCCTTTCGCTCCCACCTCTTCACCTCATACAACTCAATATAGGTGTGAGCCAAAAAAGTAGGTGCCCATGCATAAACACAAAATTCACTAATCATAGTGATCCCATCCTGCTCTATAGAGGGTTATGCATAAGGGGTTGGACTCAAAATATACTTGTAAAATAATGGTGAATCATAATCGAAATCAACACGAATCAAGGTGAATCCTAAGCAAATCAAATCAATCATATTTACACCAAAATTTGGGGCATTTGAAGACCTAAAAAGTAAGGTCATATTTGGGGAAATTTTTGACATATTAAATCACCTTATAACTTCATTAAAACACCAACATTTTATTAGACTTGAAAAGATCTTTCCAACGAGTAAAAATATACCTATGTTTGGATATATATTGTGGCGAATTGACCCTAAGAAAAAATTGGTCCTAAAAATTTTAGGTGAATGGGCCGACGTCGAGGGTCCTCATATTTGCCAATTTCCAATTTTGGAAATCCTAATATTCACCCAATTTATGAATATTCCCTACTATGCATAACCTTGGCTCCAGATGTTGCACCAGTGCCTTCCATCACAATCACTTACCTCTCCTATAATGCAAAATTAGAATGACAAAATGCAAGAATGATTGAAAATGACTCCTCAACCCCCTTTTATAGCCTAAAAAAGTTCTACTAAATACAGTTCTACATTTGGACGCGCACTCCAAATGTAGACCTGTGTTTGGTAACAATAAGCTTCAAAATATCCAAAAAGAATGTAAAATTAAGCTCACTCATGCATCCATCACATCATCTCATTTCATCTTGTATCAAATTAGATGAATTTGGTAGCTCAAATTTGGAATGCGACTACATTCAAGAAAATTTTCTCAAGGTAATCATCAAAACCTATCTGTGGGGTTGCAAAAGCAAAAATATCTCACAAACTGTAAATTGGTATACACCAGGACAAGAAATAGATTTGAAATATGATGACTGCAATAAAGGTATTTAATTTTCTAGCTATGAATGATTCTAGTATCGTACACATACCCACATTGGTTGGTCCATCTACCATAGCAAAATTGCACATCAATTCACCAAAAGCAAAATTTCAACAAAGCAACCCATTCCAAACTTGGGGTAACCAATTTGATCATGATTCATAACATTTGCATTTATCATTTCACATTCCTCCATAAACAAAATTTGTCAAGTGACTCATGGGTTTCATATATTTAATATTTCATCCATTCATCGTTTAAGGGGGTAAGCCAAAATCAAAATTTTCAAAGATCATTCAATCCTCACACAAGGTCAACAAAATTAATTTTTCCATTCAATAAATCTAGGTGTCGCACCGCATTGTGCCTTACGCAATGTAGTACAAAAATAGGCATCTATAGAAACCAAAACCTAACCCTTCACAAAACCCATCCATAATCTAACCTTGCATAATAAAATAATATGCCTAAGTTTTAACTTAGGCATAATTTCTTGCACATTAATCTATTTTCTAGATTTTATAAAATCTAGAAAATATCCCCTAGGATACCCTGTCTCTCCACTTGACATGTGTCCTAACCACCACTACCCCTCCCCTTGCCACATATCACACCTCACTCCACTCTCACCTACCCGCATGCCACCACTCCACCTAACTAAGACACCTTGGGTGACTCACTCTAACTACCTAGGATAGGTGGTTGCCTTGTCCTTGCCACTTGGCAGCCCTAACTTACCACCTATTATTTTTTCCCTCATCTCCTAAAATCCTATAATGGAACCATCATTTGACTAATACAAGAGAAATGAAAATATATCGTCACATTACCAAAATCATGATAGAAGTACACCAGCATTTCAAGAGGTCGAGCTATCAAGGTTGAGAAGTGCCATATCGAACCATCAAAACCCTTCTACAACTCATTACCAAATGTAAACCTATGTTTACATAGTCATAAATGTAGCTTTTTATTTGACCAATCCCAAATGCAGCCCCATCGATAGACACAAATCAAATAGGTAAATTAGCAAGGTATTTTTTTCACTATTTTTTGTCTTCTGTATATTTTTTCTATTTTGCAAGCATTTACTTTCAAGGTTTTAATAGCTTCATTTTTATGTCAAAAAGGGTCTCACACCATGGAGACCCATCATATGCTATTAACCCTCTTCTTGGTAGGATATGTGTGCAGGTGATAGGTTCTTGAGTAGTTGTTGAAGCAAGGATGGTCCGCAAGGATATTCAAGCCCATCCAATCAACTAATTGTAGCAGAGATAATTTGACACCACCTTTTGTTTGAAATTGCAAAAGGCGCTTTCTCCCTTTTTCCTAATGTACTTTTAAAGGGTAAGAAAAGAATTGTAATTAGACCTCTCTACACTCGGTGTAAATCATTGTAAAAAGGAGACTAAGGCTCTAACGTATTCTAATACAAAATTCATTTTATTGTAATTGCTTGCTTATTTATTATCATTTTCTTGGTGTTGTCTTTATTTTATTACAGTCATGTAGTTGCATTTTAGGCTAGCTTGTCTTGCATTCATTACTTGTTTGTCTTGAAAATAAAATACCTCCTTAGTTAGCTCATCATAAAAATAAAAAGCATTTAGGTTAGCTCTTGTTTTCTTGCATTTGTGTGATATAATATTAGCATGCATTTTTAGTGATCTTAACCTTAATTTTAAATAACCTTTTAAGGCTCAAAAAAGAGTCAAATTTTATTGATCCAAACCTTAGGTTTTTTGTTGAATAAACTCATATAACATCGATACACAAGCATTAACATTAGCATTGACACTTTGAAACACTACATCCAGTAGAGCCTACTTGTATGGAATATATCCATATCTTTGGGTCCTCCTTTGGAAAGAGACCCTCAAGCAAGGAAGCAAGGATTCCAACTAGTCTCCCCTACATGCACTTGGCATGGTTAGGTTTAAAGAGAAAGATCATTTTTTTGTATCCACATCAAGCCACCTCTACTCGTAAGGCATTCCTCTCTATCATAGGGCCCTCTTGACTCACTTACTTCTTGGGTCTTGCCTTTGTCACCCTAGGGGAAACTCCTACGATCCCTTATCTACCTGGTGAATCTATCATTAATAGCTCCACCTTGATGGTTGTGAGGGTCACAATCCTCACCTCCATGTATTTTTTTTTGGGTTGCCCTATCTCTCTTGACCTCTTCTCCTTGATAAATGTGATTTCTGCTAGTACACCTGTAACATACCCAACCTCATGACTTTGTACCTTTAGATAGGCATCGTAGGTGATATCCTCATTGGCATGATTGATAGATACTAATGCATGTATTCTATTGCCACTCTAACATCATCCACATATATCTCGATGAAAGAAGTATCATCCCTATCCTCTAAAAAGTTGGTGGGATCTAGTTTCCCACCTACCCCTACTAGATATCTAGTCACTCTCATCTACTAAAAATAACACATCTCTAGCCCCTACTACACCAGTCTAAACTACCTCTATACTTGATCAAAATGGTATAGCTCTCAATCATATTGATCTATGATGACCCTTCAAATCCATTAAATTCATGCTAGCTCCACCTTATCCTCATCCCTCCCTGGGTGCTGACACCATGGCCTTCAAATCATCTTGTTTAACCTCAACTAATCCACTACTCTCTATGATAGTACCAACAAGCCAACAAATGCTCGTTGGACATGTTTGAAGTGGTGCACCCATGTGTAAACTATTGACCTTTCCTAGTCCTAAACCACCCTTGGTAGCTCTTATGGTCACCTCATTACTAGGTGCTTCTAGTACCAAACCTGTAGTAGAGTCCTACATACAAAATTATGACTCTTATTATACATAATATTGTATAATATCTTATACAAGCATGCTAAAATTAGTATCCCTCATACGAATTGTATCTACTGATTATGTATGTTATATATCACTTCCCTTAGAGACCATGGTAGTTTATTTCTACTCATGTGGTAAAGAATCAATCTAGCTACAAGTCCACATAACATGCATGTCAAGTCTAAAACCCCATATCGGCTATTCAGCTCATCAACATGGATTCCTCCAATGTTGACCTTATGATAAAGATCCTCAAATAACCTCTGTAATGTCTCCCTCTATCCTAAAGTCTTTTAGAACTTTCCTTTGATTAACACCAACAAAATCCTCCACACATTCTCTAGTATGATGGTGACCTCCCCTATCAATAACCTAAATGTAGATGACTCTGAATACCATCTCTCAATTAGTGTAGTCATCATAGATCAATTGCACCCCACCCGAGGTATCTGTGAAAGATGGAGCAACCCAACCACATATATAATTATCCTATCCACTATAATCAAATCCTCCACCATCAACTCTAGTGTCCTTGGTCGCCACTCCTAAGATTCCAAGACATAAAAATAAAAATAAAACTTTCATTAGTCTCACCTATTAACCAAATCTAAATTAATCAACATAAAAATAATATAATTCACACTCAATCATTACATGATCACTTAACACATTCAAATAATATCATAACAAAATCATGTCTTTCTCTATATTTCATCATCTTAACCCTTCTCTCTTTCTCTTCTTTGTCCTCCTTTTCCCATGTTTTCTTCCTTTTTCTTTTCTTTTGTGATATCACTCCTTGTTTTTAATAGGCATGAAATTACAAAATCATGACCTATTTTTAGGGATCATGATTTTGCTCATTGTTGAACATAATTATATCACATATCCCTTTTGATGATATCATGGTCAACAATACCCCACGATATCATACAATCATCCATAATAACTTCTTCCTAAAAATTAAATAAACCAAAAATATAAGCCTAATCTAAGCTTAACCCTAGCCTATTAGATAGGATTTGATGCTTACCTGATCCCTCGTCTCTGATCCTCCAACCTTGCCTCTTACAATTGCTACATGGTGTTGGTTTTTTAAGCCTTACTACCACATAATATCATGTTGGACATTTTGAGGAATATTAGTTTTCATTGATGTCAAAAGGTCCTAAGAAGAATTGCATTTTGATTGGTTCCAAAATATCTTTATGTGAAGCATGATTTAAATGGTTTTTCTCAAAACCATTGATGGCAAAATAAAATGTTTTTCTTAAAACCTATGGAGAGGCCTAAAAAATTAAATTAATTATAATAATTTAATTATATATATTAATTTGTAATTTAATTTAATAATCCTTTTGGTTATTAAATTAATTATAACTTAATTATATTAATTAGTATTATTATTAATTAATTTATAATTTAATTAAATTACCTTATGGTAAGGTTGGAAAAGTTTAAATTTAATTGCAATTGTCTTTTCCCCGTCAACATCATCAAATTTTGTGGAGCGCCAATGCTAATTCCAATGATGGATTTTGTGTATAAATGCCATGCCAAGGGGCATTCAAACCTTACCTTCATCGATTGATTTTTAGTGACCGAGCAAAGTTTATTTCGTGCAAATCATTGAGGAAGAAGACAAAAAATCATTTTGTCTTTTAGCGCCAAGGCCTCACTCCCATTGGATAGTGTGGCCCATTGGTAGTGCATGTTTAGCGAGAGCATTTTGGAGTGAGAGTGACCACGATCGATTCACATGGAGGTCATTGGTGTGTTTGTCTTGAATGTCGAGGTAGAAATGTGTTTGGCACGCACTTTTTAAGTGCCAGGCTTGGGTATAAAGAGCATGTGGTGCTCTTAGCCTCCCAAGTGTGTGCCTTGAGCACACAATGGTCAAGCCTGTAGCTAGGATGCATGAGGAGGCGGTGTTTGTGGGTTCAAATCCCACAAGTGGCAAAGGTACTTTTAATTAAATATTTTTTATTTGCCTAATGTTTTTCCTAAGGTGAAAAAGGGAGTTATAAGGGTAAATGAAAGGTTACTTGCTTGGTAATTAATTTATGTTATTGGAGTTATAAGGAAAGTGGATTTGATTTTTGCCAAAGTTCTTTTTGCCATTAAATTTAATTAAGGAGGTTTTTGAGTTAATTTTGGTGGATGTTAAATTTATTTTAATTGGGAGATTATAAGGTGTTATTGGAAAAATATTTTATGTATGTTGATGGTTGTTTTTAAAGATGGAGTGATAAGGTGTTTGTGAGAGAGATTTATCTTCTAACCTCTTTGAGTTTGGCATACAAGTGTTTGTGGTTGTGGCAAATATTTAAGGTTCCTTCATCATCAAAAAGGTATGAGCACATTATTCTATATTTTATTTGATTGGTTGTTTTCTAGAAAATATGTTTGGAGTGAAAAGGATTTGATTAGGGATTCCTTATTGAGTGTGTTGAGTTAATGCTTCAAGGATTTTTGGAATAAAGAGTTGTTATTAAAATCTTGTTTTATAAGCATTGTTTTTGAAGCCATTGGTTGTGTGAAGAACTTGAACTAGAGTCTAAAAATAACATGAGTACCATTGTTATGTGAGAGTTGTTTTATAAGCATTGTTGTTGAAGCGAGTTGTTGAGAAAAGAACTTGAACTAGGGTTTGAAACGAGCATGAGTATCATTATTATGTGAGATTTTTTGTTAAGCATTGTTGAAAACATTTGAGTGAGTGATCATATGCTTGGACTAGGGTTTGTGAGCAAGAATTATTTCATTTAGTGAGTGGTTGAGTAGAGTTGGTTGAGCCTAGTCAAGTGGATGTGTGAAGTGATTTTTCAATATCCAAAAACAAACTATTCTATATTTTGAATTGAATTGATAAAGTGATTGAGTTGAAGCATATTGAGTCTAAAAATTCTCTGTATGTTTCTAAAAGAGTGATTGAAAGTGATTGAGCATTGTGATGAGTATAGATCATATTGAGTCTCTAACAATTCTCTTTATGTTTCTATGAGATTGGAAAAGTTCTAGAGTGGACTTGTTGAGCATATTTGAGACAAGTCTTTGAGAAGACTTGTGGATATATTTGAGTAAGCTTTTATGGAATATTACAATACAAATTGAGAGCATATTTGAATAAGTTCTTATGAGGACTTATTGAGAAAATTTGGATAAGTTCTTAAGAGGACTTATTGAGCAGATTTGGATAAGTTCTGGAGAGGACTTATTGAGCAGATTGTACAAAGTTCTTGAAAGGACTTATTGAGCAGATTGTACAAGTTATAGAGAGGACTTGTATATATATTGGTGTGAGCTTTTGTGGAAGCGTACAAGATAGATTTGAGACAAGTATTTGAGAAGGCTTGAGGGCAGAGTTGATTGATTGATTTGTTTAAAACCTTGAGTTAAGATTTGAGATAGATCCAGCAGAGTTGACTTGAGATTGAATCAAGTCTTGAGGATATAGATTGAGGACATATTTGTGCTAGACTGAAGGACTGTGTTTAGTACAGATTCAAGGATAGAGTTTGGTGCAAATTTGAGGATATATTTGTGCTAGACCAGAGATAAATATTGAGAATAGATTTGTGCTAGACCGACAGACTGTATTTAGTACATATTTCAAATAGAGCTTTGGAGGTGACAGAATTGAAGATAAAGATCTCCAGCTAGAGCAGGTAAGATAGGTGTCTTCAGTGGATAGAGTTCCATTTGCTAAGGGTAGTGGAGGTAGAGGTCTTCTAGAGGATGACCAACCAGAGCAAAGATGAGGAGATTGGTGTCTCATGTGGATAGATATCCACAAACTTGATTTAGGGGATTGGTATCTCTTTTGGACATAGGTCCATAAACATTATAATAGGGAAAGGATTCCCAAGAGATTGATTGAGAAAAATTTAGTGAAATATTTTCTCTATCGAGTAACTCACATTGGGTGAACCATGTAAATTATGGTGTCTCTATTGTGTGTGGTGATTTGTATATTATTTTGATTACTGCTATTGATATTTCTATCTTTACATTACACAATATTTATTGGGAAAGAAAAGTAAAAAGTGGTCTTATATTGTTTACCCCCCCCCTCTTACTATAAGCTTGTGTTCTTAAATTGGTATCAGAGCGGGTTCCTTAGAAAGAGTTTAAAAGATTGAAGGAAAATCTTACAAGAATACAATGGATTCTAAGAATGAATTTTCAGACAATTTAGTACTAGTATGTTATGGAAGTGATTATGTATATTAGAGTTTGAGAATGAAGATCTACCTGAAGGCAATTGGAAATGAAGTCTGGAAAGTAGTTGAAAATTGATACATATCACCAGTTGACCCACCTACATATAAGGAAGGTAAGCTTCTACAGCATTTCAGCTCAAAAGCAATGAATGAAATTTTGAGAGATTTTCATAGAACAGAGTCCATAAAATTTATGCATTGTCAATATGCAAAAGGAATGTGGGATAAGTTGCAAAATATATATGGAGATAAAGTGTCAAGAAAGCAAAGATACAAAATATCAAAGGACATTTTGAAGAGTTAAGAATGAAATATTATGAAAACATTAGTACTTATCAGGGTTATGCATAAGCACAAAATATCGTAAATTCGCTCTATTTAGGATTTTTAAACTTTTGAAAAGGCTAATTTTGGATCCTTTCACTAGGGCCCATTCGCCCAAAAATTACGGGGTGGAAGTTTTTTTGGGGTAAATTTTCCTGTCGTTGAAAATAATTAAAATATTTTTATTTTAATTCGTCGACCTCAAATTATAAATGATTTTGATTTTCCCGCCCAATTCGCCTTCAAATTATAAATGATTTTGATTTTCTCGTCCAATTCACCTTCAAATTATAAATGATTTTATTTTACCCATCCAAATCACCTCATATACTACTCGTATATATACTATAGTGGGTATCGATAAACATACATCACTCTGAAACAACGAAAAACTTGACAAGGTTGAAGAGGAGTGTTTGTCGACATAAGCTAATCGATTGTAGAGGAGTGTCGATTGGTGCAAGATGATCAACATAAGCTGATTGGTTGCAAAGTTTTATCTATCAGCATAAGACGATCGGTTGTAGAGCCATTTTAGTCAATTGTAGAGGTGTCGATTGGTTTAAGAGGTGTCAATCGACATTCGTCAATCGGTTGCAGGGATGTGTCTGTCGATATAAGTCGATCGGTTGCAGAGGTTTCAATCGATATTCATCAATCGATTGTAGAGACGTGTCTATCGACATAAGTCAATCAGTTATAGAGCAAAATTTATGCCTCCTATAATTTTCCTTGTAAAAGTGGACCTCTACAATCGATCGACATATGCCAATCGGTTGCAGAGGTGCACTTTTGCAAGGAAACCTCTAGGGGGCATAACTTTTGCTTCGAAGTAATATTTTCAATTTATTTTTTTAAAACCACCTAGCTCGATGAGATATACTAAAAAATGTAAGTGAAATCCTCAAAAAAATATCTAAAATCGATCGACATATCTATAATTGACTGACACATCTGCAACCGATCGGTTGTAGACATATCAATCGATTTTAGATGTTTTTTAGAGGATTTCATTTGGTTTTTTGAGTAGATCTCATTGAGCTAGGTGGTTTTAAAAAATAAATTGAAAATATTACTCCGAAGCGAAAGTTATGCCTCCTAGAGGTTTCCTTGCAAAATTGCACCTTTGCAACCGATTGGCATATGCCGATCGATTGCAGAGGTGCACTTTTGTAGGGATTACGTCGATTGGTTACAGAGGTGCACTTTTGAAGGGAAACTTATAGGAGGCATAACTTTTGCTCTGAAGCTCATTTTCATTTTTTTTTAAACCACCTAGATCAAGGATATATACTCAAAAATGTAAGTGAAATCCTCAAAAAAACAAATGAAACTAATTAACATGTCTGTAACCAATTGACACATCGACAACTGATCAATTGTAGACATGTCGATCAGTTTAAAATGTTTTTTTAAGGAGTTTACTTAGTTTTTTTATTATATCTCATCGAGATAGATGGTTTTAAAAACAAAAAATTGAAAACAGAGCTCCGAAGAAACAATTATACCCCCTAGAATTTTTCCTGCAAAAGTGAACCTTTGCAACCGATCGACATATTTCGATTGGTTGCAGAGGTGCACTTTTGAAGGGAAACTTCTAGGCGACATAACATTTGCTCTAGAGCTCCATTTTCATTTTTTTTTAAAACCACCTAGCTCAATGAGATCTACTAAAAAATATAGGTGAAATGCTCAAAAAAATATCTAAAACCGATCGATATGTCTACAACCGACTGACACATCTGCAACTGATCGGTTGTAGACATGTCGATCGGTTTTAAATATTTTTTTGAGGATTTCACTTAGTTTTTTTAGTAGATCTCGTCAAGCTAGATGGTTTAAAAAAAAATGAAAACAAAGATCCGAAGAAAAAGTTATGCCTCCTACAAGTTTCCCTACAAAAGTGCACCTCAGGCAACTGATCGACATATGTTGATCGGTTGTAGAGGTGCACTTTTGCAGGAAAACTTGTAGGAGGCATAACTTTTGCTTCAGAGCTCTATTTTCAATTTTTTTATTAAAAACACCTAAATAAACAATATCTACTCAAAACACTAAGTGATCCTCAAAAAAACATCTAAAACTGATCGACATGTCTGTAATCGATGTCGATCAGTTATAGATGTGTCAGTAATTTGCAGACATGTTGATCAGTTTTAGATGTTTTTTTAAGAATTTCAATTACATTTTTGAGTAGATCTCATTGATCTAGGTGGTTTTAAAAAAAAATTGAAAACGGATCTCCAAAGCAAAATTTATGCCTCCTAGAAGATTGCCATGGCTACAACTGATCGATATTTTTACAGCCAATCAGCATGGCTACAACCGATCGACATGTCTACTATCGATCGACATCTTTGCAAACTATTGGCATGTCTGTAGCCGATCAGCATGCCTGCAACCAATCAAATTTTACCTCTCAGACCGGTCGTCATAAATTGTAAAGGCTAAAAGCCTTTCTTGTCGACCTAAATTCTTTAATTTTGCAAATTGATATTCATGGCCCCAAACACAAAAAAATTGCCACAGTTTAAAAATTTTTGGAGAAAAATAATTGCAATTCACCACGATTTGAATTTTTTTGGAGAAAAATAATTGAAATTCACCATGTATACTTCTACATATTTCATTGGGATTCTAAGACAATTCACCTTCAATTTAAAAATAGATTTTAGGGTCGACCCCTTATGCATAACCTTGGTACTTATCTAATTCGAATTGATAAAGTTGTTAATGTCATGCAAAGACTTGGAATGAAGGTTGATGAATCAGATGTTTGTGATAAGGTCTTAAGATATCTTCCAAAAATATTCAGTGAAAATATTTCTGCTATAGAAGAGTCAAAGGATGGTGATTCTTTGACAAGAGATATGTTGCTTGGTATTCTTACAATTTTTGAGTTAATAACAAAAGAACCTATTTCCCAGAAGGAATCATCCTTCAAATAAATCAAGAATACAAAGGGTAAGAAGTCAGAATCAAGCAATGATTCATCCAGTGATGAAGAAGATAATTATGGTAGAAGGTATAAGGATTCTAGAAGATCTAGAGATCTAAAATATGTTAAATTTTTTAATTTTGGAAAGTATGGTCATTATGCAACATATTTTCAAGAAGCTAAGAATAACAATGGTGAAGAAAAATAGGATCACAAAAATAGGGAATCATAAAGATACAGGCACAAAAAGAAAAGCAAATATGGACAAAGCAGAAATTATGAAATGTTTTAGATGTGGTAACTTTGGACATCTTGAATATAGCTGTACAAGAAATGGTTTCAGTTTTAGTTATGATGAATATGAAGATACACTTGAAGGACCAGAAGATAATATTCTAATGGCACTAGAAGAAGGAGAAGGTGATCCTATAGAAGACAAGTCAAAATAAAATGAAGATGTGGACAAACGCAAAAAAATAGAGGAATATTCATAAAAATATGGATATGATCTCAAGGGAGAACTTATCTATTCCCTTGACACAATGAAGAAGGTAAGAAAGCAAAACTCTAAAATTGAAATTCAATTTCAAGAATGTGATGAAGAGAGAAGGATGCTTATAAAGGATCTAGAAAAATCAAAGGCTAAGACAAAGAAGTTCAAGGATAATTTAGAAGAAAATATATTATAATGTGAAAAGTTAGCACAAGAAGTGGCACTACTAAGGGAATATTTAGAAGACTCCAAGGAAAATAGGTCTTGGATTTGAACAAGGAAAGAAGAAATGGGAAGGAAATCCAACCTCAATTTTTGGAGGAGAAGAAACTTCATATGAAGATACTTCAGAAGAAGATAGTATAAAATAAAGTGAGACATCTGAGGATGAGTTGGACAACAAAAAGTTCAACAAAACAGGAACAATGCACAAAGAAGATACAGATGGAACAACAATAAGAATAGTTCAAGAGATACTAAGAGATCAATAAGTTCAAGACAAGGAAAATTCAATGAAATATGTTTTTCATGTCATAAATTTGGTCACATGGCTTCACAGTGCAGAATACATGAAATATAGGAATATGGGAACAAACAGTTTTTCAATGGGTATTGCTACTCATGTAACCAGTCTGATTACAAGGCAATGAATTGTAGGGTTCATAACAAAAGAGGATATGGCTTCACTAAGAGAAATAATAATATATTTGTACCTCCAAGGAATAATAACATTAAGTGTTATAAGTGCAATAATTATGGTCACATAGAAAAGTGATGTAGAGCAGACATTCCAAAATCAAGTATGAATACGAACAAAAATAGGAATATGGATATGAACAGGAACAGGAACATGGATATGAACAAGAATAGGAATAGGAACAAGAAAATGGACATGAATAGGAACATGGATATGGAAATAAACAGTCAAAGAAATTAGAAGGATCATATAAGAAGAAAATAGGATAAAGGTAAAGAACAGTGCTTTCTGGGAGTAGAAATACTCCCACCCCAGAATTAACCACCTCAAGAGGATGTGGGGGAGGGGCTACGATAAGAGGCTCATTCTTAGCCCTGAGCCCCAAAGGTGACCCTTTGTCATCGATGTAAAAGGAGGAGATATTTGAGTAAGGGGGAGAGATTTGGTATTTGAGCAACGAGGAGAGATTTGATCCAGGGAGAGCAATGTCCCAGGGGGAGAAAAACCCAAAAAAGGTTAAGGTTTTGGTAAAAAGAGTTTGGATTTCCATCAATGACAAATGGGGATATTTTTGGACATTTATAGGAATATTAGTTGTCATTGATGTCAAAAGGTTCTAAGAAGAATTGCATTTTGATTGGTTCCAAAAGGGCTTTATGTGAAGCATGATTTAAATGGTTCTTCTCAAAACCATTGATGGAAAAATAAAAGGTTTTTCTTAAAACCTATGGAGAGGCCTAAGGAATTATATTAATAATAATAATTTAATTATATATATTAATTTGTAATTTAATTTAATTTAATTTAATAGTCCTTTTGGTTATTAAATTAATTATAATTTAATTATATTAATTAGTATTATTATTAATTAATTTAAAATTTAATTAAATTACCTTATGGTAAGGTTGGCAAAGTTTAAATTTAATTGCAATTGTCTTTTCCCCATCGAAGTCATAAAATTTTGTGGAGCACCGACGTCTAAGTCAAATGATGGATTTCATGTATAAATGCCATGCCAAGGGGCATTCAAACCTTACCTTCATCGATTGATTTTTAGCGACTGAGCAAAGTTTATTTCATGCAAATCATTGAGGAAGAAGACAAAAAATCATTTTATCTTTTAGCGCCAGGAAGAAGACTAGTGGGGAGGGCTTAAGGCCTCACTCCCATTGGACAGTGTGGTCCATTGGCAGCACGTATTTCATGAGAGCATTTTGGAGCGGGAGTGACCATGATCGACTCGCGTGGAGGTTGTTGGCATGTTTGTCTTGAGCGTCGAGGTGGAAATATGTTTGGCACGTGCTTTTTAAGCACCATGCTTGGGAAGAAAGAGCATGTGGTGCTCTTAGCCTCCGAAGCGTGTGCCTAGCACACACAGTGGTCAAGCTCGCAACTAGGACGCACGAGGAGGCGATGTTTGTGGGTTCCAATCCCACAAGTGGCGAAGGTACTTTTAATTAAATATTTTATATTTGCCTAATTTTTTTCCTAAGGTGAAAAAGGGAGTTATAAGGGTAAATGAAAGGTTACTTGCTTGGTAATTAATTTATGTTATTGGAGTTATAAGGAAAGTGGATTTGATTTTTTCCAAAGTTTTTTTTTCCATTAAATTTAATTAAGGAGGTTTTTTAGTTAATTTTGGTGGATGTTAAATTTATTGTAATTGGGAGATTATAAAGGTGTTATTGGACAAATATTTTATGTATTTTGATGGTTGTTTTTTAATATGGAGTGATAAGGTGTAATTGAGTTTTTGCATTACATTGTGAGAGATTTATCTTCTAACCTCTTTGAGTTTGGAATACAAGTGTTTGTGGTTGTGGCAGATATTTGAGGTTCCTCCATCATCAAAAAGGTATGAGCACAATCTTCTATATTTTATTTGATTGGTTGTTTTCTAGAAAACAAGTTTGGAGTGAAAAGGATTTGATTGGGGCTTCCTTATTGAGTGTGTTGAGTTAATGCTTCAAGGTTTTTTGGAATAAAGAGTTGTTATTAAAACCTTGTTTTATAAGCATTGTTGTTGAAGCCATTGGTTGTGTGAATAACTTGAACTAGGGTCTGAAAATAACATGAGTATCATTGTTATGTGATTTGTTTTATATGCATTTTTTTTGAAGTGATTTGTTGAGCAAAGAACTTGAACTAGGGTTTGAAAATAACATGAGTATCATTGTTATGTGAGATTTATTGTTAAGCATTGTTGGAAATATTTTGAGTGAGTGATCATATGCTTGGACTAGGGTTTGTGAGCAAGGATTATTTCATTGAGTGAGTGGTTGAGTAGAGTTGGTTGAGCCTATTCAAGTGGATGTGTGAAGTGATTGTTCAAGTTCCAAAAATAAACTATTCTATATTATGAATTGAATTGAGAAAGTGATTGAGTTGAAGTATATTGAGTCTGTAACAATTCTTTGTATGTTTCTGAAAGAATGATTTAAATTGATTGAGCATTGTGATGAGTATAGATCATATTGAGTCTCTAACAATTCTCTTTATATTTCTATGAAATTGGAAAAGTTCTAGAGTGGACTTGTTGAGCATATTTGAGACAAGTATTTGAGAAGACTTGTGGACAAATTTGAGTAAGCTTTTGTGGAAGCTTACAATACATATTGAGAGCATATTTGGATAAGTTCTTGTGAGGACTTATTGAGTAGATTTGGATAAGTTCTTGAGAGGACTTATTGAGCAGATTTGGATAAGTTCTTGATAGGACTTATTGAGAAGATTGGACAAGTTCTAGAGAGGACTTGTATACATATTGGTGTGAGCTTTTGTGAAATATTACAAGGCAAATTTAAGACAAGTCTTTGAGAAGGCTTGAGAGCAGATTTGATTGATTGATTTGTTCAAATCTTGAGTTAAGGTTTGGGGTAGATCCAGCAGAGTTGACTTGATATTGAATCAAGTCTTGAGTTAAGGCTTGAGGACAAATATTGTGGATAGATTTGTGCTAGACCGAAGGACTATGTTTAGTATAGATTTTATGATAGATTTTGGTGCAAATTTAAGGATAGATTTGTGCCAGACCAAAGACAGAGATTGAGAACAGATTTGTGCTAGATCGATGGACTATGTTTAATATAGATTTCAGATAGAGCTTTGGAGGTGACAGGGTTGAAGACAGATATCTCCAGCTAGAGAAGGGAATATAGGTGTCTTCTATGGATAGAGTTCCATTTTCTAAGGGCATTGGAGGCAGAGGTCTTCTAGAGGATCACCAGCCTGAGCAGAGACTAGGATATTGGTGTCTCCTGTGGATAGAGATCCACGAACTTGATTTAGGGGATTGGTATCTCCTTTGGATAGAGGTACATAAACATTGTAATAGGGAAAAGATTCCCAAGAGATTAATTGAAAAAAAATTAGTGAAATATTTTCTCCGTGGAGTAGCCCACATTGGGTGAACCACGTAAATTATGGTGTCTCTATTGTGTGTGGTGATTTATACATTGCTTTGATTACTACTATTGATATTGCTATCTTTACACTACATAATATTGATTGGGAAAGAAAAGTAAAAAGTGATCTTATACTATTCACCCCCCCTCTCAGTATAACCTTGTGTTCTTCATATCATAGGTCCCAATTTAAACTAGCCACAATATTAAAGGTCAAAAATAATAATATAAGAGTAGAAAAATATTTGAGAAATTTAATATGTATATAAAGGATGATATAATAAATAAAATAACATTCATTTATACAAACAAATATGAATGTAAATGGTGTAAGTCATTCATGAACTATGCATGAAAAATAACTTACAATATTGATTGCTCAAAAATTATATACAAGCTTTATTCTAAACTATATCTCTTAAACAAATTACACTTTTGTTTCTCCTCCTTGGATTGATTTCTTATTGAGTATTGTCTTCATAATATATCCATAGTAATGTGACTCTTCAAGTACTTGACTATTGCTCTCTAGATGACAAGTCTCATGACCTTTGGCTTATCATCTTTCCACTTGTATACTAGAATATTCAAGTTACATTGACACTTGACTCTAAGACACTTGCATACATCTACATGAATCTTACACTTCTAATCTAATATATTTATGCACATCCTCACATTACAAATTTTACACTCTTACAAATATGACACTTGTGCACATTCTCTCAATCTACACTTGCACTCTGATTTACATGACACTTGTGCATTTTTCGCACATTATTCTTTTATATGAAACTTGTGCATTTCCTACTCATTCACACTTACATGAAAGAGGAAATACAAATCATGCTTCTAACCTAAATACTCAACCCTAATATATTACATATTTACAAGTGTACCATAAAGGTGCCATGGGGGTACATTAGCATGTGTCGAATAATGCAATATTCCTCAACATACACTAATTTGGACACACCATATCCTCTCTAGAGCTCTTCTTTCCTCTTCTCACATGGTAAAAATAATTTTGTTTTTACCCCTCCCTTCCTTTTAATGCCTTCCTTTCCCTCTTCTTTTCCTCTTCTCTTCTATCTCATTATCCTATGCCTTCCTAGCCATTTTGTGTTTCTTTAAGAAGTTCTATCTTCCCTCTAAAACTAAAGGGAGCACTCTGGCCTAGGGGTATTGATGTCGTCAATGCCCTATAAATCATGTAAGATTTTAAAGTGCTTGAAATCACATTATTTTACACCATCCTTCCACCTAAACCTCCTACCCCTTTTAGATCCTCCCTTTTCAAACCCAAAGGTATCTACAACTTTATTTAATGCATTTATTATGCCATAAATGCATCAAAGAGGGGGCAAAATATAGACACCAAAAATTGACCCATATAACTGGATCAATTTTACCTTAGGTGCCTAAGTAACCCCTTGAAATTATGAAAATACACTTTGCCTCCCTGAACCCTTAGTTTCTAAGGTTTTCCTGTCCAAAAATATTGCATTCCTATTATATGGACCATGATATCATGTTTTAGCCCTTTCCCACTCATTTTTCAAAAACCAACGAGCACCACCCGACGTGACCCCCAACAGTCATATCAATGATATCGCAATCATCCAAAATTTATTGAAATATTGCTTTCTCAAGGCAAGGAGTCCAAATCTTGAATTCTTTATCCTCCTTGGTATTTTGAGCCATTTATGGCACCATACTTGGGTATCCTTACCCTGCTACCAAATCCCTAAGTGCTTATCCTTTTGGCTTGATGGATTTCAAATTCATCTACCTCCTCCTCCTTGTCATCAATATCTTTCCCTCTCCCCCTCCATGCCAATATTTCTATAAATTGAGGCATTGGACCTTCTTATTCATCAAGCTCTCTTATGGTAAAGAAACTCTGGTAATTTGGTAACTCATAGCTCTAAATTCAAAAATTGCATTTTGTTTGGAGAGGCTCTTAGAGAAGGTCTACTTGGCCAATTTAAGAGGAATAACTCCTCTTTTAGTTGTAGTATTTCCTTTTAAGATTCTCTTTTGATTTCACTTTTAGTTCATTTTCTAATTGTATTTTTAAGTCTTAATATTTGTTTCTCTATACTTAACCTTTATCCCTAGTTGTTGTGCAATTGCAGGCCAAGTGTAGATTGGCCTTACCTCCCCCTTGGAGCTATCAAAAACCCTTATTTTGGTGGAATTCTGCCTCAACTTATTGCATAGGGTAAAATTGTAGTCTACCTTTATCGGGCATGATTTTGCTCTGCCCAAAGTTAGGGATAACTTTTGTGTCCTTTTGCAACTTCCTTTATCATTTAACCTCATTTATACCCTTCCTCTTTCCTGTCACTCATCGATTGACTTCTATAAACCCTCATTTACCTTTTTATCCTTAAGGAAGTTTTTAGCAGAGTGATATCATTATCTATCCCTATTAGGCATGATTTCACTTGGTAAAACTTTACAATAAGATTTTACATTCTTTCATTCTATCCCTTCACTCTGCTCCCATCAAAAAACTATATCCTGGACCTTAAAACTCTTAACCAATAAATTTGACCTCACTCTCTCATCAAATATTCTCTCTGCTATGATTTCGCAATCCATATTGATCGAGCATGATATTTCTTTGAATCTATATTTTTGCTTGCTCTCAAAAAATATTCCTTCTGTCTCCCTCTATGTTCTATGTAATATCAAGCTCTCTATTCATAGAGTGTAATTTTACCTTACAAATCAAGGTCAATATTTTTTTATGCCTTTTTTTTATCATCTAAAGGACCTTAGGGGTTTGACTGCCAAACCAATAAGCTCTACTTCACATCTAGTTACAGCAAACCCCCAAACACTTATCTCTCTTTTTTAAGCTTTCTCCTTTTGTAGGTTTTATGAAATCATGGTTGGTTACTTTGGAGCACAATATCGGGTTTGTGTTCCACCTTTATCGAGCAAGATATCACTTCAAACATTGATTTAATTAAGTTTTCTTATAAATATTAATAAAATTTTCTTTTAAAATATTGTCTATTATTGTATTTATTATCTATCCTTTGTAGACTACATAGTGAAGACATGTTAATGCTACAAGGTCATGTTTATTAGTTAAGTTCCTAATTAATTTTTATGAGGCTTTAATAAGACCTCATTAGAATAGGTTATTTTAATGTGTAATACAATTCATGTTCATTTGAATTTCATGTCATATATATTTGGGAGCCCTAACCCTAATCTTATTTTTCTCAATATATAATTCCATAAGACAAATGGAGATGTGATTTTTCATCCTCTCCATTGTTAGAAATCTTCTATTTTTTTTCTTGTTTCATGTGGTTGATCTTGGGCACATATCATTGATCCTTTCTACAAGTGGTATCATATTTTGGATGCTTTCCCCTCCCACAACCAAGATTAGAGAAGCATTGCATTATGTTCCTCTCCTCTAAAAATTTATATGTTGACTTGAAGAAGAGCATGAGGATGTTGCATGAGGTTTCATAAAACCTCCATAGATTTTATTTTTATTATAGATATTAGCTTGTATCTCTATTTTTAAGTAGCCAAAATTAGAATCAAATCGAGTTTAGCAACCTCTATGTAAACTAACCATGTTAATTTGTACATAGCCATATAGTATCTAAAATCTAGATCTGACCATGTTCGATGATATTTGTGTAAATTGATCATGTTTATTTTTACACAACCATACAGTATCCAAAATCTATATCTAACAAAGTTTGGCAACCTCTGTGTAAACTGATCGTGTTTATTTTTACACAGCCATACAGTCAAATTTGCCTCTGTGTAAACTAACCGTATTTTTTTGACATTACAGTAGCTTTCTAGCCTCTCCATTGTACTTGCATAAGTGGCTTATAGAATTTTCCATATTGTTTTTTACTAAATTATAGCCCTATTTTGTAAAAGTGATTCCACTTGGACGGTGAGCAAGATCTAGTGGATCACACCTAACATACATACTGCCATATTAGCACTGTAGTAGCACTCCATCTATACTTCAAGTATATTTTTAGTTTTCATTTGCTTTCTTTCATTGCAAATTGATTCACATATTTGCATCATCCCTAAAAGGAATGCATCCGATGACTCATTTTGCAACCTAGCCTTGTGATAGGGTGCCACTTCCTTGGTGGTGGAAAATCCACACTAAAGGTCTTGTGAGTTAAAGCTGGACTGGAATTAATGAGAATACACAATGAAGAGGGTTAGACATACCCATGAACCTTTGGAAGGGATCATCCTTTTGCTTGTGCTCAAAAAACTAAAAAATCTTAATCAATATTAAAATTAAATTGATCTAATATCTATCATAGTTGTGGAATAAAACATATACTTATCTTTAGAGAGTATATCGCTAATCACAATATATTGGGTGAGGACTAGTAGAACTTGGACTCCATCATGGCTTGGATTTCATCACCAAGCATCTATATGTGGGCATCCAAGTTAAGGCCTTAATTTGAGATAAGCTCATTATACCTCTCCAACTTTCAGCACCTCACCTACTTGCAGTCATAATATTGAGGTTACTAGTTTTGCACATCCCACACTTTGGTATTCAGTTGTGTAATATAGTGTTGGAGATATTAGCCTGTACATTCATCTATTGGAGATATTAGCTTTAACATTCATTTTTAGTATTTCAATTTGGGCTACACACTTTTTTTCTTTAGTACTTTATATTTAGCCGCATAATCATCCTATTGCATTAGGACTCATAACCACTTACTTGTACAATTCATCATTTGTAAAAGAGATTCTACTTGGACGGTGAGTAAGGTCTAGTGGATCACATTCATTCATTCTCATAACTTGGCTCATTATTTATGGAAAATTTTACCTCACTTAGTCATTTGTTCCTTGTTCACAACTTGACATGCCTCTTTTAGGTCTTTGTAGTGTCACAAGTCACAATGACTTCCAACTTCAAAAAAATGTTGGAGGTACCCTCAAAGGTAAGGATAATTTAGATCAATGGTTCATAGGTCTTAAGACAATTACAAAATTTGATAACCTATGATGCAACCATCTAGACACAAATCCCAGACCACCCACAAATGCTTTTGCCCTAGAAAAATGATAGATATATGATGACCAAATTTGTGTCGACATCCTACTTGTCACATAATATCACCTTCATAATTTGATTGATGAAGTCAAGCATGACACAACATGGTCAATTCTTGAAGTCTTCAATAAAAAATTTGATACAAAATCTAACCTAGAACATGTTCATCTTGTTCTCAAGATGAATAAAATAAAGATACAAAAAGTACACTCTGGTTCCACCATCAACCTCCTTCACCCTATTAAATAGGTCATTGATAAAGAATTCAAAAATATATGTATCACATGAGCTTTCCTCATTTAGTCATGTCTTCACATTCTAGACTATAAGAACTTGCTTTCCAGTTTATCAACTAGTGGAACCTTAAAAACTCTCAACTTTAAAGTCTTAGCAGAAAAGTTCATTGAAATTGACAAAACCTTTAACACAAATTTCACCAATTCTGACTCTGGTGACTTAGCCTTTCAGGTGGATGAAGATGCAAATTTTTTAAACAATCAAGATAATAGAATTCGTGGCCAAGGTCATGGTTGATGCAAAAGCAAAGGACACAAGGTTCTAACAATGGTCAACATGAACACTCACAACATCAAACTAGTCAAGGACAACATAATCAAGGATAAATAAAATAGCCTAGTACCTCTCAAGGAACTGGTAACTCAAATATCATGTGCAAATATTATAATAGAAAAGGGCACTATGCCACTAATTATCAAACTTCCATGCATAAGATCAAGCAATTTTAAAAGCATAATGCACATAATGTAAATGAAAATGACTCTCATCCATACATCTTTTATAGTGCTCAATTTGTACATGTCTAGATCATCAACACATGGGCACCTATATCACCATTTATTGACCATACAAAATATTCATTGAGGCACATTCAAGATATGTTGGCTATGACATTTCTCATCCCACATCGCAACCCATTGGAATTACCCATCGCATAGCCTCCACCAGTAGTTCATGGATCATGGATACTAGAGCCACCCAATACATGACTTCCATTAAGGACTTCTTTAAAAAATTCAACTCAAAAGTACTTGGTGTAGTTCACATGGTTGAAAAATCCTCTCAACTAGTTGAAGGAGCTAGAACTGTTTGATTGAAACTTCTTGGATTACATGATTTATGGATGCTTGATGTTCTCTACATCCCTACTTTGAAGCAAAATATGTTGTCACTCTTCATACTTGTCTGTTATAGATTTGATCTAAGTTCCACTACCAAAGATAAAACTCTTCGAGTCATTCATCCACCCTCTAAAACAATGGTCATGATCAATTCCTTAGATGTAAAACTCATCAGACTTGTTGGATATATTTCTTCTAAATTTCACATTGCTGAAGTTTACCTGGCACTTAATGCCACCCTAACTCCCAAGAAATTTTTTTGTTGATGTATTATGGCATGCTCGCATGGCTCATGTCAAACTTGACCAATTGAGACAAATGGAGTTCATCGTCAAGGGACTACCACACTTCTCGTTCAAACCTATCAAATGTAAAGCATGCATCATTGCCAAATCCTCTTGATAGACTTTTCTAAAGAGTTAGTGGAACTCCACACAAAAACTGGAGCTAGTTCACTCAGATATTTACAGGCCAATGCTCATTCCTTCATTACAAAAAAAAAGGTATTACATCACCTTCATCTACGACTTCTTAAAGAAGCTATGGATCAACTTTTTGGAGAAGAAGTCTAAAGCTTTTAAATTCTTCAAAGCATTCAAGGCTTGTACAGAACAATAATCTAGGTTATATAATCAAAACCTTTAGGAGTGACAATGGCAACGAGTACACCTTAAATGAATTCACACAATACTTATCCTCACATGGGATCAAACATCAATTTAGGTACCTCATTAGAATAGGTTAATTTAAATTTGTAATGTCATTTAATGTTCATTTGAATTTCATTTAATATGGATTTAGGAACCCTAACCCTAATCTCATTTTTCTCAATATATAATTTCATAACACAAAGGGAGAGATGTGATTTTTCATTCTCTCCATTGTCAAAAATATTCTCCTTATTTTCTTGTTTCATGTGGTTGAACTTGGGCACATAGCATTGATCCTTGAAAAATAAAATAAATAAAAGAAATTTTTAGCTTTAAGTTTATTTTAGGTTTTAGCTCACAATATTAAAAGGATATCAAAGAATATATGTTAATTTTGAATTTTTTATCTCATTTTGTCCCTCCTTTTGTCCCTTATGCATTGAAAATTAAACTTAGCTCACAATATTAAAAGGATATCAAAGAATATATGTTAATTTTGAATTTTTTATCTCATTTTGTCCCTCCTTTTGTCCCTTATGCATTGAAAATTAAACTTACATGTAGTTTTCATTAATCTAGCTTTATATGTTGCATTCTCTTGGACCCTTGCCCTTGAAAAGAAAAGGAAATTGTATTTTCTTGATTATCATTCAAAGCAAGAAAAAATCACATAGGCTAGCTCTTGTTTGCATGCAAATTTTGTATGTTGCATCTTAGTTAGATAGCTTCTACATTTAGTTAGCTTGTCTCTTAGAAACATCAAACTTAAGTGCTTTCATAATAAACACATTAAACATAGTATTTAGAGTGAATTCATAAAACACTCGTGGTGAACCCTCAAACCCAAAAACACTAGTTACAATGAGGACAACCCATGAGGATTTTAGCCCTTGTGGATCTGCTACGATTTTTGCGGATCCTCTCACAACTACATAGCAAGAATGAGAGCAAATCCTACTCAGGAGAAGTACTTCCATTCCTCAAATAAATTCTTAACCTCCTCAAGTTGTTGTTGAAAGATATTAGCTACAACTTTTGCTTTGTAATATGGCATTTTTTAAACTAATGATCCGCTTAGAATTTAGATAGCGCATTTTTTAAACTAATGATCCGCTTAGAATTTAGATAGCGCAATCATATCCCATTTAACTCGTAAATGGACTTGGATAATAGTAGACAACAATAGTCCTTAGATGACAAATATGTCTCTATTATATTATGTAGAACAATAAATTGCATCTTAAATGCAACTCCAATGGATTATCAATGTATTCAACAATAAAACATCAAGTCTTTTGTTGATGTACAACTCCTTCATGCTTTTAATATTTTATAACACCTATTTTCTTCTTTAAATCTACAACAAAGATTTAAATACACAAATATTTTGTGTTGTTGAAGTAACACATCGTTTTCTTTCATGCCCATCCTTCATTAAACACTCAACATATGGAACATTGGATGTCATCTTCTTGTAATCACAATATTTAAACTAACAAGATCTCTTCAATACATATTCACCGTATCTCCTTCTCAGATTGATCAGGAAAATCTTCACCACGAATGGAACCTCCAAATTAGTATAGCTTTAATACCACATAACAGATCAGTAAGATGTTAGACAAGTTTTTATTAATATAATTAATATATATGTAGAATGAAGATAATGATGGTTGGTATTGTTAACTATTTATGAACCCTTTACACTCAACATATGGAACATTGGATGTCATCTTCTTGCAATCACAATATTTAAACTAACAAGATATCTTCAATACATGTTCACTATATCTCCTTCTCAGATTGGTCAAGTAAATTCACTACGAATGGAACCTCCAAATTAGTATGGCTCTAATACCACATAATGGACCAATAAGATGTTAGATAATTTTTTATTAATATAAATTAATATATATGTAAAATGAAGATAATTATAGTTAGTATTGTTAACTATTTATTAACCCTAAGCCCACTGGTTAAAACACAATCAACAAATCCCCGATCCTCCAAGGCATCAAACTGGGATAGCCAACCCACAAATACTCAACCACTACCATACAACCTATCCCCTTATAAGTATGTAGAATTTTAAACCTTAGACCTCCTTAAAAAGAGACCAAAGCCCTAACCACTACACTTATTTGTCATTCTTATGTAGTTTAAAAGAAAACATATTTCTTGTTATTTTAAATAAATTTTAAACTAATAAAACTTTTTAAATTTATGTTTTAAAAAAAACTAACTTAATTTTCACACTACAATACATATAACCCTCGTATTTATGAAAAAATAAAACTAAAGTAAAATATATAACAACTTTATTACACATTGCAACTTTTATATTTTATTAATATTGTGAGTGTAGGTCGTTTGGTTTTTAGGGTTCAAACCATAGGGTGTACGAAACTGTATGTTAATCTCCTATTGATAAGGGAAGCTTTCAACCTTACGAGAGATCATGGTGAGGAAAGGACTACTCACCTGTAAATGTTTATATATATATATATATATATATATATATATCGATCTATCGTGAGTTTAGGATATCTAAAGCATTAGCAACCAATTAAATTCGTTAATTTTGAAAGAGGAAATAGAGGTTTGACTTTGCCAAAAATACATGCTTAAAATAACCAGCTCCATGATGTAATACCAGTTTGAAAGTGATGATGCAATAGAATAGTTTATATATATATATATATATATATATATATATATATATATATATAGAGTGAATATAAGATCAAATATTCTTTAAAAATATTGTCATCCTCAATCTCAAAACTTTGATTATTTTTTTTATTTTTGTTTGAATAAATATTTATAAAATAAATAAATAAATATTAATTCTTATTTAATATTAAATTATATAATCTCTTGTTATTACTTTTATTTGTTATAAGTTAACTTACATTGGCTTCTTCAAATAAAAATATTGAAGGCCAAATAGAGAGTTAGACTTCAATTCAATTGGTTTAACCAATTTTAATTTGTAGTTTGATAGATAGATGTGCAAGATAAACAATAAAATGTCATTTTGGTATTAATAAAATGGAAAGAAACTTCATATATCTAATTAGTAAAAAATTATGGAATTCTTAAAAAGAGTTTAAATCTTATTGGAATGGGGTGCAGATTATACTTATCTTTCATAAAATTATTTCATATAACTAATAACCTTATAAACATTAGAAAGGACTATACTATTTTTTTTATTTGGTTAGTGTGAGAAATCCCAACGATGAATGCGCAGGGTTGAGGGTTGAGCAGTCTCCTTCTAACCATGACCCTTTGTAAAATTGATATATATGCTTATCAATAAGAGTTATCAATAAGGAATTTAACACACAATCGCCACACACCCACCCACGCACAGGGCTAAGTAGTCTCCTCCCAAACATGATCCCTCGTAAAGCTTCAGAGCTATGCCTATCTATAGGGAATTTAATACACAACCACGCACACTCACCCCTCACACACTCACACACTCACCCACCCTGCGGTTTGAACCTTGGACCTATTGAAGAAAAGTCAAAACTAGAAACATTGCATTGTCCTCCCAGAGTAGTATCCTCCCAACCATGACCCCTCGTAAATCTAAGAGCTATGCTTATCAATAGCGAATTTAACACACAGCCACCACACACCCATCCCTCACACTCACCCACCCTGCGGTTTGAACCTTGGACCTCTTGAAGAAGAGTCACCATTATGTTGTCCTCCTTGGGACTATTAAAACTTTAATTAAGGAAAATCGTTCCCCATATCCCTTGGGGACTAAAACTTTTCATTTCACGAGCATGTTCCATCCAAATATACCTCCAAGCTAGCCAAATTTTTTTTTCTTTAAATATGACGTAGACCGCCAAACTTAAACCCTAAACCTCCTTTAAAAAATTGAAGAACCGAATATAAATAAAGAATATACTACTTTAAAAAATCATATCCTCGTAAACATTAAAAAGGACTATACTACTTTAAAAATCATACCTCATAAACATTTCAAAGGACTATACTACTTTAAAAAATCATATCCTTGGTTTGTGCTCGTTAATTGTGTTTAATTTCTTATCCCAAATACCAACTCAAGCTTATCCACCCGTAAAAGAGAAATTAATTTCTTATCCCAAAAACAACTCAAGCTTATCCTCCCGTAAAAGAGATGTGGGCCAATGGACTTAGTGAACTAGTAATGCAAGTCACTACATGAAAAAAAGGCAGTGTAATAGTAGAGCTTAAATTTATTGAAGCAAGTAAAAGAATAATTTATACATTTAATATGGAAAACACTTTCACTCGTGTACGTTTGTGGAGCGTGACCTTTTTAAAAATAAATAAATAAACACTATTGCCTTTTCTCAAAAGCCATTCGACTTTTGCTACATCCAATTTACTAAATATTTATTTGTAAAGCTTAATAGTTAAGCCATTCGACTTTTGCTACATTCAGTTTAAAATATTAAATAATTTTTATAGGTTAATAGTTATTCTGGTCTACAAGATATTATATTTTTTTTATACATAAAAAATAATAATTGATCATAGGATCTTGTCTTCCATGTCACATCAAATCGCCATTCACTTCAATAAATACGATTCAGAGTGAGAAAGATCCCAAGTGAGAAAGATTCCAATGGCTCGAGGTTAATATCGTCATCAAACTAGCCTTCATCAAACTAATGCACTACTCATGATCCGATTGTGTATGCCCCCAAAGTTTGAACCTAAGTCTCCTCATTTTTTTTTGTTTTGATTTGGTTATTGTGAGAAACCGATATGACCGACCCACCCCATCACACACTCGCTTAGGCTGTAGTTTGAACCTTGCACCTCAACCTAAATTTCCTCGTACTAAGTACCCAACCTCTTACCAATCCACCTAACCTTTAAAAACTATAAAAATATTATATATTTAATATAATTTTAATGAAATAAACTTAAAATATATTTATCTAATATATTTATATTTTAACTCAAAATATTATTTATCTAATATATATTTAAATATAAAACAAATTTACCACCATTAAATTCAACTTTAAACGTCAAAATTTCAAACGCCAGTTTCAAAATCTTAATAATGAAAATGAGATTTTTAAAGACAAAATGCACAAGGATATGGTAGGCGCCCACATAGATCCAGAGCATCGTCAGAACACTCAAGTCACGCTAATAATTGGATGCAGCTTTTTGTTTTTGTTGTTTTACTTTACAACCACCACCACTATTTCAGCTGAAACGCTCAGGTCTGTGTAGGCCATCATTTTCAGCCCCGCTAATGCTCTCACCATTGCACATTGTGGGTGCCAACGCCATCAACATTAAATTAAAGGGTCTAAAACGGATAAATTGTAGTGAGTGTTTGTAGGCCATATTTTTTAAAGATTAGAAGTTCTGCTGATTTTGTTTTTCAGGTTGCGCAGATTTCCTTAATTTTGTTTTTATCAAACTATAAATTACATACTTGATTTTATTTTTATGTTTTCTTAATTTTATTTTAACCTAACAAACCAAACAATCAAAAGAATATGGATTCAGTTTCCCATCATTTTTGCCTTTTTATATTTTGTTCTCTGCATCTAAAAATCCAGTAGGAAACGCCCATAACTCACCAAGTTTCGTTAGATTGTACTGCCAGTGGCTAGCAAGATGGTCACGGCGTTATTTATTCCATTAACGTTGTTATGGATCCTTGGGCATGGCAATCTCTATCTCTGTGTCTACGGTAGTCCCAGCGAAAGCAAGGACCCTCATCTATATGCAGGCAACGACAAATATGGCATTTACAAGGAAGTTCACGTCTGTCTAAGGGCGAGAAACAAAAGTGAAGCGCAATGCAATTTGTTCTCTGGGGGAACATGGATGCACGATGACTCGTACCCTCTCTATAATGATGTGGAATGCCCTTACATCAGCGGCCAAATAAATTGTAGACCCAACGGAAGACCGGATTCTGATTACGAGAAATGGAGATGGCAACCCGATGGCTGCACCGTTCCCAGGTTAAATTACAAACTCAATTTATTTCTACCCAATTCGTTTTTCTTTCTAAAATTATTATTGACCCTCTGGTTTCAGGTTCAATGCTACCGATATGCTGGACAGGCTGAGGGGGAAGAGACTGATGTTTGTGGGGGACTCCATAAGTCGGAGCCAGTTTCAGTCCATGGCGTGCCTCCTCCAAGCGGTCATTCCAAGTGATAAGAAATTCATGGGCGATGGCTCTTCATCTTCTCCCGTTACAAGATCATTCAAAGCCCTGGTATGTTGCTCCATGTCTTGCCCTTAACCTCTTGCTTAAGTTTTTTTTGTTTTCATGAGGATTGAAACGCTCTTCTGTGAATCTGTATTATCTGATAATCAGTTTGTTGAATTCATTTGAAAGAAATTGTACTTTTAACTTATAAAGTTATCATTTCTTATTAATTATTTATTTATAAAATTTAAACTTTCATATAGGATAAATTTGAACTGTCATATGGATCTAATAAAATTAAAACACCTTGGTTGATTGCCAACTGTAACAATCGAAACCTTGGTTGATTGCCAACTGTAACAATCGAGGTGGTCTGTAACTCAGTCTTGCACATTGAATTCATAAGCTGAAAATTTCGGTAAAATTTGATTTAAAAGTTTAAATGATCACTTATCAAGTTTACATGTTTAAATGATCATCTAATGTTGTATTAATATTATGTATAAGAAGCCATTTCATTTAATGTTGTATTAATATTATGTATAAGAAGCCTATTTTAAATGGTAAATTTTGAGTTGGATTGGTAAAATTTGATTTAAAAGTTTAAATGATCACTTATCTTCTTATGTTAGAGCAAGGTTTATGACTGAAGTTATCTTCTAGAACAGTTTATCCTCTACAACAGTCTCTCAAATAAGTTTTCAAATAAGTTTTCTTATGCCTAGTACTAAAAGATTGGGTGAACAACCTACTACTTACCAAATATCACCTTATAACATTTCTAGACCTTGAAACCAGTAGAAATTTTCATTTTCTAATTCCAATAATTCAGTTGGTGTGAGAGACTTTTCTTGTGAGACTTTTAAGCAGGAATATAACGCATCGGTGGAACTATTCTGGGCTCCGTTTCTGGTCGAGCTTGAGACGACTATAGAGGGTAAAAAAATTCTTCACCTCGATTCCATCGGAAAGTACGGAATGTACTGGAAGGGAGCGGATATCTTGGTCTTCGAGTCATCGCACTGGTGGCCCGATCGTCCTGGCAGCGAGCAAAGGTGCTTTGCAGTTTGCTTACCTCCGTTCACCCTGTGATCATTAGATTTGTTTGTGTATTACAAAATTATTGACATGTTTAAAGCAGATGGGATGTAATAATGGAAGGCAACAAGACGTATACAAATATCGATCCGATGGTTGCTTACAAAAAGGCACTGACCACCTGGGCAAACTGGACATATTCAAACATTGATTTTCAAACAACAAGCTTGTTTTTCCGTAGCATGTCGCTTCGACATTCCAGGTAGGTTGGTTATAGTTATTTTATGCTATTGGGATTTTTTATTAATATCGACTTATTGTATGTATAGGGTAGTTGGCTTTTTTGTTTTCTACACATGTTATTTTCATATAAATATAGTGTTTCTGAATGTGTGAAGGTAGTTAGCCCTCTTACTTTCTAACCAGTTATGATGCTATTTCCATACAAATATCTATTCCCATACAAATATCGAGAGGTAGTTGATCCTCTTACTTTTTAACCAATTAATCTAATGCTATCCTCATATAAAGTGTTTATTTACAGTAACATATTCTTATATTGAAATTTCGTTCCACATTACTACGATTTTGATTATATAAAATTTTACTTATTGAAAACAACGACATGGAGGTAACCAGGTGCGGGACGGAGAAAGAGCCGGTGCAGAATGCATCGACATACAATCCTCCGCTGCCTCCGCAGGTGACAGTACTCCAGGAATTTCTGAAGACGTTGAAATTCCCCGTTGTTTTTATGAACATAACGCGCATGACGGCGCTTCGCAAGGATGGGCATCCTTCGCTGTACGATAAGCCGGTGAAGGGGGATCCAGGCGGCAGGGATCCCGGCGAGCAGGACGACAGTGGAGATTGCAGTCACTGGTGTTTACCCGGTGTTCCAGACGAATGGAATCAACTTCTGTATGCCTCTTTGGCTTTCGCCAAAGGTTAACGCTGCTCGTTTTCCAAAAGCCAACTTTTAAGCCGATTATCCTTAATGTGTTTAAGATAAACCAACCCAACTCTTGAAGTCTTGGGTTCATTTTGTTGATCCATATAGTTGGATGCTGGAAAGTTCCATGGTCTCGGATGTTTAATTATATTCTCATTGAGTATTCGTCCTTTTCGTTCTCTTTAAATGGATACCACTATTACAACAACCTCCTTCTAGTTATCTTTGAATTTTCGCACTGTTACAACAGCCTCTTTTTGGTTATCTTTGGAGCTTTTGTTTACAACAACCTCTTTTTGGTTATCTTTGGAGCTTCTGTTTACCATTCACTTTCAATCCTTGTAAAATTGAACATGCTATTTAAAAAAAAAATGTGAAAGTTAAGCTTTACAAGAAACCTTGGCCTCACATGTTGTGAATGCTTGAAAGGATCTGATCTTCATCAACTTCTTTGAAATAAGATTCTTTGTATAAATCCAAAAGTGCTTTTAACAAGAAGTCATGTAACAAGTTGTCATACCTAATAAGTGCTTCCAGAATTGTAGACAGAACATTATCATTTGTCCTAGATTTAGGTTCAAAGGATGTCGAATTTAAAGATTATACAAAGCATATGTAATGGAATCTAAAATGTAAGGTACAACCATGATAAGGTCATATTTCAAAGCATAAGAAGCATGTGCGATATAATTAATGAAAGTGGAGTTTACAAAAATACATAAGGAATTATGCAAAACAAAATGTGTATTTGATATATAACATTTTAAGGAAAGTTAAATATAGGGATATGATATATACAAAGTGAATAAAAATTTAGTTGAAGTAACTTAATCATAAGTGAAGAGGTTAAAATTTTATAAGAATATAGTTTTAATTTTTAATATAAGATAAAATGTTGTTGAATTGAGGGTATCGATCGAAAAACAAAACAACGGAGTGTAGAAGACAATCATGTTCGGTCAAGCAGATGGATTGAGAAAGTTAGGGTTTCAACTACGATAAGTGATGAAGATTGGGAAAGGGTTTTGAGTATCATTATGGTTCTCAATTATGGCGGACCAATGCATAGCATTGGTGTCACAGAATGGAATGCATGCAATAATGGCTCTTCTCAACTGATTGTGTAGGTTTATGTTGAGAATGGTCCACAAGGTTTATGTTGATGTAATTCTTTCATTGCTTGAAGTTGATTTTGCATGTCATAGTTTAGAATCACTCACCCTCGTCAAGTATTTTGTTGGCCGCATCCCTAATAAGTCTTCTCTTAGGACCTGCGTTAATGCAACTTGGACTCCTCATGGAGTCAAGTCAACGAGGATTCAAAACCTTACAAAGGGTATTTTTTGTTTGGCTTTGCGAAAACAACCCATGTTAAGGTGGTTTATGAGCTTTACGAAAACAACCTATGTTAAGGTGATTTATGAACATGGTCCCTGCTACATAAGAAGTTCTCTTTTTTCTCCTTGGATCCATGATTTTTTTTGTTTTTGAGGAAAGATCTACTAAATTTCCTATGTGGATGGAATTACCAAGACTCCTTCTACCTTTGTGGCCCTTTCTCAATCACATAACAACCCTTTTAGGATGTGTCATTTTGGTGGAGGCGGAAAATTTTTTCCATGCATGCCCTCAAAAATGTGCTTGCATCGATATTGATATTTCTCAAGATATCAAAGAGTCCATTGACATACAAGTTGGTGACACTATGCTATCCCAGTGGGTCCTCTACATTAATTTACCCAACACATGTTTTCGGTGCCAATCCTCAGCACATAAGATCAAATATTATCCCTTGATGTCACAGAATAGGGAAAAGTAGAGTCCCACTACACCGAGTGCACCCACTCCTCAACCTTATGAGGATGGTTGGACAACTGTGGAAGGGCTTAAAAATCCACATTTGGCTACTTCTAAAGGTACATAATCCAATTCAACACATGTCTCACAACCGATAAAAAAAGGGTATGAAAAGGAAAAAGTTGGTCCCACTGAAACTGCCAACAATGAGGCTCCTCAATCTCAACAGATTCATACCCCAAGGGATGCAATAGAGGTTGCTTCATAGTTTGCCCAATTGGCCAGTCCTCTAGTACATTTCCCCTCGACTAACGCAAGGTGCTCCTATTTCCCGAGAAGGGAATCGATAGAAGAAGATCTCGCTCTAGAAAAGCGACTTCATATGACCAATGTTCAGTTAGGCAATTATGTTCCTAATTCATCCAACAACTACAGTGTTTTGGAGTATCTTAGCAACGGTGATAATATATCATTGGATGCAGAGCCATAATGGTGTGGCGGTTCTTGCGGAGGAAGCAACATCTAAAGTTCATTCCCCTTATGTGTGGTTTAAATATTCTCATAGTCCTAGATAGGGGAAAGAATATGGAGATAGTCTATCCAGAAAAAAGGTTTTAGCCTTTCAACTCAAGAATTCCAATACCTTTGCAGCATTGGAACGACACTACCATTTAAAGTTTTTTGTTACTCTAGTTTATTTTTCTATGCTTATTTATGTTGTGTATTCACCCTTTTAGGGGTTGGTTCTAGCTTTTTTTATATGGGTGGCCTTGCGCCCCAAGCTATGATATTTCCAACTCCTTTTTTATTGTAACCTATTCAATATTATTGTTGGTTCCATAAAATGTTGTTGAATTATATAATTTTAATGATTTAAGTATTTTTAATTTTTAATGGATATTATTATCATAATTATTTTGGGAATATTAAAGTTTATATTGAGGTTAGTTTTTTAAATAGGAATACAATTAGTGAACAAAACGTTTCTATAGTTAACAATTAAAAAAAAAATGTTGATCAAGAAAAAATATTATGATAATGATAGTGATAATTTAATAATGTCCTGGGAAATTAAGTTTCATATCAACAAATATTTTTCATCCATTAGAGATCTAGTAAAATATATTAGAATTTTATTTTTATAAGGTAGACCAAATTATTACTGTCTTTTTTGAAGAAGAATTCATAGTATGAAATATTTTCGGCTACAATTAGAGAAAATAGTCCTATGGCCACAACAATTGCATACAAAGCAAAGCAAAGGAGTTTAGAGAAGAATATATATCTTAATAAGGAATCTTATTGAGATAGTAATAAAGAAACTTGAAGTACCTTACAAGATAGTCCATATCAATGTTAAAATGTACATAATTTATATGCAAGAGGAGACCAATCAAGTGTTTTACAAGATGTCTTACGAGATTGTTACCCTTCAATAACAAACATTAGAAAGGATTAATTGGAAATACATGATCAAGTTCATCTTAATTCTAATATTTTTCATTGTTATGAAATACAATGAATCTATTAAAAATGATTAATGATATGGTTCAATTAGAATGCAAAGGTCTCTCTATATAAAGAATAATAATAAATTAACTATTGGAAGGTAGCCATTGATGTAACAATGGATTGAAGCAGATAGTGGAGGATATAATCAATCTAGTGGGCTACATTCCAAATCTACTGGTAGATATCTCTATATTCCCTACAAAAGACTTTTGAAAGCCAAGTGGAAATCGAAGATGGTATCTACTCATTTTGTCGATGTTTTCCCTAGTCAAAACTCAAATAAGAAGCCTCTTGAGGATTTGTTTCCAACTTTTTTAGAAACATCTTCTTAGAAGGAATTGCTTTCAAACATGTTTTCTGTTAGGAATTGTGATGCAGATCATCTTTTTTATCCAGATTCATTATGTTGGAAATATGAGCAGGTTTTGTTGTCATTGATGTCAAGAAGTCAGCATGAGCGAGCATCATTTTCAATGAGCAGCATCAATTTTAGGTTCCGTAATCAAGTGCAAAAGGAAGTTTTCTCCCAAGTGGTCAGATGAGGTTTAAAGGGCAAAAGGAAGGCCCAAGCCAAATAATATTATAATAATTTATTATAATATTAAAAGTGCAAGACCCAAAGAGTTAATTAATTATAATAGTTTTATTATAATTTAATTTATAAATTAATTTAATTAACTTTTAAAGTTATTAAGTTAATTGTAAATTAATTATAATTTAATTTATAAATTAATTAAGCTAACCCTAAAGATAGGGTTATAAAGTTTATAATTCAAATTTTTGAATTAATCATGCCGACGTCGTCGAAGACATCACATTATGCATATAAAGGAGGGAAGAGACCCAAGGCATTAATCATCCGTGATCGATGTGTTAAGTGTGATTTTTGTGCACATGGTAAAAGAGGTGATCATGTGTTTTTCGAAGGGTGTGCAAGGTAGAAGACAAGTAGAGGAGGTTTTTGTTTCATATCCCAAAGCGCTTGTAGCGCAACTGGAAGCAAGGGAGGCACCAAGTCGTTGGTAAGCATGAGGTGCAGGGATTGAATCCCATAGGTTTATGTTTTGTGAAGTGAAGGAAGTATTTTGGTAAAGACTGCGCGCTAGGAGGAATACAAAGGAAAGGTGCAAGCCATTTCCTTTGTGTTGTGGCTCGTAGCCCACGTGGTGGGCACGCACCTTGCTAAGGCACCTGGATGGGAGAGATTCGAGTTTGAAACCCGCCGAGGCACCTTTTGCATTGTCTAAGGTATGCACTAGTTTCAAAATTTATGGAGACCCAAAATTTGTGGAGATAATGTTTTTAAAGGTTTTAAATTGGAATTTGCATGCTATAAGGTTTTTGTGAGGGAGATAAAAGGTTTGGCATTATTTTATGTTAAGGCTTGGTTTTTTGAGTGTTATGAGCTTATTGAGAGGAGTAATAAGGTGTGCCTTAGGAGTTAGAAATATTTGTTGAATACAAAGTTAATAATTGTATTGGAAGGAGAAATAAGGTTGATTAAGTTGTGATATTTGACTTGGTGAAATATTCTTGTGAGAATTTATTGAGAACAAATATTTGCTATCTAACCCTAGTGATTGGCAAAGGGAGTGGTTGTGATTGAGACAGGTGTTTGAGGTCAAATCATCTTCAAACAAGAGGTAAGGGCATATTATCCTTGAGAGTGATTTTTGGATGTTATGAATGCTAAGTTGGAGTGAAAAGGATTGTTTGGTAAGCATTGTTGAGTTTGTTTGTTAAAGGTTTTTTCTGAGTGAGAGTTGATGATAAAAACCTTGTTTGATAAGCATTGTTGAAAACATTGAATAAACCTTCATATGCATGATTAGGGTTTGTGCAAGATCATGAGTATCATTGTTATGTGAAGTTGAGAACTATATTGAACTAGAGTTTGTGCAAGATCATGAGTATCATTGTTATGTGAAGTTGAGAACTATCTTGAACTAGAGTTTGTGCAAGATCATGAGTATCATTGTTATGTGAGATTGTTTGATAAGCATTGTTGGAAATAATTGAGTGAGTGTTCATATGCTTGGACTAGGGTTTGTAAGCAAGGAGTGTTTCATTGAGTGATTGATTGAGTGGAGTTGATTGAGCCTAGTCAAGTGGAAGTGTTGAAGTGATAGTTCTAATTCTATGAAACAAATTGTTCTATATTCTAAATTGATTTGAGAAAGAGATTGAAAGTGATTGAGTGTTTGTGAGTGTGAAACATATTGAGTCTCTAACAATTCTCTATATGTTTTTGTGGTAAAAAGAGAGATTGAAAGTGATTGAGCATTGTGGTGAGTGTGAAGCATATTGAGTCTCTAACAATTCTCTATATGTTTCTATGAGATTGAACAAGTTCTAGTGAGGACTTGTTGAGTAGATTTGAGGTAAGTCTTGGTGAAGACTTGTTGAGCAGATTTGAGGTAAGTCTTGGTGAAGACTTGTTGAGCAGATTGGAAAAGTTCTAGAGAGGACTTGTGGATAGATTAGTGTGAGCTTTTGTGGAATCTTAAAAGGCAGATTTGAGATAAGTCTTTGAGAAGACTTGTGAGTAGAGTTGATTGATTAATTTTTTCAAACCTTGAGTTAAGGTTTGGAGCAGATCTAGCAGAGTTGATTTATGATTGAGTCAAGCTTTGTGTTAATTCTTGAGGATAGATATTGAGTAGATTTGTGCTAGACCAAAGGACTATGTTTAGTACATATTTGAAATTAGATTTTTAATTGTTTAGTGTAATTTAAGATTATAATTTGTGCTAGACCAAAACGTTATAATTTGAGGATAGATATTGAGATTTGTGCTAGATCGAAGGACTATGTTTAGTGCAAATTTGAGGATAGATTTTGGTGTAGATTTGAGGATAGGTTTGTGCCAAACCAAAGATAGAGATTGAGTAAATTTGTGCTAGACTGAAGGACTATGTTTAGTGCAGATTTGAGATAGAGCTGAGAGTAAGCTTTGGAGGTGATAGAGTATAGAGGATGATAGTCTCTAGTGGATAGAGGTCCATTAGCCAGGGTAGTGAGGATAGGTCTTCTGAGTGAGGACAAGAGTCTTTAGTGGATAGAGATCCATTAGCCAGTGTAGTGGAGGTAGTAGTTCTTCTAGAAGATCACCAACCAGAGTAGAGGAGAAAGGAGTTCTCCTATGGATAGAGATCCATGAACCAGATGAGGAGATTGGTGTCTCCTGTGGATAGAGATCCATGAACTTGATTAGGGTATTGGTGTCTCCTTTGGATAGAGGTCCATAAATATTGTAATAGGGAAGGTTTCCTAAGAGATTTGTTGAGAAAATTTTAGTGAAATATTTTCTCCGTGGAGTAGCCCACATTGGGTGAACCACGTTAAATTGGTGTCTCTATTGTGTGTGGTGATTTATGCATTGCTTTGATTACTGCTATTGATATTGCCATTGGTATATTGCATAATATTGATTGGGAAAGAAAAGTAAAAAGTGGTCTTATACTGTTCACCCCCCTCTCAGTATAAGCTTGTGTTCTTCAATTGGTATCAGAGCGGGTTCCTTCGAAAGAGTTTAACAACTTGAAGGAAAATCTTACAAGAACACAAATGGATTCTAAGAGTGGATCCTCAGATAATTCAGCACTAGTGTTTGATGGGAGCGATTATGTATTTTGGAGTATGAGAATGAAGATTCACCTGATGGCACTTGGCAATGAAATATGGGAAGCAGTTGAAAATGGATACACACCACCAACTACTCCACCTACAGATAAATATGGTAAGCTTCTACATCATTACAATTCAAGAGCAATGAATGCAATTTTGAGAGGTTTGCATAGAACAGAGTTTGTTAAGGTTATGCACTGCAAGTCAGCAAAAGAAATTTGGGATAAGTTGCAAGGCATATATGAAGGAGATAAAAAGGTCAAAAAGGTAAAGTTGCAAAATCTCAAGGGACAATTTGAAGATCTAAAAATGAAGGATGAGGAAAACATTAGTGCTTATCTACTTCATGTAGATGAGGTTGTTAACTCCATGCAAGGACTTGGACTTGAGGTTCAAGAATCTGATGTTTGTGATAAGATCTTAAGATCACTCCCAAAAAGGTTTAGTGAAAATATTTCAGCTATAGAGGAATCAAAAGATGGTGATATTTTGACAAGGGATGAATTACTTGGTATTCTTACAACTTTTGAGATGAGAACAAAAGAGGAACCTAATCTCCAAAAAGAAGCAGCCTTCAAAGCTACTAAGAAGACAAAGGGTAAGAAGTCAGATTCAAGCAATGAGTCATCCAGTGATGAAGAAGCAAATTATGGCAGAAGGAACAAGGATCCAAGAAGATTTAAAGATGCAAAATCGGTTAGATGTTTCAATTGTGGAAAGTATGGTCACTATGCAACTGATTTTCAAGAAGCTGGAAATAGCAATGATGAAGAAAAATAGGATCATAAGAATAGGGAATAAAAAAAATACAGGTCCTCAAATAGAAGAGTTTCTATGAAGACAAGGCAAGTAAGTACTCAAGTGATAGTGATAATAGTTCCTCAGATAATGATAAATATGAAGTTCTATTTCTAGCAAAAGAAAAGGAAATGGTTAGGAAAAGGTCACCAATAATCCTCAAGTGTTTTAGATGTGGTAACTTTGGTCATCTTGAAGATAGTTGTACAAAGAGTGGTTTCAGTTTCAGTGATGATGAATATGAAGATACACTTGAAGGACCAGAAGAGAATCTTCTAATGGCATTAGAAGAAGAAGGAGGTGATCCTATAAAAGATGAGTCAGAAAATAATGAAGATGTTTTCAAAGGAAAACAAATAGAGGAAGAATCAAAGGAAGGAGAAGTTGATCTTGAGGGAGAGCTTATTCATGCCCTTGATGCATTAAATAAGGTAAGAAAGCAAAACTCCCAACTTAAGCTTCAGTTTCAAGAATGTGATGAAGAGAAAGGAAAGCTTATAGAGGATCTAAATAAGTCAATGGCTAAGACAAGGAAGTTCAAAGATAAGTTAGAAGCAAAGGTCTTAGAATGTGAAAGGTTAGAACATGAAGTGGCTCTACTAAGGGAAGAAGTAAAAGAGTCTAAGGACAGGTTACACAGGTTTGGAAGAAGCTCAAAGAATTTGGATAAGATTATCAAGATACAAAAACCTACATCAAGCAAGACAGGTCTTGGTTTTGAACAGGTACAAAAGAAACAAGGAGAGGAGTCAACCTCAAGTTCTAAAGAAGAAGAAACTTTAGAAGAAGAGAAAGAGAGAGTGAGACTTCTGAGGATGAGTTGGACAACAAAAAGTTCAACAAGGAAAGGAACAATGCACAAAAGAGGAACAGATGGAACAGGAACCAACACAGGGTAAAAGAGACTAAGAGACCAATGAGGTCAAGGCAAGGTAGTTTCAATGGATGATGCTTCTCATGTCACAGGTTTGGGCACAAGGCTACACAATGCAGGACACATGAAAGACAGGAATATGGAAAATTCAGAAACAGGTAAGTTTTTCAAGGGTATTGCTACTCTTGTAATCAGTTTGGTCACAAGGCAATGAATTGTAGGGTTCATGATAGGAATAGATATGGCTTCACCAGGAGAAATCCCAAGATATTTGCACCTCCAAGGAATAATAACATTAAGTGTTATAAGTGCAATAATTATGGACATACAACAAAGTGGTGTAGAGCAAAAATTCTAGAGACAAGCAGGAACAGGAATAGTCAGAGGAATTAGAAGGATCAGGATGAGAAGGAAAGTGGACAAAGGTAAATATTAGTGCATGTTGGGAGTAGAAATACTCCCACCCTAGAATTAACCACCTCAAGAGGAGGTGGGGGAGGGGCTAAGCTAAGAGTTTCATTCTTAGACCCGAGCCCCAAAGGTGACCCTTTGCCATTGATGTCAAAGGGGGAGAGATTTGAGTAAGGGGGAGAGATTTGATTTAAGGGGAGAGCATTGAGTCAGGGGGAGCAGTTTCCTAGGGGGAGTAGAACAGAAAAAGGTTAAGGAAATGGTAAAAGATAATTGGGTTGCCATCAATGACAAAGGGGGAGATTGTTGGAAATATGAGCAGGTTTTGTTGTCATTGATGTCAAGAAGTCAGCACCAGCGAGCATCAGTTTCAGTGAGCAACATCAGTTTTAGGTTTCGTAATCAAGTGCAAAAGGAAGTTTTCTCCCAGGTGGTCAGATGAGGTTTAAAGGGCAAAAGGAAGGCCCAAGCCAAATAATATTATAATAATTTATTATAATATTAAAAGTGCAAGACCCAAAGAGTTAATTAATTATAAATTAATTATAATAGTTTTATTATAATTTAATTTATAAATTAATTTAATTAACTTTTAAAGTTATTAAGTTAATTGTAAATTAATTATAATTATTTAATTTATAAATTAATTAAGCTAACCCTAAAGATAGGGTTATAAAGTTTATAATTTGAATTTTTGAATTAATCACGCCGATGTCGTCGAAGACACCACATTATGCATATAAAGGAGGGAAGAGACCCAAGGCATTAATCATCCGTGATCGATGTGTTAAGTGTGATTTTCGTGCGCATGGTAAAAGAGGCGATCGTGTGTTTTTCGAAGGGTGTGCAAGGCAGAAGACAAGCAAAGGAGGTTTTTGTTTCATATCCCAAAGCGCTCTATAGTGCAACTGGCAGCAAGGGAGGCACCAAGTCATTGGCAAGCATGAGGTGCAGGGATCGAATCCCATGGGTTTACATTTTGCGAAGTGAAGGAAGTGTTTTGGTAAATACTGTGCGCTAGGAGGAATACAAAGGAAAGGCGCAAGCCATTTCCTTTGTGTTGTGGCTCGTAGCCCATGTGGTGGGTGCGCGCCTTGCTAAGGCGCCTAGCTGGGAGAGGTTCCGAGTTCGAAACCCATCGAGGCACCTTTTGCATTGTCTAAGGTATGCACTAGTTCTGAAATTTGCGGAGACCCAAAATTTGTGGAGATAAATTTTTTTAAAGGTTTTAAATTGGAATTTGCATGCTATAAGGTTTTTGTGAGGGAGATAAAAGGTTTGGCATTATTTTATGTTAAGGTTTGGTTTTTGAGTGTTATGAGCTTATTGAGAGGAGTAATAAGGTGTGCCTTAGGAGTTAGAAATATTTGTTGAATACAAAGTTAATAATTGTATTGGAAGGAGAAATAAGGTTGATTAAGTTGTGATATTTGACTTGGTGAAATATTCTTGTGAGAATTTATTGAGAACAAATATTTTCTATCTAACCCTAGTATTGGCAAAGAAAGTGGTTATGATTAAAACAGGTGTTTGAGGTCAAATCTTCTTCAAACAAGAGGTAAGGGCATATTATCCTTGAGAGTGATTGTTGGATGTTATGAATGCTAAGTTGGAGTGAAAAGGATTGTTTGGTAAGCATTGTTGAGTTTGATTGTTAAAGGTTTTTCTGAGTGAGAGTTGATGATAAAAACCTTGTTTGATAAGCATTGTTGAAAATATTGAATAAACCTTCATATGCATGATTAGGGTTTGTGCAAGATCATGAGTATCATTGTTATGTGAAGTTGAGAACTATCTTGAACTAGGGTTTGTGAAAAGGTTCTTGAACTAGGTTTGTGCAAGATCATGAGTATCATTGTTATGTGAGATTGTTTGATAAGCATTATTGGAAATAATTGAGTGAGTGTTCATATGCTTGGACTAGGGTTTGTAAGCAAGGAGTGTTTCATTGAGTGATTGATTGAGTGGAGTTGATTGAGCCTAGTCAAGTGGAAGTGTTGAAGTGATAGTTCTAATTCTATGAAACAAATTGTTCTATATTCTAAATTGATTTGAGAAAGAGATTGAAAGTGATTGAGTGTTTGTGAGTGTGAAACATATTGAGTCTCTAACAATTCTCTATATGTTTATGTGGTAAAAAGAGATTGAAAGTGATTGAGCATTGTGGTGAGTGTGAAGCATATTGAGTCTCTAACAATTCTCTATATGTTTATGTGGTAAAAAGAAAGATTGAAAGTGATTGAGCATTATGGTGAGTGTGAAGCATATTGAGTCTCTAAAAATTCTCTATATGTTTATGTGAGATTGGACAAGTTCTAGTGAGGACTTGTTGAGCATATTTGAGATAAGTCTTGGTGAAGACTTGTTGAGTAGATTTGAGGTAAGTCTTGGTGAAGACTTGTTGAGCAATTGGACAAGTTCTAGAGAGGACTTGTGGACAGATTAGTGTGAGCTTTTGTGGAAGCTTACAAGGTAGATTTGAGACAAGTCTTTGAGAAGACTTGTGAGCAGAGTTGATTGATTGATTTGTTCAAACCTTGAGTTAAGGTTTGGGGCAGATCTAGCAGAGTTGATTTGTGATTGAGTCAAGCTTTGTGTTAAGGCTTGAGGACAGAGATTGAGTAGATTTGTGCTAGATCGAAGGACTATGTTTAGTGCATATTTGAGGATAGAGATTGAGTAGATTTGTGCTAGACCGAAGGACTATGTTTAGTGCAGATTTGAGATGAGTAGATTTGTGCTAGACCAATATATTTTTGAATTTGAGGACAAAGTTTGGTGTAGATTTGAGGACAGGTTTGTGCCAGACCAGAGATAGAGATTGAGCAGATTTGTGCTAGATCGAAGGACTATGTTTAGTGCATATTTGAGATAGAGTTGAGAGTAAGCTTTGGAGGTGATAAAGTATAGAGGATGATAGTCTCTAGTGGATAGAGGTCCATTAGCTAGGGTAGTGAGGATAGGTCTTCTGAGTGAGGACAAGAGTCTTCAGTGGATAGAGATCCATTAGCCAGTGCAGTGGAGGCAACAGTTCTTCTAGAATATCACTAGCTAGAGCAGAGGAGAAAGGAGTTCTCCTATGGATAGAGATCCACAAACTAGTTGAGGAGATTGGTGTCTCCTATGGATAGAGATCCATGAACTTGATTAGGGGATTGGTGTCTCCTTTGGACAGAGGTCCATAAACATTGTAATAGGGAAAGGTTTCCCAAGAGATTTGTTGAGAAAATTTTAGTGAAATATTTTCTCCGTGGAGTAGCCCACATTGGGTGAACCACGTTAAATTGGTGTCTCTATTGTGTGTGGTGATTTGTGCATTGCTTTGATTACTTCTATTGATATTGCCATTGGTATATTGCATAATATTGATTGGGAAAGAAAAGTAAAAAGTGGTCTTATACTGTTCACCCCCCCTCTAAGTATAAGCTTGTGTTCTTCACATTAGTGAATAGTCTTCCTAGCTTAGGTAGTTCTCTATTGGGCAAATTACTTGATCAGGGTGTTGGTTCTTTAGACTTGAATTCCTACCCTACCAACATGTTAACAAATTTTTTACATTACCCCATGGATATGTGCTTTTTGGATGGTGATTTAGGCTTTATGGAAGTGTGGTCTTATGAGGTTTATACACAGAGAAATTTTTAAGAGCTTGATAGTGGGGAGTCTAGATTTATTTATGGTACAAGCTTCTTGAAAGGTATTATGGAGAGAGGGTAGTTGCTAGGTTTTTATAAGGATGTCAATGCTTTAGTTACAAATAACATATCCTATTCAATGAAAAAAAAAAGGTGTTAAGCTCAAATATAGGAGAATAAATATGGTTTTAGTCAAAGACATCTTAATGAAAAAAGTTCTGGATATGGAAGGTAAAACACTAACTAGGAGTTTCTATGGTATATTATACTCAGAAATATATTTTTCTCAATGGTTATAGAGGGTGTGGAGCCCTATTTTAGGATATACTCCTAGTTTTCATGTATTGGTCAGAGGTTGGTTAGACTTTTCCTTTAAATTAATGGAGGATGTAGGTAGAATACTATAGAGAATATGGTATTGGGATTCTTATGCTTTGTATTTGAAATGATGGCCCCCTTGTTTCTATCCGAGAAGGGAGTATAAATCGATTCAACCCCTTTGGTTCAAGTTTCCAAGATTGTCCTTGGAGTTGTGGTCTTTTAGGATTTTGAAGGAAATTGATATTTATCTAGGGACATGTGTGGATTTGGACCAAGCATGCTTGAGTAGTTTCTCTTGTTCTATTGCTAGAATTATGGTGGATTTGGATCTATAGGAGGGTCTTTTAAATACTCTAGATATTTATATTAGAAAGTGGTATTATGTTTATATTCTTGTCTATGTGAAGATAGCTTGTCATTGCTCACAGTATCATCATGTGTATGGTCATCTAGTAGAATATTGTGGGTTAAAATTTACGAAAAATGATTGGAGAATAAGTTTGAGGAGAATCATAGTTCTAGGGTGAGAGTAAATGGATTCGATAGTAAAATGTATAAGGAGATAGGAAGTTGGGGCATGGACCTCCTTAGATGGTAATGGGGATTAAGAAGATATGAATATATTCATTTACCAATTATTTGAGATATTGGAGTTAGTAGGGACTCAAATGCAAGATAAAATGAGGGTATGTTTGTACCTGCACACTTAAGGTGTTAGCTTTTGAAGCTTTAAAATTAAAGGAAATGCAACCACAAGTATGGAAATAAGTATGAAATGTTATAACTATGATAATGGCTAAATAATATGCATGAAAATATGATAGAAAACTTGAAATAATGCTCAAGAAATTCTTATATATGAAATCTCACAAAAATATACAATGTCATGCAATGGAGGTCACTACCTCTCTATTTTGCAAAAATAGGTCTACGTTGTATCTACTACTACTCTACCTATGCACTCCAAAATCCTCTCTCTTTTATATTCTATGAAGGCCTATTTATAATGAGATGCAACTCTTTGCCTTCAATATTCCTATGACACCTGACTATTCCATTATAAAAACTTATGTACATGTGGACTACATGCACATTTATATCATTGCACATTCTAACGCTTGTGTATTTATTATATTGCTTTAATAAAGTACTTAAGTACTAATATAGTTCTAATCTAAATATGTACCCATGAAGGTACATTAGGAAGGAACAAAAGAATATAATATATTCCAACACCCCCTATATTACATAATTTGGTTTTGAAGACTTTAGTGTATAATATGGATCTTTGCCTCTTGTATATTATTCAACTTGATGAGGGTCTTATGTAATGTCTTTAAGTTACTTTGCATTGTATTCCTCCTTGATTTGATTCTTCTTCTTTATCTTCTTTTTCTTCATTCTTGTCTGTGAGGTCACTTACTGCACTTTCATAGGTGGTTGTACTATCACCTATTTTCTGCATGAGTATTTTCTCTTTGCCTTTGTCTTTTTCATTACTATTCTTGTTGTGTACAAAGACTTCTAAACAAACACTCAAGGCATCATGATAATATTTTGAGTTAGTAGAACTTGAAGTATTAATACTACATGAGGCTTGAAACATTTTCTCTAAGAAGGATTCATCTATCTTTGTTTTCACTTTGAGTATTTCAATTAATTCTTTCTGCTTTGTATTCTCTTCTTTGTAGTTTTGAAGTGTTAGTAGAGCCATATATAAAATACTTCTAAATTCTAGTGGAACTGAAACTTCTTTCTTTCCATTATCAATTGCTTCAATGAGTCTAGCATGAAGATAGAATTCAATGGTTGTAAAATTTTCTTCTAGTGTTTCACTATAGATCAATCTTGAAGCAAGATCTAAGTTCTCAGTTTTGTCTAGTAGATTCTTGATTCCAAATTTTATAACACTTGCCTTCTCCTTTCTAATGGTGTTATTCATATCCTTGTTTACTGTATTCTTTGAGGTTGACATCTTTATCCCCTTTTTTCTTAGTTTGAGTGGATAGTGCTTGACCTTGTGAAAAAAATATTAACCAATGGAGCTCTAGTACTTTAGAGTTTTTGTGAATATTCTTAGTAGATCCTTTGAAGTAGTCTACCTTATAACTCCCTAATAGGATAATTAAATGCTCTTCTTCAACTTTAAAAGAACTTCTCTGAGTTTGTAAAAATATCCTTTTATCTTGTAAAGGATTGAGTGATTGAAGAACTTGATAGTATACTTAGCTTTCTAGTTTTTTGAGTTGTAATCCTTTTGTCTTCCTACTAATGTAATGATGTTCAACTTCTCTAAAACAACTATTTTATTTCTCCTTGTAGAAGCTTAATGATAATAATTCTTAATATTTTCAAGATAGTTAAGTTGGATTCTCTATGTCTCTTTAATTTTGAGTATGATACTAATAAAATCAATCTTCCAAATTTTAAATAAATCTAAAGTTTGACTTACTTCTACCTTTGTAGTTTCTAAAAATTTTATAAATTCAATTTGGAGTAGGATTCCTTATATCTCCCTAGTTATAATTTTAGAATAAATCTATATTTGTAAATTAAGTTTCACTGACCTTATAACTCCTTGTTAAATTTTTGCAAATAGTTGAAGCAATAATAATAAATATTTTAATGCTTCTATTTTCTACTTCCTTCTCAAGATAATCAAAAATTCTTTCTAGAGATAAAAATCTTATTACTCCTATCATTCAATATCTCTAGAATATAAAGCTTAGTTGATTTCAACCTTAATAAACTTGCAATATAATTCTTACCTTTAACTTGAACTTGTAAGCTATTTGTAATCAACTTGAAATCCTACGGTTTGATGTTAGTTGACTCCTTGTCAACTTTTAGAAGCAACTTAAAGTTTTCACTTCTTTCTTCATCAATATGTGTGCTTCCTCCAATGTCTAATTCAGACTTGTACGTGCTTCTTTCACGTTGATGTCCATATTGTGAGTATCTACTCTCCTCGATGAATGTTCTTTGCTTTACTTTAATTCAGGTGATAATTTATATTTCTTTGGCATTGCTTTGCTTAACCTTCTATCTCACTGGAGGACGTGTTCTTTCACACTGTAACTTAGTTTACACACTCTAAGCTCTGTTATGTGTGCTTCTCTTTGACGAAGTTGTGCTGTCCTAACAACTTGATGAATTACTTGGCTATTCTCCCTTGATCTGTGCACCTCTTCACTTAATTAATGCACCTTAATATCTCTTATTTAGCTTCTAGTTAACATCACTTTTATGGGTGCTATACAAGCACTTCTCCTTGAGGGCATATCTCTAAGTTGAAATATATTATGCTATGGATAATTCCAAGTGGCGTTAATGTTATCTTACTACCTCAAAATGATTTCACTCCTTCCAATGCCAAATGATAATTGGAATTAGGTAAGTTAATAGATTCCTTCAATGTCCTTGATCTTCAGGAGCGTTATGAGAATGATGTCCAAGGATTCTCCTTTGATTGAGTTATCCTTGATGCCATGGCAAATGTATGCAATACCTTCTCTCATGTGGTGCAATTTATTCACATATTTTTCCCTAACTGATGTAGGTTATTTGAACGCTTGTTTTTTGCTCTAATTGTTCTACTTTCAATGTTTCTTTTATTAGGAGAATGACGATTATTATCCATTATTTCTATGGTAGAAGTAGTTGCTCTTCCAATTCTTCAATTGAGTATCAAGCAAGGCTATTAGATGGCTTCAGGTGACGAGTATCCTTCTTCAAAATTGATCCTTATTTGAAACCAAAATTTACTTGTTTGCATTGTACGATGATCATTGTATCTTCTCCTTAGGATTGTTGAGTCTACCTTGTAATCTAATATTGCTTCCATGTTGTATACCTGGGCTGAATGGGATGCTTGCTTTGGTGCAAGTTGCATGGGTAAAATTATGGCTAGACTTGGTGCCAACGTAACTTATTCCAATGTAAGTTCATGGACTGAATACTACGATGCATTCATAGTTGTAATGTATCGTTTGATACTTGGAAGTAGACTGTGTTGTGCTCCTTGTGTTGCCTTCACCAAAGGCTATCAACTATGCAAGATACCTTCCAATGTACCTTATTTTGTCTTCACCAAAGGCTTCCAAGATGTAGAACGTATTTTGCTTGACATCCTTAGCTTAGCTAATAACTTCTATTTTTTTATTAATTATCCTTCAAAGAATACGTATTATTAGAAGTCCAAAAAGTAATCACTTTTTTTACCGTTCTGTTAAAGACTTCTCTTCTTGATTTGAGTGAATAACTTACAGGTATATTATGTGCGAATAATCTTACTTTGCCTTGGAGATACTTCACTTTTAGATCTCTATTGAGTGGCTCTAAAGAGATTCTTGCAAATATTCAATGCAATGGTGTATATTTTTACCCCCTATGCTCTTAAATTGTATCTCTTAGCTTCTTGAAATGTTGAGATGAAGCTAGAGTCAATGTTGTCTTCAAAACTTTAGGCAATACTTATCTTTCTTGGTTACTTTTACACTTACTAATACAAGATTTTCAATAATGAGTTTGCACTATAGGATATGTAAATTTGTAGAGTCTTCTTTTGCTTAGAAATAGTCAATATAAAATATCACAATATCACAGGTCCCAATATAAAATAGCCACAATATTAAAGTTCAAAAATAATAAAATAAGAGTAGAATAATATTTGAGCAAATTAATATATATATATATATATATATATATATATCAAGGACGATATAATAAAGAAAATAACATTCACTAATACAAACAACTATGAATGTAAATGGCCTAAGTCATTCATGAACTATGCATAAAGAAAAACTTACAATATTAATTGCTCAAAAATTATATACAAGCTTTATTCTAAATCAGATCTCTTAAACAAATTACACTTTTGTTTCTCCTTATTGGATTGATTTCTTATGGAGTGTTGTCTTCATAATATAGCCATAGTAATGTGACTCTTCAAGTACTTGACTATTGATATCTAAATGACAAGTCTCATGACCTTTGGCTTATCATCTTGCCACTTGTATACTAGACTCTTCAAGTTATGTTGACACTTGACTCTAAGACACTTGCACACATCTACATGAATCTTGCACTTCTGCATGCACTCCTAATATAATATACTTGTGCACATCCTCACATTACAAATTTGGCACTCTTACAAACATGATACGTGTGCACATTCTCTCAATCTACACTTGCACTCTAACTTGATAGAATACGAACTAGGTAGAGCATTGTATAGAGTAGATTTATAGGGTTACATTAGGCTCAGATTAGCCCACAAGAAATGCAGTTGGCGAATAACAAATGTACCCTAAATAACCCAACCTAACCAAATGCTAATAATATAACAATAATACTAATAATGTAATAACAACATATAGCCTGTAATAGAGATACACTAACATCCCCCCTTATTACATTATTTGGGTAAAAATATAACTACTAGCTATGCTAACATCCCCCCTATACAACAATATTTGGGTAAAGTATATAACTGCCCCAATACAGTGAAAAGAATAAGAGAAATGAAAGAATGGTGGCTCATGCTTGGTCTTTGACTCTGGCTCTGGCACATGGCTCTAAGCATACCTCTGGAATTGTACCTTTGGGTCTATCTCGGGATCTGCCTGTGAAACTGCCTCTAGATCATTGCCTCTGGATCTGCCTATAGATCTACCTCTAGAAATTTATCTTTGGGTCTGTCTTTAGGTCTGTCTCTGGGTCATTATCTCTGGGACTGCCACTCGGTCTGTCACTAGATTTGCCTCGGGGTCTACCATAGGTTTTACCTTTTCGGTAGAATCCATACAACATTTCTTTCATCATGGTCCATTGTGTGAAATCTGTCCATCCATAATCAATATGAACCTTGTTGGCCATTTTCACTTTGTACCAACAACTGGAAGAAGAGTGATTTGTACATCCACATGAATCACAAGGATGTAATCTCCAACACTTAGCTGCAACATGTCATGTCTTTCCACAGTGATTGCAACAATGCTTTTTAGGAGTTTTAGGAGTTTTAGGTTTTAAAAACATAGAATTAATGGTACTTGCATGTCCAGTATAGCCAAGGCCTTCATGCTTTGCCCTGACACTTAGCATTATTGGAGATTTAATGCCTTGTTCCTATTTACCTAATCTCTCACCATTGAATCCCATTTTCTTCATCATTTTGGAACCAAATCCTTTGGTGTGTTTTTCAAAACACCCAATTTCATCATCTTCATCAATGCTTTTAACAATATTACATTTGTCGCTATTGATGAGATTATGGAGCTCTTTTTGAGGAAGTTCAATTTTTAAGTCACTAGTGTCACAAGCAAAATTTGCTACTAAAATGAGATCACTTGTGCTACAACTGATATCTACCATAGAAGGTATGAGGTCGCATGTATCACAACAAGCATGTGCCACAATGGGTTGAACGTCACTCGTGTCACAACAAGCATTCGCCACAATAGGTTGAAGGTCACTTGTGTCACAACAAGCGTTCGCCTTTAGGACCTCGCTTTCCTCACTAATGTCCCTTTTCTGTTGTGCTTTGTCAAGAGCATAAAATGACATGAATATGCCCATTATAGCACCAATAGGGATTAGAACACCATTTTTCTGCATGTCTCCACAAGACGCATAATCATTGATTATGGCATTTACACCACTCCTTAGTGTACGAAATGTGCCATCTTCATAATAATCTATCCCTTCCAGGTGTGGGGAAAAATATGGGCCTTTAACTAATTTTGCAACATCATCAGTTTGTTTTGGGATAGTTTTCTTCTTTGATCTACCCATTCTTAAGGTGTCGGTCTCTATCGAAAATGCACCTTTTACAATAAAATTTTGCAAAATAATTTGACTAAGGTGTCGGTCACTACCGAAAATGCACCCTTATAAGTCTTCCCCCATTGATTTTGCAAAAATTATATCTCCCCTATACGGGGTTCCAAGGGGCAGCGCCCCTGGCAGTCCAAAATTTTTTGGAAGCGCAAAATGGACGCTCCAGAAGGCTTTTCCCCCCTTGGTGTTGCAAAATTTATCCCCTCTTACAAAGCTTGCCTCGTAGGCAGATTAGCACAATATATCACCAAAAAAGCTCTTACAATTCCTCCCTGTGTGAAGTACTTCAAACAAAAAAATTGCTATTTATGAAGTCTAAAAAAACAGGGTTGGAGGTTTGATGATTTTATGCCTCTATGATTGCTTTGATGGTGGAGAGAAAAAAAATCTATCCCCCCTTGATTTTTAAAAAATAATCCCCCTTTTGTTTTGAAATATGGAGGAGGAATATTCTAAGGTGCATAGGTATGTAAACTTGAAGTTTGATTTTTGAAAAAAAAAAATTCTAATTAAAAAACAAAACTTTATAAGAATTAAATATGATTGTTCTTAATTAAATTTCGAAGAAAATAATTAAGAATTTAAAAATATTTAATTAATCAAATAAAGGTTTGTAATATTAAAAATTTAAATTTCAAAAACAAACTTAAGTAAAATATTGTATACCTTGCACGCGGTGGGAATGGAACCCCCGACCCTGCAGCTATTAGCCTAATGACTGGTGCTCCTACCAGTTGGGCTACACCGCTCGACGAGAAGGAAAGGGAAGCTCCTTCCCTTTCTTCCTGTCCCCGACGTGAAGCGGGAAAAAAAAATCTCGTGGGATTAATCCCACATCGCCCCTACGGGCGATGCTTCACGGGGATAAAAGGGCAAACTCGCCCTATTTATTTCGATTGCCCGTAGGCAATCGGGTGTCCTGTGGCTTTTTGCAGCATCAAATGGTGCGTGGCCAGTACGCCACACGTCACGTCCAAGTGGTGCATGTCCTATTCACCACATGTCACCACGTCGTCTGTTCGGGTGGCATGTGGCCTGTCTGCCACGTGTCCATGTCAATCCAGTTAGATCCACGTCAGTCCAGTCTAGTGGTGCCATGTGTCAGTCCAGGTCGTCGCCACGTTTCAGTCCAGGTCATCGCCACATGTCAGTCCAATCAGTAGTTTACCTCAAATTATGTGCCCAAGTTAGCCACCTCAGGCTCCATGCCAGATCTAGGGTTTGTCAAATCGATTCAGTCCAGCATCGATCTAACCTCGAGAAATGTGCCTAAGTCAAAACTAGTCCAAATTGACCTCGATATTCGTGCCCATGTCCAGTCAGATCCAGCATCTGTCGAGTGTCCTTCAGCTTCGGGAGATGCGACTGAGTCCCTTGGTTGCCCAATCAGGTCTAGTTCTGATGCCTCAAGATGCATGCCCGAGCAGGTCCAGCCCTGCCTTAGGAAACGTGCCCAAGCTGGTCCTTGAGTTTGTAAGATCTAGACCCATCCAGTTTGCTACATCAGTCGGGTGTCAGGCTACGAGAGCTCGACAAAGTGTAGCTCTGATACCATGATAGAATGCGAACTAGGTAGAGCATTGTATAGAGTAGATTTATAGGGTTACATTAGGCTCAGATTAGCCCACAAGAAATGTAGTTGGCGAATAACAAATATACCCTAAATAACCCAACCTAACCAAATGCTAATAATATAACAATAATACTAATAATGTAATAACAACATATAGCCTGTAATAGAGATACGCTAACATAACTTACATGACACTTGTGCATTTCCTGCACATTGCACTCTTACATGACACTTTTGTATTTCCTACACATTCACACTTACATGAAAGGGGAAATATAAATCACACTTCTAACCTAAATACTTAACCCTAATTTATTACATATTTACAATTGTACCATGAAGGTACCATGGGGGTATATTAGCATGTACCAAATAATGTAATATTCCTTAACACATAGTGAGTCATACGCACCATCTCCTCTCTAGAGCTCTTCTTCCCTCTTCTCATGTGGTAAAAATGATTTTGTTTTTATTCCCCTTCCCTTTTATGCCTCCCTTTCCCTCTTCTTTCCTTCTCTTCTATCTCATTCTCCTATGCCTTCCTTCCTAGCCATTTTTAGTTTCTTTAGGAAGTTCTATATTCCCTCTACAACTCGAGGGAGCACTCTGACCTAGCGCCATTGATGTCATCAATACCCTATAAAGCATCTAAAATTTTCAAAGTGCTTGAAATCACATTATTTTTACACCATCCCTCCACCTAAATCTCCTACCCCTTTTAGAGCTGCTCATTTCAAACCCAAAGGTATTTACAACTTTCTTTGACGTATTTATTATACCATAAATGCATCAAAGAGGGGGTAAAATGTAGACACCAAAAATTGACCCATCTAAATAGATTAATTTTTCTTTAGATGCCTAAGTAACCCCTTGAAATTACTTTCCTCCTTTAGTTTCTAAGGTTTTCCCTTCCAACAATATCACATTCCTCCTAGACAGATCATGATATCGTGTTTTAGTCGTTTCCCACTCAATTTTCAAAAAATAACTAGCGTCTCTCAACATGACCCCAACGGTCATATCAATGATATCACAATCATCCAAAATTTATCACAATATTGCTTTCTCAAGGAAAGGACTTCAAATCTCGAATTCTCTACCCTCCTTAGGATTTTGGGCCATTTATGGCACCATCCTTGGGTATCCTCACCTTGCTACCAAATCCCTACGTGCTTTTCCTTTTGGCTTGATGGATTTCAAATTCATATACTTCCTCATCCTTGTTATAAATGCCTTTCCCTCTCCTCCTCCATGTCAATATTTCTATAAATTGAGGTATTGGACCAACTTCTTCATCAAGCTCTCTTATGGTAAAGAAACTCTCGTAATTTGGTGACTCATAACTCTAAAGTAGAAAAGTGTATTTTTTTTGGAGAGGCTCTTAGAGAAGGTCTACTTGGTCAATTCAAGAGAAATAGCTCCTATTTTAGTTTTATTCTTCCCTTTTAAGTTTCTTTTTTGGTTTCACTTTTAGTTCATTTTCTAATTGCATTTTTAAGTCTTAATATTTGTTTCCCTTTCTTTAACCTTTATCCCTAGTTGTTGTGCAGTTTCAAGCCAAATATGGATTGGCCTTACCTCACCCTTGGAGCTATCAAAAAATCTTATTTTGGTGGAAATCTACCTTGGATTATTGCATAGGGTGATATTGCAGTCTACCTTTATTGAGCATGATTTTGCTCTAACCAAATTTAAGGGTAACTTTTGTGTTCTTTTGCCATTTCCCCTTTTTGTTAACCTCATTTAGACCCTTCTTGACTATCACCCATATTTTTAGATCTAGAAACCCTCATTTATCCTTTTGTCCTCAAGGAATTTTTTAGCATAACAATATCATGATCTATCCCCACCAGGCATGATTTTGCTTGGTAAAAATTTACAAGGTTTTACATTTTTTCTTTCTATCCCCTCACTCTTCTCCTGTCAAAAAACTGTATCTTGAACCTCATAACTCTTAACTGATAAATTTGACCTCACTCTCTCATCAAATATTTTCTATGCTATGATATTATGATCCATATTGATCGAGCGTGATATGCATTGAATTTCGATTTTTGCTTGTTCTCAGTAAATATTCCTTTTTGTCTCCCTCTATGTTCTATGAAATATTGTGCTCTCTATTCATAAAGTGTCATTTTGCCTTGCAATTCAAGGTCAATATTTTTATGCATTTGCTTTGATCATCTAAAGGACCTTGGGGGTTTGACTACCAAACCAATAAGTTATGCTTCATCTCTAGATACAACATACCCCCAAACACTAATCTCTCTCTTTTTAAGTTTTCTCCTTTTGTAGGTTTTACAAAATCGTGGTTGGTTACTTTAGAGTGCAAGATCAGATTCATGGTCCACCTTTATCGAGGATGATATCACTTCAAACATCAATTTAAGTAAGTTTTCTTGTAAATATTAATAACATTTCCTTTTAAAATATTGTATGTTATTGTGTTTATTCTTTGTCCTTTGTAGACTATATAGAAAAGTAAAAGAAATAAAAAGAAATTTTAGCTTTAAGTTTATTTTAGGTTTTAGCTCACAAGCTTAAAAGGAGACCAAAGAATATAGATTAATTTTGATTTGTTTATCTCCTTTTGTCCCTTATGCATTGAAAATCAAACTTGCATGTAGTTTTCATCAAGCTAGCTTTGTATTTTGCATTCTCTTGGACCCTTACCCTTAAAAAAAAAAGGAAATTGTATTTTCTTTATTCTCATTCAAAGCAAAAAAAAATTACATAGGCTAGCTCTTGTTTGCATGTATATTTTGTATGTTGCATCTTAGTTAGATAGCTTCTAAATTTAGTTAGCTGTCTCTAAGAAACATCAAACTTCAGTGATTTCATAATAAATACAATAAACATAGTATTTGGAGTGAATTCATAAAATACTCGTGGTGAACCCCTCAAACCCAAACACACCAATTGCGATGAGGACAACCCATGAGTACTTTAGCCCTTATGGATCTGCTAAGATTTTTATGGATTCTCTCACAATTGCAAAGCAAGAATGAGAGCAAATCCTACTCAAGATAAGTGCTTCCATTCCTCAAATCAATTCTCCTCTTATTGGTAACCTCCTCAAGTTGTTGTTGAATTATTTTACCTACAACTTTTGCTTTGTAATATGGCATTTTTTTTAACTAATGATCCACTTAAAATTTAGATAGTGCAATCATATTCCATTTAAATCGTAAATGAACTTGGATAATAGTAGACAACATTATTCCTTAGATGACAAATATGTCTCTATTAGATTACTTAGAAAAATAAATTGCATCTTAAATTCAACTCCTATAGATTATTAATGTATTCAACAATAAAACATCAAGTCTTTTGTTGGTGTACAACTCCTTCATGCTTTTAATATTTTACAACACCTACAATCTTCTTTAAATCTACAACAAATATTTAAATGCATAAATATTTTGTGTTGTTGAAGTAACACATTGTTTTCTTTCATGCACAACCTTCATTAAACATTCAACATATGGAACGGTGGATTTCATCTTCTTCTTGCAATCACAATATTTGAACTAACAAGATATCTTCAATACATGTTCACCATATCTCCTTATCACATTGGTTAGGTAAATCTTCACCACGAATGGAACCTTCAAAATAGTATGGTTCTAATACCACATAATGGACCAATAAAATATTAGACAAGTTTTTATTAATATAAATTAATATATATGTAGAATGAAGATGATCGTGGTTGGTATTGTTAACTATTTATTAACCACTTATTTGGATACAACTCTTAAATACACTAATTATATTGCATGATGTAATATTTTCTTTAACACTTTTAAATTATAAATACAAAACTAAAATACTCTTTATTCAACATTAAAATTTCAAGCATGAGAGCCAAAAAAAAATTAATACAATTATTTATTTATTTATCATTCTTATGTATTTATTGTTATTTTAAATTAATTTTACACTAATAAAAACTTTTTAAATTTATGTTTTAAAAAACTAACTTAATTTTCACACTACAATACACATAACCCTGATATTTCATCTTCTCACACTACAATATCATTCAAAGCCCTGGTATGTTGCTCCATGTCTTGCCCTTAACCTCTTGCTTAAGTTTTTTTTTTTCATGAGGATTGAAACACTCTTCTCCGAATTTGTATTATCTTATAATCAATTTGTTTGAATTCATTTGAAAGAAATTATACTTTCATTTAAGGTATAAAGTTTATCATTTATCATTAATTATTTATTTATAAAGTTTATATTTGATATGGGATTGATGAAATTCTATTTGAGCATAGAAGTAACTCAAGAAAATGGTAAAATATTCTTGACCCAAGAGAAATACATCAACAATTTTTTGGAGAAGTTTCAACTTAAAGATGCACACCCAATGACAACACCAATGGAATCAAATCTAAAACTCATCACAGATGATGACACACCAGAGGCAAATGCAACACTATACAGAAGGTTGGTTGGTAGTCTCATTTATGTTATTAACACAAGACCTGACATCGATTACGTAGTGGGGATTCTGGCAAGGTACATGACCAAGCCAAAGGAGAGTCACTGGAAAGTGGTAACAAGAGTGTTGAGGTACCTAAATAAAACCCGTAATTATGGTCTATTGTATGAAAAGAATGCAAATTTCAAACTCATTGCATACATAAAATCAAATTTTGCAGGATATAAAGACACTAAGAGATCTATGTATGGGTACTTGACATTTATGGGATCAGTACCAATTTCATGGAGATCAAAGTGATAAAATATTATAGTAGATTCTTTAGAAAAAGTTGAATATATTTTTGTAGCTTAGATAATCAAAGAAGTTGTATAGTTGATAAAGTTGTTACACACTCTTGATATCACTCAAAAATGTCCTACAAAACTACATGTGGACAATCAATCAACAATCCACATGGTAAAGAATCGTGTGTTTCACGATAAAACCAAACACATAAGTACAAAAATCCACAAGATCCAAGAACTTGTTTAAGATGACACAATACAAATGCACTACTATCCAACAATAGATCAAAATGTTGAAATCTTCACCAAGCCACTCCAGAGGGTGAAGTTTGAACAGTTCAAACAACATATAGGCTTGAGATCCTCCATCTCCCCCTAACAATGGAGATGCAATAGAACCAGCAAGGCTAATGCTTATTTGTAAGACCATCTTTGTGTGGGTAGAAAGTATTGGTCAGTATCTGCTCTATCCCATTTGTGAAAACCCCTTGTGGAAATGAAAGGATAAGGGTTGTACTAGTTTTGGAAAATTGGAACCTGTGAAAACTTGAAATGGCATAGGGGATGACCAAATGATATATGGAGACCCAACAAATTGGAGCCACATTTCATGGACAATTGGCTAATCGACTACACAAAGAGCCACCTGAGCCACTCATCTACTGAAATAAAATGACCTTCTATCATTAAGGTAGGGATTGAAAACATGTTAATGCTACAAGGTCATGTTTATTTGTTATATTCCTAATTCATTGTTATGAGGCTTTAATAAGACCTCATTAGAATAGGTTAATTTAAATTTGTAATGTCATTTCATGTCCATTTGAATTTCATATAATATGTATTTGGAAACCCTAACCCTAATCTCATTTTTCTCAATATAATTCCATAACACAAAGGGAGAGATCTGATTTTTCATTCTCTCCATTGTCAAAAATCTTCTCTTTTTTTCTTGTTTCATGTGGTTGAGCTTGGGCACATAGCATTGATCCTTGAAAAGTGAAATAAATAAAAGGAATTTTTAGCTTTAAGTTTATTTTAGGTTTTAGCTCACAAGCTTAAAAGGAGACCAAAGAATATAGATTAATTTTGATTTGTTTATCTCCTTTTGTCCCTTATGCATTGAAAATCAAAAATTGAATGTAGTTTTCATTAAGCCAGCTTTGTATGTTGCATTCTCTTGGACCCTTGCACTTGAAAAGAAAAGGAAATTATATTTTCTTGATTATCATTCAAAGTAAAAAAAAATCACATAGTCTAGCTCTTGTTTGCATGCATATTTTGTATGTTGCATCTTAGTTAGATAGCTTATACATTTAGTTAGCTTATCTTTAGAAACATCAAACTTAAGTGGTTTCATAATAAACACACTAAACATAGGATTTAGAGTGAATTCATAAAACACTCGTGGTGAACCCCTCAAACCCAAACACACTAGTTACAATGATGAAAACCCATGAGGATTTTAGCCCTTGTGGATCTACTAAGATTTTTGTGGATCCCCTCACAACTACAAAGCAAGAATGAGAGCAAATCCTACTTAGGATAAGTGCTTCCATTCCTCAAATCAATTCTCCTCTTATTGATAACCTCCTCAAGTTGTTTTTGAATGATGTTAGCTACAACTTTTGCTTTGTAATATGGTATTTTTTAAACTAATGATCCACTTAGAATTTAGATAGCGCAATCATGTCCCATTTAACTCATAAATGGACTTGGATAATAGTAGACAACACTAGTCCTTAAACTTTTAGCTTTTGAGGTATAGATCGGAATGGGAGATGGCAATCACAAGATACAAAAATATGAGAGAAAGTAAATTTACAAGATTATAGAAGTATACTATAAATAGAAATGATAGAAATGAATACAATGTTGCTATGAAAAAAATGGAAACTACATGCAAGAAGGTATAAGATTACATTGTACTCCATCATAATGATCCTATACTACTTTTAAAAAATCATATCATGGTTTGTGCAAGTTGATTATGTTTAATTTTCTATCCCAAAACCAATTCAAGCTTATCCACCCGTAAAAAAATATGTAGGCCAATGGACAATGGACTAAGTGAACTAGTAATGCAGGTCAGTACATAAAAAAAAAAAAAAACAGTGTAATAGGAGAGATTAATATGTTTAATTTCATATCCAAAAAAACCAATTCAAGCTTATCCACCCGTAAAAAATATGTGGGCCAATAGACTAAGTGAACTAGTAATGCAAGTCACTACATGAAAAAAAAGGCAATGTACTAGTAGAGCTTAAATTTATTAAAGCACCTAAAAGAATAATTTAGGTGAGGTGGGACCCACTCCACTAGCGGAGCGTGACCTTTTTAAAAGTAAATAAATAAATACTATTGCCTTTTGCTACATCCAATTTAGAATATTAAATATCTAGTTTCTGGTCTACAGGTTATTATATATTTAATATATTTATATTTAAATACAGTTTAAAGTATTATTTATTTAATATTTTTTATTTAATTAAACTCCACATTTTTAAATATAACACAGTTCTACTTTAAACCTCAGTTTCAAAATCTTAATAAAATCTTAATAATGAAACTGAAATTTTTAAAGTCTCCTTTCACAGACAAAATGCAGGAGGATATGGTAGGCGCCTACATAGATCCAGAGCATCGTTAGAACGTTCAAGTAACGCTAATAATTGGATGCAGCTTTTTGTTTTTGTTGTTTTACTTTACAACCACCACCACTTTTTTAGCTGAAACGCTCAGGTCTGTGCAGGCCATCATTAGCCCACCATTGGACTTTGTGGGTGTCAATGCCATCAACATTAAATGATAAATTGTAGTAAGTGTTTGTAGGTGAGTTGTTTTGGTTAAATTTTTAAAAAATTAAAAGTTATGTTGATTTTGTTTTTGTTTAGCACTGCGCAGATTCTTAAAAACTTTTTAATTTTGTTTTTACCCAACAAACCAAAAATTACAAGAAAAAGTTACCTAAGCAACCAAAAAAAAATCCGTTTCCCATCATTTTTGAGTTATTGTGTTTTGTTCTCTGCATCTTAAAATCCAGTAGGAAACGACCGTAACTCACCAAGTTTCGTTAGATTGTATTGCCAGTGGCGAGCAAGATGGTCACGGCGTTATTTATTCCATTAACGTTGTTATGGATCCTTGGGAATGGCAATCTCTATCTTTGTGTCTACGGTAGTCCCAGCGAAAGCAAGGACCCTCATCGATATGCACGCAACGACGAATATGGCATTTATAAGGAAGTTCACGTCTGTCTAAGGCCGAGAAACAAGAGTGAAACGCAATGCAATTTGTTCTCTGGGGGAACATGGATGCACGATGACTCGTACCCTCTCTATAATGATGTGGAATGCCCTTACATCAGCGGCCAAATAAATTGTAGACCCAACGGAAGACCGGATTCTGATTACGAGAAATGGAGATGGCAACCCGATGGCTGCACCGTTCCCAGGTTAAATTACAAACTCAATTTATTTCTACCCCATTCGATTTTATTTCTAAAATTAATAGTGATACTGTGATTCAGGTTCAATGCTACCGATATGCTGGAGAGGCTGAGGGGGAAGAGACTGATGTTTGTGGGGGACTCCATAAGTCGGAGCCAATTTCAGTCCATGGCGTGCCTCCTCCAAGCAGTGATTCCCAGCAATAAGAAATTCATGGTTGATGGCTCTTCATCTTCCCCCGTTATAAGATCATTCAAAGCCCTGGTATGTTGCTCCATGTCTTGCCCTTAATCTCTTGTTTAAGTTTTTTGTTTTCATGAGGCTTATAATCAGTTTGTTTGAATTCATTTAAAAGAAATTTTTCATTTATTGTTATTTATTTATTTATAAAATTTAAACTTTGATAAGGACCCAATAAAAATTAAAAAACCTCGGTTGATTGCCATATACCCACTGTAACAACCCAGGTGTTGTCAAACTCAGTCTTGCACATTGAATTCATAAGTTGAAATTTTCAGTTAAATTGGTAAAATATTCGATTTAAAAGTTTAAATGATCACCTATCATTGTATTAGTACTAGGTATAGGAAGCCTACAAGTTTAAATGATCACCTTGGTATATTTTTGGGAATACTAGCCTTAACTGTTGCAAAAAATTTCAACTGTACAAGACTGATCCGTTAAAAGTGCCTTTTTGTGAATTTATCTTTTTATTCTAGAGCCGATGGCTGGGGTTATCCTCGAGGGCAGTCTATCACCTTATGATATATCTAAATCTTGAAACCAGTAAAAAATTTCATTTTCTAATTCCAATGAGCAAGACTTGGGTTATTACAGGTTGGTATGAGAGACTTTTATTGTGAGAGTCTTCAGCTAATTTCAAAATTGGCTACCTCAATCAGGACTACAACGCATCGGTGGAACTATTCTGGGCTCCGTTTCTGGTCGAGCTTGAGACGACTATAGAGGGTAAAAATATTCTTCACCTCGATTCCATCGGAAAGAACGGAATGTACTGGAAGGGAGCGGATATCTTGGTCTTCGAATCATCGCACTGGTGGCCCGATCGTCCTGGCAGCGAACAAAGGTGCTTTGCTCACCCTGTGATCATTACATTTGTTTGTGTATTATAAAAATTAATGATGTGTTCAAAGCAGATGGGATGTAATAATGGAAGGCAACAAGACGTATACAAAAATCGATCCGATGGTTGCTTACAAAAAGGCACTGACCACCTGGGCAAAGTGGACATATTCAAACATTGATTTTCAAACAACAAGCTTGTTTTTCCGTAGCATGTCGCTTCGACATTCCAGGTAGGTTGGTTATAGTTATTTTATGCTATTGGGATTCTTTATTGGCTTTCTTTTTGCTCTCTGTTATTTCCATATAAATATTTTGTTAATGTGAGAATGTGTGAGAGTAGTTGGTTCTCTTGCTTTCTAACCAGTTAATGTAATGTTATCCTCCTATAAACTGTTTATTTACAATAACATATTTTTATGTTAAAATTTGCTGTGACAATTTTGATTATATAAAAATTTTACGACATGGAGGTAACCAGGTGCGGGACGGAGAAAGAGCCGGTGCAGAATGCATCGACATACAATCCTCCGCTGCCTCCGCAGGTGACAGTACTCGAGGAATTTCTGAAGACGTTGAAATTCCCCGTTGTTTTCATGAACATAACGCGCATGACGGCGCTTCGCAAAGATGGGCATCCTTCGCTGTACGATAAGCCGGTGAAGGGGGATCCAGGCGGCAGGGATCCCGGCGAGCAGGACGACAGTGGAGATTGCAGTCACTGGTGTTTACCCGGTGTTCCAGACGAATGGAATCGACTTCTGTATGCCTCTTTGGCTTTCGCCAAAGGTTAACGCTACTCGTTTTGCAAAAGCCAGTTTTTAAGCCGATTATCGTTGATGTGTTTAAGATAAACCAACCCAACTCTTGAAGTCTTGAGTTCATTTTGTTGATCCATATAGTTGGATGCTCGAAAGTTCCATGGTCTCGGATGTATAATTACATGCTCATTGAGTTTTCGTCCTTTTCTTTCTCTTTTAATGGATACCACTATTACAATAACCTCCTTTTAGTTATCCTTGAATTTTCGTTCTCTTTTAGTAGACACCACTGTTACAACAACCTCTTTTTGGTTATCTTTGGAGCTTCTGTTTACCATTCACTTTCAATCCTTGTAAAATTGAAAATGCTATTTTGAAAAAGTGTGAAAGTTAAGCTTTAGGCACATGATCACCATCCACAATAGACCTTGGCCTGACATGTTGTGAATGCTTGAAAGAATCTGATCTTTATCAACTTCTTTGAAATAAGTTTATTTGTATAAATCCAAAGGTACTTTTAACAAGAAGTCACGTAACAAGTTGTCATACCTAATAATTGCGTATAGAATTTTATCATTTGTCCTAGATTTAGGTTCAAAGGATGCCGAATTTAAGGATTATACAAAACATATGTAAAGGAATCTAAATGTAAGGTACAACAATGATAATGTCATATTTCAAAGCATAAGAAGCATGTGCGATATAATTAATGAAAGTGGAGTCTACAAAAAGAAGGAAGGAAGAAATTCTGTATATTTGAGATATGACATTTTAAGGTTTCCTTAAGAAAAAAAAGTCAAATATAGGAATATGAAAGAGTGATTAAAAAATTAGTTACAGTAATGTAATCATAAGTGTAGTAGAGGTTAAACTGTAGGAATATGAAAGAGTGATTAAAAAATTAGTTAAAGTAATGTAATCATAAGTGTAGTGGAGGTTAAACTATCATAAGGAAATTTATAAGAAGAAAAGTCAAATATAGGAATATGATATATACAAAGAGTGATTAAAAAAATAGTTGAAGTAATCATAAGTTTAGTGGAGAGGTTAAATGTTTATAAATTAAATAAAAATGTTATTGAATTATATAATTTTAATGATTTAAGTATTTTTAATTTTTAATATTTTTTATTTAGTTAGTGTGAGAAACTTCTACGGTCATTGTATAGGGCTGAGCATTTTTTTCCAAACATGAACTCTTGTAAAGCCTAGTGTTATGCTTATCAATAGGGAATTTAACACACACCCACCCCTCACATACTCGCCTACGCCACAGTTTGAACCTTAGACCTCCCGAAGAAGAACCACAGCCTCAACAATTGTGTTGTATGTGGGACAATTTTTAATGAATATTATTATAAAGTTATATTGGGAATATTAAAGTTTATATCGAGGTTAATTTTTAAAAGTAGGAATATAATTAGTGAACAAAAAGTTTTTATAGTTAACAATTAAAAAAGAAAAATCTTATCAAGAGAAAATTATTTTGATAGTGATAATTCTATAATGTCCTCGGAAATTAAGTTTCATATCAATAAATATTGTTCATCCATTAGAGATCTAGTAAAATATATTAGAATTTTATTTTTATAGGATAAACCAAATTATTATTGTTTTTTTTTTAAGAAGATTTTATAGTATGAAATCCTTTTGGTAACAATTAGAGGAAAGTGTTCCATGGCCAAAAAAATCAGATACAAAGCAAAGCAAAGAAGTTTAGAGAAGATTATATATCTTAACAAGGAATCTAATTGAGATAATAATAAAGAAACTTGAAGGACCTTACAAGATGGTTCATATCAATATCACAATTTATATAATTTACTTGTAAAAGGAGATCAATCAAGTGTTTTACAAGATTGTTATTCTTTAATAACAAGCATTAGAGAGGATTAATTGAAAATATATGGCCAAGTTCATCTCAATGCTAATATTTTTCATTGTTATGAAAGACAATGAATCTATTAAAATGATTAATGAAAAGGTTCAATTAGAATGTAAAGGTCTCTCTATGTAAAGAACAAGAATAAATGAACTATTGGAAGGCGATCATTAACGTAACAATGGATTGAAATGGATGGTGGAGGATATGATCGATCTAGTGGACTACACTCCAAATCTAGTGGTAGATATTTATGTATTCCTTGTAAAAGACTTTTGAAAGCCAAGTGGAAGTCGAAGAGGGTGTTCTCTCATTTTGTGTATGCTTTTCCTAGTCAAAACTCAAAGAATAAGCCTTTAGAGGACTTGTTTCCAACTTTTTTAGAGACCTCTTCATAGAAGGAATTACATTCAAATATGTTTTGTTGTTAGGAATCATGATGTAGATCATCCTTTTTATCCAAATTTATTAGTGGACAGTCTTCCTAGCTTTGGTAGTTCTTTGTCGAGGAGAGTACCTGATCAGGGTGTTGGTTCTTTAGACTTGAATTCCTATCCTACCAACATGTCAATAGATTTTTTACCTTACCCCATGGATATGTTTTTTTTTTATGGTGATTTAGGCTATATGGAAGGATGGTCTTGGGAGGTTTATACAAAGAGAAGTTTTAAAGAGCTTGATGGTGGGGAGTATAGACTTATTTCTAGTATAAGCTTCTTGGAAGGGATTATGGAGTGAGGAGACTTGCTAGGTTTTTGTAAGGAGGTCAATACTTTAGTTATTGATATATATCATATTCAAAGAAAAATGAAAAAAGAGTGTTAAGCTCAAATAGGGGAGAATAAATATAGTTTTATGCAAATATATCTTGTTGGATAGAGTTTTGGATATGGAAGGTAAAACACTAATTAATAGGTTCTATAGTATATTATACTCAAAAACATCACTTACTGAGTGGTTAGAGAGGGTGTGGAACCCTGTTTTAAGATATACTCCTAGTTTTCATGTATTAGTCAGAGGTTGGTTAGCATTTTCCTTTAGTTCGATGGAGGATGTAGGTAGAATATTGTAGAGAAGATGGTATTGGGGTTCTTATGCTCTATCTTGGAAAATTTGGTCCCCTTGTTTCAATCCGAGAAGGAAGTCTAAATTGATTCAACCCCTTTGGGTCAAGTTACCAGGATTGCCCTTGGAGTTGTGGTCTTTTATAATTTTGAATAAAATTGGTAATTGTCTAGGTATATATGTAGATTTAGACCAAGCATGCTTGAGTAATTCCTCTTATTCTATTACTAGGATTTTGGTGGATTTGGATCTACAAGAGGATCTTTGAAAAACTATAAAGTTTGAGTATGAAAAGTGGTATTATGTTTAGATTCTTGACTATGTGAAGATAGTTTTTCATTGGTCATAGTGTCATGTGTATGGCCATCTAGTAGAATATTATGGGTTAAAATTCACATGAAAGGATTAGAGAAGAATTTGAGGAGAATCATAGTTCTAGGGTGAGATTAAATGGATTGGACAATAATGTGGAGGGAGGCATAAGAATATAATAATTTGGGGCATAAACCTCCTTAGATGGCAATGAGGGATTATAAAAATGTTATAATATTGTTGTAGAAGATCTTTATTTACCAAATATTTAGGATAGTTGAGTTGGTAGGAACTCAAACATAGGACAAAATGAGGGCATGTTTGTACCTACACACTTAAGGAAGTTGGATCCTTCTTATATGTCAAATATGGTTCCCCTACCACATAATGGTTCTCTTGTTTCTTTGAATCACTCTTTTGATCTTATAATGACTCTTGGGGAGGAGTCAATTACCCCCTTTTAGTCCTCAACATTGGAGGTAGGAAAAGAGAAGTATCTCTTGAAGGGAACTAAAACTAGGATGAAAGACTTCCATAAGCTATCTACTAGTCACCCTTCTATCATTCCTAAAATATATTCATTGTCAACATCTACATACCTACTTTCATCCTCTTTTGAAAGCAAAGATTCTTGCAAGGGGAATAATAGATATTTTTTAGATCTAATAAATTAGAATCTATTATTGAGGAGTCTACAGTTGTAGGAGGGCTTGGCCTGGATGTTGGTACCACTCCTATTTTTGGGAGAAAATATAATAATCCAACTTGCCAAGGATAAATCTTCGAGAGAGGTTAAGACTAGGAAACAAAAATCTATAGTTGAGATATTTAAAGTTTGACATGCACTAGAATTGGTTAATTAATGTTAATCATTTCTTATAATATTTGGTATTTGGGTAGTGACTCTAAAAATGCTACCTTACATAGGTTAATGTAGGTATAAAAACCAATTTTTTTGTTGTTTCAGGAGACTATGGGTGTAGGTATGAAAGTTGAAGGTATTCTTTAGGTTTTTTAAAAGAGTGGGATCTTCTCTCTTTGGATTCTAAGGGTAGATCTGGAGGTTTATTTTTAGATTGGAAGAAGAGGGATATGGGAGAGGATTATGTTGCTAAAATATTGGATAAATTTTATCTCTAGTTTCCCTTTGATGGATGGTGATAGAATTATATCATGGGTGAATCATGGAGGTAACTCCGATCATTTTCCTATCTTTCCTTAAATTAGCAATAAGGATAGTAAATCTTCCAACCCTTTCAAGTTTAACCAACCTGGTTGAAGGATAAGGAGTTCTAGGTACTAGTTAAAAATAATGGAGCACTTTTAATTCTAATTTGGGAAGCTATGAATATTTTTAATTTGCTAGTAGTTTGAGAAAAGTTAAAGTTGTTGCTTCTAAGTGGGATTTCAACAAGTCTAGACAACAGATATAGAAACTTACTCTTTTAGAGAGGTAAATTATTGACTTCTATGAGGTATTGAATGAGGATATTTTCTTATAGGAGTTAAAATAAGTCATTAGATCACTTGAAGAGAAAAAATGTAATATTTTGCTAGCTCAGAGGCTCAATGAAGGCTTAAAAGTAGAGTTATCTGGTTGGATTTAGGGAATGAAAATACAAATTTCTTTCACAATTTTACCAATCATAGGAGAAATATTAACACCATTTGGGATATGCCCAATGGAGATGAGACAAAAGTTAGGAATTTCAAATATCTAGCAACTCTTTGTATTAAGCACTTCAAGAATTTGTTCAAATAACCTGAGAGGGTTAATTTGGTTGAGATTCTAAAACTTACCTCTTTCTTCCCTAGCTTTGCTAATGACGCTACCAATAAGATGCTCTTGAAAGGAATTTCCAAAGATGAATTTGTTGGAAAATGATGCTGACATGTGTGCATTTTCATATTAGAAGGTACAGGAGAATATGTAACCACTTTGTAACAATTTTGTACAAGTGTAGGTGTAGGAATATTGTAATTGTAACAATATTGAATTGTTACCTTGTTTGTAACTATCATAGATTACTTAGGTTTGAGTTCCAAGATAGATTAAGATGATTACTATTGCATTGTAAAAGTTTTGATGTGTGAGAAAACATGAATTGAAGGTGAAAAATCTATTTTTTCAACCTGTTGCATTTTCTTGTATGTTGCAGTCTAGATTTTATAGAAAAGTCTTGCCTAATTTGGAGGTGTATAACTTCTGCTACATTTATCCATTTGCTACAAGTAACAAACTGTTGGAAATCCCTTTCCAAGAGCTTTCCAATCATATATCACACTCTATATTTCATTCAGTATGCGTTCTTACTTTCACCTATGAAAACCATGTTTTGTCCACTTTTTCCAGGTCTTGGGCAAACCTTGTACATCTACCTTGCAAAGCTCATAACTTTTGACTCATAAATTTGTTTTACATTTTCTTTACACTGTTGAAAAGCTATTAGAATAAGCTTTCTATCCATATATCATTTGCCTCATTTTTATCTCATTTAGATTTTCATATTTTTTGAAATTTTGTTCTACAGATACCTCTTTGTTTGTTACATGATTTTTATTATATAGAAATTTTACTTATTGAAATAAATGACATGGAGGTAACCAGGTGTGGGATAGAGAAATAACTATGGTAGAATGCATCGACAGACAATCCTCCTCTACCTCCACAGGTTTCAGTACTCGAGGAATTTCTAAAGACATTAAAATTTCCCCTTGTTTTCATGAACATAACGTGCATGACGACGCTTTGCAAGGATGGGTATCCTTCGTTGTACGATAAGAAGGTGAAGGGGGATCCATGCTGTAAGGATCCTGACAAGCAGGACGACAGTGGAGATTGCAGTCACTGGTGTTTACCTGGTGTTCCAAATGAATGGAATCAACTTCTGTATACCTCTTTGGCTTTTGCCAAAGGTTAATGCTACTCATTTTTGAAAAGATAGCTTTTAAGATGATTAACCTTAATGTGTTTAAGATAAACCAACCCAGCTCTTGAAGTCTTGGGGTTCATTTGGATCATGATCCATATAGTTGGATGCTAGAAAGTTCCATGGTCTTAGATGTATAATTGAGTTTTCATCCTTTGTGTTCTCTTTTAATGGATACCACTATTACAACAACCTCCTCTTTATCTTTGAATTTTTGTTCTCTTTTAGTGGACACCACTGTTACAACGACCTCTTTTTGGTTATCTTTGGAGCTTCTGTTTACCATTCATTTTCAATCCTTGTAAAATCAAACATGCTATTAAAAAAAAAAGGTGTGAAAGTTAAGCTTTGGGCACATGATCACCATCCACAAGAGACCTTGGGCTAACATGTTGTGAATGCTTGAAAGGATCTGATCTTCATCAACTTCTTTGAAATAAGATTATTTTTATAAATCCAAAAGTACTTTTAACAAGAAGCCATGTAACAAGTTGTCATACCTAATAATTGCTTATAGAATTTTATCATTTTTCCTAGATTTAGGTTCAAAGGATGTCGAGTTTAAATATTATACAAAGCAAATTTAATGGAGTCTAAACATAAGGTACAACAATGATAATGTCATATTTCAAAGCATAAGAAGCATGTACGATATAATTAATGAAAGTGGAGTCTACAAAAAGAAGTAAGGAATTATGTATATTTGATATATGACATTTTAAGGAAAGTTCGTAAGAAGAAAAGTCAAATATAGGGATTAAAAAATTAGTTGAAGTAATGTAATCATAAGTGCGGTAGAGAGGTTAAATGTTTATAAGAGAGTATAGTTTTAAATTCTAATATTAGATAAAAATGCTATTAAATTATATAATTTTTAATGATTTAAGTATTTTTATTTTTAATGAATATTATTATCAAAGTTATATTGGTAATATTAAATTTTATATCGAGGTTAGGTTTTAAAATTAGGAATATAATTAGTGAACAAAAAATTTTTGTAGTTAACAATTAAAAAAGAAAACTGTTGATCAAGAAAAAATTATTTTGATAGTGATAATTCAATAATGTCCTCGAATATTAAGTTTCATATCAACAAATATTGTTCATCCATTAGAGATCTAGTAAAATATATTAGAATTTTATTTTTATAGGGTAGACCAAATTATTATTGTCATTTTTGAAGAAGATTTTATAGTATGAAATCCTTTTGGTTAAAATTAGAGGAAAGTGTCTAATGCCCACAACAATCAGATACAAAGCAAAGCAAAGGAGTTTAGAGAAGATTATATATCTTAACAAGGAATTTAATTGAGATAATAATAAATAAACGAAACTTACAAGATGGTCCATATCAATTTCATAATGTACATAATTTACTTGTAAGAGGAGACCAATCAAGTGTTTTACAAGTCTTACAAGATTGTGACCCTTTAATAACAAGCATTAGAGAGAATTAATTGAAAATACATGGTCAAGTTCATCTCAATTCTAAGATTTTTTATTATTATGAAAGACAATGAATCTATTAAAAATGATTAATGATAAGGTTCAATTAGAATTGAAATTAGAAGAATGATTCAGATAAATCATCCACATCTTGTTTTCCTTCAAGAAACGAAGATGTCAATGGAGGATATGGACTCAATTGCTAGTAAAATTTGGCCAGCTGGAAAAGTGGTTTCCCTCAGTTCCCAGGGGACTTCTGGTGGCATTGCTTGTCTTTGGGACCCAAAAGAGGTAGTTATTCACCATATGGTTGGCAGTTTGGGTATTTTGGCTATAGCTATTCAAAGTAGACATTCCAACCAAATTATGCTCTGCATTACTGTTTATGCTCCGACTGCTTTGGAGGAAAAAAGAAGTCAGTGGAAGAATATTACTCACATTATCTCTCATTTTCCTGAAGCTTGGATCTTGATTGGAGGAGATTTCAATACCATCCTCTCTTTGGATGAGAAAATGGGAGGAAACAAAAATTTGGACAAAAGCACTGACCTCATGAGCGAATATATTTTAAACCTCCATCTTGTGGACATCCAACCAGATAATGGCCTTATGACTTGGTCTAACAGAAGGCAAGGCTTAGCGTGTATAATGGAGAGATTGGATAGGTTTTTGCTCTCTAAAAATTTCTTAATCCAGGGTCACATTCCTAAAGTGAAGACTCTTAACAATGTTGGTTCGGATCACTGGCCAGTCATGGTGGAAATCTGGAAAACCAATGTGAGTTTCTCTCCTTTTCATTTTCAATTAATGTGGCTTAGAGACAGTTCCTTTAGACCTCGTGTGCAACAATGGTGGAAGGAAGGTAAGCCTAGGTATGGGACTAAGATGTTCTATTTTGCCAAAATACTGCAATACATTAAATCCAAAATCAAGACTTGGAACTGGAAGGAGTTTGGGGATGTTCATAAAAAAAACATGAAGTTATTGCTCAACTTGAAAACTTGAATAAGAAAATCCGTTTAGATGGCCTCACAGAGAATAGAAGTGCAGATGAAATTAAGCTCACAACTCAGTTAGAGGAATGGGAAAAAAGAGAAGAACTCTTATGGAAGCAGAAATCTAGAATTCAATGGCTCAAAGAAGGAGATCGAAACACAAATTTCTTCCACAAATCTCTTCTAGCTCGTAGATCTCACAACTTTATTTCTTCCCTGAAATCAGATTCTGGAGATGTCGTCTATACTTGGGATGGCATGAGCTCTATTGTTGTCGATTACTTTTCCAATATTTTTGTTGCTACTCCTCTTGACTCAACTTCTCAACAAAATGTTCTTCAAGCTATCCCTTCTCTTATCACTTCTGAGGAGAACTCTATTTTAACTGCTCCTGTTACTATCAATGAGCTTCAACATGTAGTTTTTAAAATGCAAAAAGGGAAAACCCCAGGTCCTGATGGTTTTCCCATTGAGTTCTACCAAGAGTTCTGGGATATCCTTCATGCTGATTTATTAGAGGTGGTGGAAGAAGCCAGGAAAGCCAAAGATATTTTGAAGGTTATCAATAAAACTTATATTACTCTTGTTCCAAAAGCTCAAGAGGTTGATCACATCTCAACTTTTAGACCTATTGCTTTATGTAATGTTCTCCTCAAAATCATTACTAAGATCATGGCAGAAAGGTTGAAGCCTCTTTTGCATAAGATTATTTCCCCTGAACAAGGGGGTTATGTGGAAGGGCATCAAATAGTAGATGAGATAGTTCTGGCTCAGGAAGCCATCCATTCCATGGATATGCAAAAATCTCCTTCCATGTTCATTCGGTTAGACTTATCCAAAGCTTATGACAGAGTGGATTGGCACTTCCTTATCAAAGTTTTGAGGCAATTTGGTTTCTCTAAGCATTGGATAGATTGGATTATGGGATGTATCTCTTCAGTTTCCTACTTAGTTCTTATCAATGGCAGGCCTTCTCAGTCTTTCCTGCTTCCAGAGGTATTAGGCAAGGTGACCCGCTTTCCCCTTATTTATTCATCATTCTTGTTGAATGCTTGGGGAGGACTATAACCAAGAAGAGGGATAACAAAATCCTTGAGGGAGTTACCATTGCTCATGGAGCTAGACCTATCTCTCATATTCAATTTGTTGATGACTCTACTCTTTTAGGTAAAGCTACAGTTAAGGAAGCTTCTAACTTTAAGCAAATCATTAGCTGTTTTTCTAAGGCTATTGGGCAGTTGATCAATGAAGACAAATCTAAAGTTATTTTCTTTCACTGCTCTTCCAGACAAGAATCCATGGTCTTGGATAAATTAAGATATAAGAAGTCCTCCCTTCCGATCACTTATTTAGGTATTCCCATCAATATTCAAAGGCAAAAAAAATATTGGAATTGGTTGTTGGACAAAGTCAAGAAGAAAATTGGAAAATGGACCAATAGGTGGCTTTCTTCGGGGGGTAGAATCACCTTGGTAAAATCAGTCCTTCAAGCTATTCCTATTTATGTTTCTTCCATGTTGAATATCCCAAAGGCCGTTCTTCGAGATCTAGATCAAATTAGTCATCGATTCCTCTGGAGTGGTACTAAGGAAAAAAGAAAATGGGCCTTGGTGAAATGGGACACTTTATGTCTTCCTAAGAATCAAGGGGGTTAGGATTCTGGTCTTCTATTAATAACAACAAAGCTTTAGCTGCTAAATTATATTGGAGAATGTTGCATAACCCCAATGCTCTTTGGGCCAATAATCTCCATGCTAAATATGCTGAGAACAAAAGTCCTGAAGACCTTGTTCGCTATCATCTTCCTACCAAAGGTTCTCCCATTTTAGCTAGTTCTTAAGACTGGTGAGGATTTGATAAAGAAAAATTTATTTTGGATCATTCATAATGGTCAATAGGCAAATTTTTGGATAGATTCTTGGGATGGTCACAAGCCTTTGATAACTCAGTTTCCCGATTGGAGGCCTTGGATGGAGGAGCTTCACCGAGCTAACTGGATAAAGGTGGCTAATTACTATCGGTACCATACTGGTAATTCAAAGGTTGGTAGATATTGGATCCCTATTGAGGACTGGCCTATTCAAATCCCAGAAAGGCAAAGACAAGATATCCAAGGCATCCTTCATATGAGGTCTCTCTCTTGGTCCCATGAAAAATATTGTTTTGGATGGAACATCACTACTAAGGGTGAGTATTCAGTTGCTCAAGGTTATTTGACCTTATGCCAGAATAATCCCAACCAATCTTCTGACATATTTTCTCAGTTGTGGGCTCAAAAGCTCTGGCCTAAGGTGAGGTTCTTTATTTGGCTTTTATTGCATCGTAGGGTGCTTATTGGTGAGCAACTTATGAAGCGTGGTTTTCATGGCCCTTTTAGATGTGAAATGTGTGGAGAGAATGTAGAAACTCTCAACCATATTTTTATTGAGTGTACTTTAGCCTCTGAGCTATGGAGGAGAATGGCCACTTTACTTGGCTTACAATGGTCCAATTTTTCAACTTTTGAACAGATTTGGAGGGATTGGCCTAAACAAGAGGGTGTTGATCATTTTATTAGGCAGTTAGTTTGGATGGGTTCTACCATTCTTCTTTGGAATATCTGGAATGAAAGGAACAGTCAAATTTTTAATCAAGATAGGAAGGATATTCACTATATTTGGTAGAAGACCATAGCCAACTTAGTTGAATCAGTCCATCAACTCCTTAATCACCCCCAAAACTTCCACCAAAAATGGGATCAAGTGATGCAAATATTGAAGATTAAATCTGCTAAGGGCAACCATCTTAAAGGGAATGTGAGTATTTGTAAGATGGATAGGACAAGAAATTGGCAACCTCCTCCTAAGGATTTTGGTAAAGTCAATACTGATGGAGCCTCTAGAGGGAACCCTGGAAAAGCTAGTGCGGGAGGAATTGGTAGACTTTCAGATGGCTCCCTGGTTTTTACTTTTGCTGAGAATTTGGGTATTCTTTCCAATAACCTTGTTGAGGGGTATGGTATCCTCGAGAGGCCTTCAGGAGGCTACTAAGGTTGGATGGGAAAAGGTGTTAGTGGAGTCTGACTCTCAACTCATGATTAATATTTTGAAGAATCCTTCTAAGAATCATAAGGTTGATTGGAGAATAAAAAGAATTATTGAGAAGATTCAATTAATCCAGAGGGGATTTTTGAAAGTTGATTACAATCATGTGGTCAGAAATCAAAACAAGAGTGTTGATGCTTTAGCTAATTGGGCTTTGGACAAAGGTGATCTTATTTGTTATGGCCACCCTCCTAGATGGTGGGCTTCACAAATAAGGGAAGCTCTTCTTTCTATCATTTCTTTGGATGGCTCCAGTTCTGAAGGTACCTAGTTTCTTCTTGCTTTATTTTTGCTTCTCTTTTATGTTCAATTTTTTTTTTGAGGTGTACATTTTTTTGTTTTGTTTTGTTTTTTTTGTTCTTGTGTTTTTGTTTTGTTTTTTCTATTTGTTCTTGTGTTTTTGTTGTTCTTGTTCTTGTGTTTATGTATGTTTGTGTTATTTCATGTTTTTTGTGTGTAAGTGTTTTCTATGTTTTTTGTTTTTGTTTACTGTCTGTTGTTGGTTGTTTTTTTATTTTTATTTTTATTTATTTTTTGTAGGTTTTGTTTGTTTGTGTTTTTCATGTTTTTGTTGGTTATGTCTTTGTAGTGTTATGTTGTTTTTGTCATGTTTGTGTTTTGGTATGTTGTTCTTGTGTTTTTTCTATGTGGTTCGTGTTGTGTTTTTTTTCTTATGTGTGCTTGGTTGTGCTTTATCTTTTTGACACACTCAAGGAGCATGTTTTTATTTTTTATTCTTATTTTTATTTATTTATTTATTTTATATCTTATTGTGTGTTTGTTAGCTCCTTGAGTATGTCAAAGGTGGTAGGCCAGGATCGTGCCCTGGGCGATTTTGGCGGAATGGATACCCCTGCCTCCTTGGGTCTTACCCGAAAGTGGCATCCCTTTTGGGATGTTTTCCACAAATAAAAAAAAGTTCAATTAGAATGCAAAGGTATCTCTATTTAAAGAACAATAATAAATGAACTATTGGAAGGTGATCATCAATGTAACAATGGATTGAAATGGATGGTGGAGGATATGATCGATCTAGTGGACTATACTCCAAATATAGCAGTAGATATCTTTGTATTCCTTGAAAAAGACTTTTGAAAGCCAAGTGAAATTCGAAGAGGATGTTCGCTTATTTTTTTGATGCTTTACCTAGTCAAAAAATCAAAGAAAAAGCCTTTGGAGGACTTGTTTTCAAATTATTTAGAGACCTCTTCATAGAAGCAATTGCTTTAAACTATGTTTTTTTGTTAGGAATCATGATGTAAATCATCATTTTTATCCAAATTTATTAGTGGACAGTCTTCCTAGCTTGGGTAGTTATTTTTTGGGGAGAGCACCTAATTAGAGTGTTGATTCTTTAGACTTGAATTCCTATCCTACCAACATGTCGATAGAGTTTTTACCTTACCCCATGGATATGTGCTTTTTGGATGGTCATTTAGGCTTTATGGAAGGGTGGTCTTGGGAGGTTTATACAAAGAGAAGTTTTTAAGAGCTTGATGGTGGAGAGTCTAGACTTCTTTCTAGTACAAGCTTCTTGGAAGGGATTATGGAGAAAGGGGAGTTACTAGGTTTTTGTAAGGATGTAAATGCTTCAGTTATTGATAACATATCATATTCAAAGAAAAAGTAAAAAAGTGTGTTAAGCTCAAAGAGGGGAGAATAAATATGGTTTTAGGCAAAGACATATTGTTGGATAGAGTTTTGGATATGGAAGGTAAAACACTAAGAGGTTCTATAGTATATTATACTCTAAAACATCACTTGCTCAGTGGTTAGAGATGGTGTGGAACCCTATTTTAGGATATAGTTCTAGTTTTCATGTATTGGTCAGAGGTTGGTTAGCTTTTTTCTTTAGATCGGTGGAGGATGTAGGTAGAATTTGTAGAGAAGATGGTATTGGGGTTCTTATGCTCTATCTTGGAAAAATTGATCCCATTGTTTCGATCCGAGAAGGAATTCTAAATCGATTCAACCCCTTTGGGTCAAGTTACCAGGATTGCCCTTGGAGTTGTGATCTTTTATAATTTTGAAGAAAATTGGTAATTATCTAGGGACATGTGTGGATTTAGACCAAGCATATTTGAGTAATGTATCTTGTTCTATTGCTATAATTTTGGTGGATTTGGATCTACAACAAGGTATTTTAGAGACTATAGAGATTGAGATTAAAAAGTGGCATTATGTTTAGATTCTTGACTATGTGAATATAGCTTTTCATTGCTCACAGTATCATGTGTATGAACATATAGTAGAATTTTATGGGTTAAAATTCACAAGAAGAGATTGGAGAAGAAGTTTGAGGAGAATCATATTTCTAGGGTGAGAGTAATATATTGGATAGTAATGTGGAGGGAGGCATAAGAAGATAGGAATTTGGGGCACAGGCCTCCTTAGATGGCAATGGGGGATTAGAAAAAGGTTATAATATTGTTGTATATCTTCATTTACCAAATATTTACGATAGTTGAGTTGGTAGGAAATCAAACGTAGGACAAAATGAGGGTATGTTTGTACCTACACACTTAAGGAAGGTGGATCCTTCTTATATGTCAAATATGGTTCCCCTACTACATAATGGTTTTCCTGTTTATTTGAATCGCTCTTTTGATCTTAGATTGACTCTTGGGAATGAGTCAATTACCCCCTTTTAGTCCTCAACATTGAAGGTAGGAAAAGAGAAGTATCTCTTGAAGGGAACTAAAACTAGGATGAAAGACTTCCATAAGCTCCCTACTAGTCACACTTCTATCATTCCTAAAATATCTTCATTGTTAATATGTACATCTCTACTTTTATCCTCTTTTGCAAGCAAAGAGTCTTGCAAGGGGTCTAATAGATATTTTTAGATCTAATAAATTAGCATCTATTCTTGAGGAGTCTGTATTTGTAGGAGGGCTTGACCTGGATGTTGGTACCACTCCTATTTTGGGGATAAAATATAATAATCCAACTTGCCAAGGACAAAGCTTTGAGAGAGATTAAGACTAGGAAACAAAAATCTATAGTTGGAGAACTTAAAGCTTGACATACCTTAGAATTAGTTAATTAATGTTAATCATTTCTTATAATATTTGGCATTTGGGCAGTGACTCTAAAAATACTACCTTACATAGGTTAATGTAGGTACAACAACCAAACATTTTATTTTTTTAGGAGACTATGGGTGTAGGTATGAAAGTTGAAGGTATTCTTCAGGTTTTTTAAAAGAGTGGGATCTTCTCTCTTTGAATTCTAAGGGTAGATATGAAGGTTTAGTTTTAGGTTGGAAGAAGATGGATTTCAGGCTTCTCAATTCTATTTTAATATTTGGGATAGGAGTTGAGATTTTCTCACTAGATCTAGGAAAATCCTTTGTGTTGGCCAACATCTATGGGCCTTATGAGAATAAAATATAATTTTGGAATACACTCTTGGAAAATGACTTTTTATATCATGGAGTATAATCGTAGGGAGAGATCTATATCTTACTTTGAATAGAGTTGATGTTTGGGGGACTACAGCTAGATGTGACTCACAAGCTGGTTTTACACATAAATTTTAAGAGGTTGATCTAGTTTATGCGGAGCCTAACAAAATTGTCCCTACTTGGTATAATAATAGGGTGGGAGAGGATTATGTTGCTAAAATATTGGATAAATTGTGTCTCTAGTTGCATTTTGATGAATGGTGATATAATTATATCATGGGTGGACCATGGAGGTAACTATGATCATTTTCCTATCTTTCCTTAAATTAGCAATAAGGATAGAAAACCTTCCAACCCTTTCAATTTTAACCAACTTGGTTGAAGTATAAGGAGTTATAGGTACTAGTTTAAAATAATGGAGCACTTTTGATTCTAATTTGGTAAGCTATGAATATTTTTAATTTGCTAGTAGTTTGAGAAAAGTTAAAGTTATTGCTTCTAAGTGGGATTTCAACAAGTCTAGACAGCAGATATAGAAACTTACTCTTTTAGAGAGGTAAATTATTGACTTCTATGAGGTATTGAATGAGTATATTTTCTTATAGGATTCAAAATAAGTCATTAGAACACTTGAAGAGAAAAAAATGTTATATTTTGCTAGCTCAGAGGCTCAATGGAGGCTTAAAAGTAGAGTTATCTGGTTGGATTTAGGGAATGAAAATACAAATTTCTTTCACAATTTTACCAATCATAGGAGAAATATTAATACCATTTGGGATATGCCCAATGGATATGGGATAAAATTTAGGACTTTCAAAGACCTAGCAACTCTTGGTATTAAGCACTTTAAGAATTTGTTCAAAGAACCTGAGAGGGTTAACTTGGTTGAGATTCTAAAACTTACCTCTTACTTCCCTAGATTTGCTAATGACAATACCAATAATATGATCTTGGAAGGAATTTCCAAAGATGAATTGAAAAAAATTATTTCTACCTTTCAAAAGAATAAAATTCTTGGACCATATGGTTAGGATGTTGAGTTCTTTTTGGGTTTCTTTGAGCTAATTGGGGAATATTTTCTTAGGTTTGTATAAGAAACTAATGCTACTAAGAAGATACCTAATAAGGACACTCCTTATTCTTTTGATAATTTTAAATTGATATCTTTGTGCAATTGCCTTTACAAAAGTATTGCCAAAATCATTGCTTCAAGGATAAAATAAGTTTTCTTAGACTCCATTTCTAGTGAGCAATTTGGTTTTCTTAATGGCAGGAAGATCCATGGTATTGTGGGAGTGGCACAAGAAGGCATGCACACTATAAAGATAATGAGGCTTCCTACTATTGTTGTAAAATTAGATCTTTCCAAATCATATGATAGAGTTTGTTGGTTGTGTTTGAGGATCATGCTTCTCCATATCAAGTTCAATATTGAAGTTGTTAATTGGATTATGGGATGTATGACTTTCATATATTTTGTTGTACTTATAAATGGATCTACTTCTAGATTCTTTTCCTTTGAGTGTGGTCTCAAACAGGGTTGTCATTTATCTCCTATTTTGTTTATTTTGGTTATAGAAGTTTTAAATAAGGCTATCAAGTTTTAGAATAAGTAATTATTCTCTTAAGTTCTACTAGGATAGACTTACTTGAGTTTCCACTCCTTCATGAGTCAGGTGAACTCTCAGTTATAGTCTACATCAGATTTGATGAGTTGTTGTAATCCAACGACTCTCAATGATCAACTTTGTTATTTATACAAAGTTGATCCATGGAATAATCAATCAGTTCTACTCTTTCTTCATATTTTGTGTAATGCTTTGCATGTCTATTTTGGGAAATTCTAACATGGTACCAGAGCTGGATAGATTTTGCTAGCATTCTCTCTTGAAGGTTCTAGGAGCTGGTTCTTTGTATCTTTTGTTGGCTTCTCCTCTTTTTTTGGATTTAAGTCTTCAATAAGATTTTATATATAGTTTTTTTTGCTATATTTTTTAGATATATGTATGTGGGTTATTCTGAATAATATTTGTCTCCTTCTCACGTTAAAAGGGAAAAGGAAGATTCATTGCCTTTTAGTGTAAATGATTTTTATTCAGAAAAATTGCCCATAGTTTTTTTTCATATCTGTTATTTTAAAAAAAAGGGGCTCTTTGACTAGTTCATATATATTAAAATTTTTTCCTTAAAAAAAGGAACACCTTTTTTCAAGCAAATAATTTTTTTTATGATTATTATTAAAAATTTTATTATCCTAAAAGCTTGATCGATAGGAATTTTATTTCCTATATTTAGTGTATTCTTTTTTGCAAAAAAAAATCTTGTTGCGCTACCTTTTTCGTTGCTCTCGGAGAAGCCCGATTGAGGCTCTCAAAACGTGCATCGGGCACCCAATATTGGGTGCCAATGACACTCTTCATAATGCCTCTCAATCGATTTTGATATCTCCTTCACTAGAGATCTAAAGATGCTCTCCATTGCATTCTCATTTGGCGCAACTAATATTTAAGTCAACTATTGTTAAGATAACCCTTTTTTAAAATTTTATTTGCTCTAAAGCTTCATCAACTTCAGTTGCATGATAATCATTTTCTAACATTTCATCTCATGCGCTCCTTTTTTGGCATCACTTTAATGCATCGATGAAATACGTAGGAGCCCAATTAAGCCAGAGTATCTTCAATACCATCGATCTCTTCTCTTCTCGGTTGGTGGATTCTAATGGCTCTCACTTAGCTCCTATAAATTTTGTTTCACCTCTCTTCCTTTGGCATTCCATTCCATTTATTTTATGTTCATAAGCTTATTTTTTCTCTAACAAGTTCTCTATAGAAAGCTATTTCTGGTTTGCTCCTCAAGCGAAGTGTCATGGTGCTAGATAGAGGCATCTACAATTTTTTATATATTTCATTTTGATTAAATTTCAATCAAATTATTGTAATATTAAGCCTTTTTTCTGTTTTATGCCTCTCCTATTTTATGTTTGATCTACAGGTTTCAAATGGATTTCATAGCCAAGGCGCTGGGTCTTCTGTCTTCTCTATGAACCTTAACAGATTTCAAAGCGAGGTGCTAGGGTCTGCAAAACTTTTCGAAGAACGAAAGACTTCATCGGAGTGTGAATCTAGGACTTCGAGGTACTGGCTCTTCTATTTTTCTGAGAGGCGTAGGGTCTGCAAATGATAACCTTCTTCCTTTGGCACCAGGTGCATTCTTTCAGAAGAAGTGAACGACAACCTTCTTCCTTTGGGGTAGACGTTCAATTCACATCTTCTATTTAAATCCCGAATGCAGGCACCTTGTATTGGTTAATTTGTATTGGTTTTTTCTTTTGTTCCTTCATTTTTGAAGGTAAAACCTTACAAAATATCTCCTTACCTTTCTATTTTTTGTTATTCATTCTGACTCATTTCTTCACTAAAGCCTTTTACTTTTTCAAAAGGCTATCCTCTTAAAAAGTGAAGGAGTCATTTGTAACCTAATAATACAAAGGTCTTTTTCGAGGGGGTTAAGGGTGCACAATATTGCACCTTATTTTTGTTTTATCTTTTGAGGGGGTTTTTTTTTTTTTTGGTGTCTATCTTCTTTAAGCTCTCTTCTATTTCCTTTTATAGTGGCTTTTATATCTAAAAGGTGTATATTATTTTTATCTCATTAAACCAATATATGTTTAAATAAGGTACTCAATATTTTATACAAACCCTCATAAATATCAAAACAAATAATTTTTTATATAACATATTATAAATTTTTAAGTGGCATCTATTGGTGTATAAAATATATCTTCATCAATTTTTTTGCCTCTTCTTGCTTGTTACTTTCTCCTTCTTATTTCACCTTTTTTGCATTTAAGAAAGTTCTCTATATCTTAAAGCAAGACCTAAATATAAGAAGTCTATATCAATACAAGCTCTCATAAACTTCAAAAAAAATTGATTTATAGGAATATTTTTTTACCTAAATCATTTAAAATTTATCACCTATGTTCCTAGTGTTGGACTTCTCAATAACTTACAGTTTCCCTCTCGTAAGGGTGGGTTATTAAGAATCTGATATTAAGTTCTGGATGATATAAAAAATAACCTATGTTCCAAGTATCAATTCTCCTCTTTACTTATAGTTTCCCTCTCGTAAGGGCGAGTTATTGAGAAGAAAAGATATATAGGCCTGGCTTAACAATTGTTTCATTGGCCTTATTAATTTATCATACCTCCTCATTTACTTATAGTTTCCCTCTCGTTAGGGTGGGTATTTTGAAGAGATTGGTATTTCCAAAAGGCCATTGTTACATTAAAAATTATAAGATCCATTAATTCATTTTTCATTACCCTAATAGATTTAGCAAATATCCTCACTTACTTATAGTTTCCCTCTCATTAGGGTGGGTAATTGAGGAGCTTGGTATCTCTTAAGGGTTTTGTTCCATTCTTTAAAAGAACATTAAAATTGAAGTTAAGGGGGGATTGTTGGTTTACTTCAATTTTATTTAGCAAAATGAATACAATTGATCCACTCACCCCTCATAACTATCATACCTGGAAACCTAAAATATTAAATCTCATTTCTCAAAAAGGGCTCACACACCTGCTAGAAGAGAAGCAACCTGAATTTGAAAAAGAATATGAAATATTTGTTCATAAAGGGAAAATGTATGAAACAATGGGTATTATAAGCACTAATGTAAATGAAAGCTTATGGTTTCACATTACGGATTGTAAAACTCCTTATGAAAGTTGGGAGAAACTAAAGAACTTATTTGGAAAAGTAGATCAAATAAGGTCAATGCAATTAGAGGTAGAATTAACAACATTATCTCCTGAAGACTTTAGCAATATTGTTGACTTTCTCACCAAATTTAAAGAAGTCCTTACTCAATTTAAAGGTAGTGGCAAGGATAAAAAATATGAAGAATGCATCTATCTAATTATTTCTAAATTAAATGGTGTATTTCAAATATTCGCAACCACCTTTCTATCTACAAAATATGCTCTTGGTGCAAGTTTCAAAATGCCCTCCTTAGAAGAATTTTGTGAGAGACTAACTAGAGAAGAAACAAAACTTGCAAAGTATGAGATCTCTTCCTCTTCCTCTAAAGCCTTAGTAGCATCCACCTCCACTAAAGAAAAATTCAAAAAGAAAGAAAGAAGTCCCATAACTTGTACTCACTACAAAAAGAATGGTCATTCTGCAAACAAATGTTGGAAAATATTACAACAACTAGAGGCAGCTATGAAGGATCAAAATATAGATAATAAAAAGTAGATAGGAAAAGCCCTAAATGTTCAAGGGAAGACCACCAATACTTCATCTAATTACTGGGTCCTAGATTCTGGAGCAACTCATCACATGACTGCTTCAGATGAGTCATTCTCTTCTATCTCCTCAAGTTCAACATGTAGCATAGAAGTTGGTGACTCTTCCTTTATCCCAGTCAAAGGAAAGGGTGACATATCCATTGATGGTGGCTCTATCAATAATGTTCTCTATGTTCCAAACATTGCAACAAATCTCCTCTCCATCTATCATATTTGTACTTCTGGAAAGGGGAAAATTGTTCTCTTCTCTCCAACAAGAGTTGAGATAAGAGACTTTCAAGACCCCCACTCTCTTATAGCCAAAGGAGATATTGATCACAACACTCACCTATTTCACTTCAAAGGATTCAAAAATCTAGAAGGGGCCTCCTATTTTGTGGCTCATGGAGATCTTGAAAGCAAAATTTGGCATGAAAGGTTTGGTCATCTCAGTTATAACTACCTAAAGGAATTGAACACCCATGAAATGGTAACAGGTTTACCTCAAGTCTCTTCTATTGATGGAGTATGTCTTAGATGTGCTCTTGGAAAGCAACATCAAGATCCTTTCCACCCAAGTGGTTCTCTAAAAGCCTCATCCCCTCTAGAGTTAATCCATAGTGACTTGATGTTTTTCCCAGAGCCTTCTTTCAAAGGAGAAAAATATGCTCTAACCTTCATTGATGAATTTTCCAGAAGAACTTGGGTCTACTTCCTAAAATACAAAAGTGATGTTCTATCCCACTTCAAAATCTTCAAAGCCTTAGTTGAAAATCAGGCCTCTTGCAACATCAAGAAAATTCGCACAGATAATGGGGGGGAATACTACAGTAATGAGTTCTCAATATTTCTATCAAGTCATGGCATCATTCATCAACATTATGTCTCCCATAATCCATAGAAAAATGGTATTGCAGAGAGGAAAAATCGAACATTGAAGGAAATGGCAAACTGTATGCTCCATTCAAGAGATCTTCCAAAAGATTTTTGGGCAGAAGCTATTAACTGTGCAAACTATATTCAAAACCGCACACCTCATAAAGCTCTTGACCATTTAACTCCTGAAGAAGCATGGACTAGCTCAAAATCGGATGTCTCCTTCTTCAATATTTTTGGGTGTACTGCTTGGGCGCACATCCCAAAGAAGAAAAGGAAGGCTCTAGATAAGAAAAGCAAAAAGCTCATCTTTGTTGGTTATTGTGAGGAAATGAAAGCATACGGGCTCCTTGATCCCACAACTCATGAGGTATTTTTTCATAGGAATGTCCAATTTGATGAAACATTCCCTCAGAAAGATCCTCAACCATCCTCTTCCTCTATTGAGCCTTCTCCTATAGTAGAACCTCAATATAATGAAGAACCAACTTTAGAGATTAATTTAGAGATTGATGATCAAGATGAGGAACCTATAACTCCAACTCAAAGTCTTTCCACTCCTTCTACTCCTTCCACTATGCCAAAATGGGCCCGCACCATTGTTAAAGAAGCTACTCCTTACATCCAAAATCTTCCATCATCCAGATTAACCAACTCCATAGGCATTGGTCTTGTCTGTCAGTCTATTTCCTCTGATCCTCAATCCTTCAAAGAAGCAACTGGTATTAAAGAATGGGATGATGCCATGGAAAATGAATTCACTTCCTTAATAAAAAATGAAACTTGGGATTTAGTTCCCCTACCTAAAGGAAGGAAATTAGTTCATTGTAAATGGATTTACAGAACAAAATATGGGCCTAATGGAGAAATTGACAAACACAAAGCTCGCCTAGTAGCCAAAGGTTTCTCTCAAATTGAAGGAATTGATTATGCTGAAACCTTTGCACCAGTTGCCAAAATGGATTCTGTTAGACTGGTTCTTGCTCTGGATGCTTCCCAAAAGTGGCATGTCTTTCAAATGGATGTAAAAAGTGCTTTCTTACATGGGGACTTAAAGGAAGAGATATTCATGGAACAACCTACTAGTTTCACTCAAGACTCCTCTCTTGTTTGTAGGCTAAAGAAGTCTCTCTATGGCCTCAAACAAGCTCCTAGAGCTTGGTATGAAAAAATGGACTCCTTCCTTCTTTCCTCAAGTTTTTCTCATTGTGAGTCTGATAACACAGTCTACATTTGGAGAGATGAAGGAAAAATCACCATACTTGTTCTATATGTTGATGATCTACTACTCACTAGTAGTGACTTCGCTCACATTCAGACTATAAAAGACTCCCTCTCTGGAAAATTTGATATGGTTGATCTGGGTCTAGCTCATTACTTCCTTGGGATCCAAATAAATCAAACAGATGCAGGAATTTCATTGTGTCAACAAAAATACACTCTAGATCTTCTTCAAAGGTTTAAAATGATAGATTGCAAACCTTCTCCTACACCTTTTCAGTCTGGAGTCAATCTAAGTACTTCCTGCACATCCCCTCTATGTGATGCAACTCTATACCATCAGCTTGTAGGGAGTCTATTATACCTTACTCATACTCATCCAGATATCTCATATGTTGTTGGCTTAATATCCAGATTCTCACATCAACCTCATTTCAGTCACTGGCAAGCAACAAAAAGAATCCTCCGCTACTTGCAAGGAACTACTCACTTTGGGCTCTTATATGAGGGAAAATCCATGGATATCATTGGCTACATGGATTCATATTGGGCAGGTTCAGTAGAAGACAAATGTTCAACTTATGGCTATGTCTTTTGTCTTGGTTCTTCACCAATTGCTTGGTTATGCAAAAAACAACAAGCAGTGGCCTTATCATCTACAGAGGCAGAATACAGGGCAGCAGTTTTAGCAAGTCAAGAAGCTCTTTGGCTTCATCAGATTCTAAGAGAATTTGGTTTTTCCCATGACAAACCTATTACTCTTTGGTGTGACAATCAGAGCACAATTCATATTGCACGTAATCCAGTTGAGCATCAATGCACCAAGCACATTGAGATACACATGCACTTCATTCGACAACATATTCAGAATGGGGACATATACTTGGACTATATTCCAACTAAAAATCAAGTTGCAGACATCTTCACCAAGTCATTTCCTTCTTCGCATTACATACAATTGCGAGAGAAACTTGGAGTATTACAACTACATTGAAACAGAGGTCTTTTCACCTCTCCTTTTATTATTGTATTCTTTGGAGGATGGTTTTTTCCCATGTGGTTTTTTTTATCATCTCTCCCTTATATATTATACATGAGTACCTCATCAGGCCATGTTGTCGGGACTCATTTTTTTTGTTATTAAGGACAATCTTCGCCATCCGAAGACATGCCTCTTTATTTCATAGCAGATGGTTTTTCCCATGTGGTTTTTTCACCATATCTCATATATATTGTAAATGAGTACCTCATCAGGCCATGTTTTTGGGACTCACCTTTTTTTGTATTAAGAGGACAATATTCGCAAACCGAAGACATGCCTCTTCCTTTTTTTTTTTTGATAGATGGTTTTTCCCATGGGGTTTTTACCATCTCTTCAGAAAAGAAACCATTGTACATGAGTACCTCATCAGGCTCTATTTTCGGGACTCATTTGCACAATACACCCCTAGTATCACTTAAGGGGGGTGTTAGAATAAGTAATTATTCTCTTAAGTTCTACTAGGATAGACTTACTTGAGTTTCCACTCCTTCATGAGTCAGGTGAACTCTCAGTTATAGTCTACATCATATTTGATGAGTTGTTGTAATCCAACGACTCTCAATGATCAACTTTGTTATTTATACAAAGTTGATCCATGGAATAATCAATCAGTTCTACTCTTTCTTCATATTTTGTGTAATGCTTTGCATGTCTATTTTGGGAAATTCTAACATCAAGGAAGCTAGAAAAATGGGGCTAATTAAAGGGATCTAAGTGGTTTTATCACTCTCTTTAACTGATATTTTATTTTTGGATGATGTTTTGTTATTTTGTGATGGATATCTTAGGGATGTTAACAAGTTCATGGATATCTTAAGGATCTATTGTATTGCTATTGATATTGAATTTAATTTGGAGAAGTCCACCATGTCCTATTTTGGTCTTGCAATTGAAGAGGAAATCATATTTTAGAGAATACTTTCCTTTTTCAAGATTGATCTATAGGTAGGGATAAAATATATGGGTTTCTTGTTAAAGCCAAATGACTATGGTATTAGAGAATGGTATTGGTTGGTGGATAAGATTGACAAAATAATATCTTTATGGTACAATAGGTGGCTTTCTATTAGGGGTAGACTGACACTTGTTATATCTATTTATTCCTATCTATTGACATGGGTTGGATTTTATACCTGCTTGGGTGCTAAAAAATTAGAAAAAATATTTTAAATTTGTATGGACTAGAAAAAGAGATAAAGTTGGCACAATGTTAGCCAAATGGAAACTTATAGCAAAATCTAAGGAAGAGAGTGACAGGGGGTTAAATAAAATACACCATTTTGGTAAAGCCTTGGCTATTAGGATTTTGTGGTGACTAATTACTCAAGATAGTATTTGGAGAAAGGTTGTTATGACCAAATATATTGAACCACTTTTAATGGAGGAGTAGATAAGGAAACCTGACAAGTCTATAAGCAAGATGTTCATCTTTTGGAGCATGATTGGTTAGGATTTTCCACTTATAGGTAATTGGCTTGCTTGGAAATTTAGTAATGGTGCTAAGGTAAGAATTGGTGTTGACCCCTAGGTTGGAAGCAGTTTTGAGTACAAAATTCTAGAGGATCTTTTACTACCTCTACAATATGTTAGTTTTTAACTCTCTCAGGTGGTAGATAATGATTCTTCTTTGTGGTAGTAAGGTTGGAAGATTACTCATAAACTTGGTCTTGAAGGAAGAAAATGGTGAGTTATAGCATACTTATGTGAGGCTACTCATTGTCAGTCATGTTAGAATCAAACTAAATGAGGAGGATGAACTGGTATGGACAAAAAATCTTATGAAGGGTGTTTATACTACTGAGATGGGTTATAAACTCATGTTTGCTTATGATAGGCATGGGGAACATATATGGTGGTGGTAACCTATCTGGAAGGTCAAGATGCCTTTAAAACCTAAAACATTTGTGGTTGGCTCTTAATAATAGAGTTTTAACTTGGGTTGTTTTAATGAAGAGGGGATTTCAAGGTCCTGGGAGGTGTACTCTTTGTCGTGTGGAGCTATAAGCTATTAACCATTTATTAGTTGGTTTTGCTTATACTAAGTCTATATGGATGGATGTAGAGGTTCTAACTAGGAGTATTGGTGATTAGCAAGAGGACACACTAGAAGAGTGTATGAAGAATTAGTTTAACAAGAGTGATTTGAAGACCTTCAGAGCTCTTCCCTTTGTGGTGGCATGGGGAGTGTGGTTAGCTAGAAATTTTGATATTTTCTAAAATTTCATTACTCCTACTTTTCAAGTTGCTACTCGGATTCATACTTTGATTAATGGACTTATGAAACCAAGCCTTCCTAAATACCCAAGATTGATCATGGATGCTAGTGTTAATAAAATTGTTCCTTGGGGATATTTCAACGGGGCTTGTCAAGGTATCCCACTTTTGTGTGGGATAAGGGGAATTCTCTATTTCTATTATTCTCATTTTATAAAGTTAAAGGTATGCTTGGATACGAGCACTAATAATTATGTTGAATTAATTGCAATGAAGTTGCTCTTGAAAATTGCACTTGATCATAATGTTTTCTAGCTTCAAGTGTTGGGAGATTCACTTGTTGTCATCAATTGGATGAAGGATCTATATAGAATGGATAACTTACCCTTGCAACTTATCTTTGAGTAGGTGAATCTTTTAGTGGGTGTTTTCAATCTCATCACCTAAAAACATGTATATAGAGAACTAAATACTCTTGCGGATGCCTCTATTGGTTGGATTGATTGGTGGAATAAGGCCATCAGGCGTACATCCTCTATGCTTCAATCTCTTGGGGTTGAAGTTACGAAGCGAAGGAGGGCAGCAAACTCTGCTCTCAAGAAAGAGCTTGTAGAGGCCTCTGTGAGGCTTGAGTCTTCTCCGTTCAACCATGTGTTGCAGTCTCATGTTGCTACCATTCATCATGAGCTAAAAAAAGTAGAGCTCTATGAAGCCAGAGGAGCTTAGCTTCGTACCAAAATTCATTGGCTTAATACTGGGGACAAGGTCTCCAAAGATTTTTTCAAAATATTATGCCCCTCTTCATCGGCTATGCAATTTCAAGATCTTAAATTTGATGGGGGTAGACTCACTCAGCATCCTAACATCACTTCTAACTTTGTTCAGCATTACCAACAAGTTTTCTCCTCACAGCCACTCACCCCTATCCGAAAATAGGCCTTGGCTGCCTATAGTGCAGTGGTGCCAAAGAAACTCTCTTTTGAGCATAAAGCCAAATGTGAAACCCCTCTGTCTCTTGCAGACCTCACTCAGGCTCTCTTTCAAATGGCCAATGATAAAGCCCCTAAACTGGATGGATTCCCCTGTGAGTTCTTCAAAGAACTTTGGGATCTTATTGGTCCAGACTTGCTTAAGGTGTATCAAGAAGCAATGCTTACAGGTTCCTTGGGCTCTATAATCAATAAAGGCAATGTTCGGTTCATACCCAAGGCTGGGGACCCTAAAATTATCACTAATTGGAGGTCGATCACTCTTTTGAATGTCAGCTATAAGATCATTGCCAAAGGTTTGGCTTTAAAGTTACGCCCCATCCTGCATTTAATTATTAAGTCTGAACAGACGGGGTTTGTTCAAGGCCGCTATATCCTAGATAATGTTTTGGCAATTTGGGAAGGTATGGACTGGTTCAGGCAGTCTCAACAGGAGGCTCTTTTAATCAAAATTGACTTTGGAAAAGCATATGACAAAATTGAGTGGAATTTTATCCTTACCATGTTGCAAGATCTCAGCTTTGGTCCAAACTTTGTTCAGTCTATCAATATGCTCTTCCAAGATGCTTCAGTTGTGCTCACTTTGAACAATACTCAGTCTGAGACCCTAGGCCTGTTTCATTCGATGATACAAGGATGCCCGCTTGCTCCTTTATTTATCTTGGTCGTAGAAGTGTTTGGATACCTCCTAGTTGCTCAAGTGTCTCAAGGAAGCATTCGAGGAATTGTGCTTCCCAACTCACCAACTTAGTTGGTTAATGGACGCTTTGTTGATGACTCTTTTCTGACCATTAGGGAAGATCAGCAATCTGTGTCTACTGCTTTGCACTGCCTTGATACCTTTTGTGTCACCTCAAGCTCCAACATTTAGTGGCATATGACTTCTTGCTATCGACATTCTGCCCTTCCTTGCCCAATATGGATCACTCAGTGTCCTTGGCAATGGATTCAACCTAGTGAGGTTTTTAAGTTTCTAGGCATTCCCTTTGCCTTTCAGAGTACCTCTGCCCAAATTTGGTGGTATGTGCTCCAGAGAGTTGAAAAGAAACTTTCTTATTGGATTACCAAAAATATCTCCCTTGCAGGGAAGTTCCAAGTCTACGCTAAAATTTTGGCTACCACCCATGTCTATTTTTCTTCTTGCTGGACTTCGTCTCAAGCTTGTTATCAAAAGCTAGAGAAGTTGTTGCGTGACTTTCTTTGGGCTAGCTCTTCCCAGAATAAAGGATTCCATAGGGTATCCTGGGGCACTTTTTATCTTCCTAAGTTCTCTAGTGGGATGGGTCTATTTGACTATCACCACCAGGGATTTGCTCTTTGTGCAAAGTGGATAATTAGAGCTCTTGATGACCTAGAAGCGTGGAAGGTCCTTATTTGGCATTGTATATCTACAAGCCTTCCTTTGGGTAAGAAATGTTGACGGGCGATGGCTCTTCCATCTATTATCACAGCCCCGATACCTATTACAATTCAAGGATCCTTTGTGATGCAGAGCATTTGGCATGCGTGGGAGGCTCTCAAACCCTAGCTCTATTGGTCTGGTGGTGAACAGAAAAAAAGGGCTTCCATACCCTCTCTCCGTGTTTGGTGGTCATCTTTCATTACTCACCAAAGCTCCCCTTTGGCCTCATTTCAGTGGATTCATACTCAACGGTTCTTTAATAAGGGGATTGCTACCATCTTCGATTTCTTCTCTTCTCACCACAGGGCTTGGATCCCCTGGGAGGATTTCAGAAGGTTGTATAACCTGAAACCGGATGATAAGAGCACTTATGATACTGTGCTTGATAGCATCCCCTTCTCTCTATGGCCGAAAGTTACTAGGCAATTTTAGAAGCCTTGGTGGTCAGACTGGACCTAGCCGAAGGGAGTCCCGTTGATGCAGCACAGAACCCGTCTGGGATATTCCTTGCTCTCTCCACACTTTCCCATGGTGGGTAAGTTGAATGAGTGTTGGGATTTAATATCCAGACCTTCACAGTGGAAGGTGTGGTTCAAAACGCTTTGGGCCTCTTATCTTGAGCCAAAGCAGGCCTTCTTTGCTTGGAGTCTGATGTTCCAAGGTTTACTTGTAGGAGGACGGCTGAAACACTTGTGTGTGGCTAATCCCCAATATTTTTTTGCAATGCACCTGAGGACTGCACTCATGTTTTTTGGGCATGTCGTAAAGCTACAATGGCTTGGGATCCTGCTTCCAACCCTTTATGGCCACATTTTTCTCTTGGCACCAGGCCCTGCTAGGCGATGCTCCTGAGTTCTCTATTCCTCTTATGCCGATTTAGAATATTTTTAGAGTCAATATTATTTTTCACCTATGGAAATCCAGAAACAGTATAGCTTTCTCCAGGACTAGAGCTTCTGATTCATTCTCTTTAGCTAATAAATATGCTATATTTTTTTACTCTTGGTTACAAATACAGGTTCAAGTGGAAAAAATCCATATTGATATTCAGTACTTATGGACTCTTTTGGATCATTGGGCTAATGCACCCTGCTCTATCAGTTGGGTCCCAATGTACAGGCTCTCGATCTCAGGCGCATCAGGGACACAGGGCTCCACCACAAGATGAGAGGTACTGGTCTCAACCTCCACCAGTGACTAAACACCAATATTCTGATGGTGCGGGTAGTTCACGGCAGTCAAGTGGTTGGGACGTTCGTCCAAAACATTTACACCAGGTTGTGGGTTGGGGAGATGTGCCTGTGGCGACACCAGTAAATGCTCTTGGCTGGCTTGATGACGGCCAAATCGCTGCTGATATGGGTGGTTCCAGTGCTATTGTAAATGACCTGCATGCTCCTGTTGCTGACACCCCTGACAGTCTAATGATAATGTGGACAATGATGTCCTCCCTATTGTCTCGAAATGATTGGTTACAAGTTGCCTTGGTTTTTTTGACAAAGAGGATGATATTAATGCCCTCTTTTTTGTTAATGTTTGCTAGACTCTTTCTCGTACTATTTCCTAACCATCTAGGATTACAGTGATATTGGGGACCCTACTGAGATGTGTGTATCCACCCACTTTTATATGATGAAGTTGTATTTATAATTTAATATATCTTATTTCATTTAAAAAAAAAACCAAGTGCACCTCAATTTCTAAGTTAAATTAAATTTCTCCGATGGCACTCAATTTTTATTTTTTTAATTTTCCAAGAGATTGTGTACAGTTACATGTAATATTTTAAAAATTTTATTGAATCTTAACTGTTAAATAACCGAATAAAATCGTCAAAGATTCCACTACAGCTGTGATTTCTTACCTGCAGCACAGATTACCAGAAGAATCCAGAAGAAATAGAAACAGTCATTGGGCTGGCTGAAAAATTACTATCCAATCTACCTTTATTTAAATATATTATAATTTTTTATTTTATTTTTTATAATATTTTTTACACCTATCTCCATAAAAATTAAATCCTCCATAATACTTCATTTCTACACTTTATTAGACCCGTGCTTCATTTTTACTCTAATAACCAATACAATAAGTTCCAATTCCAGTGCGGCTTATTATCCGTGCCGGCATAGAAGTGAAAATCTACAGTCGTTACATAAATATATCCGCTGCATACAACCAGAAACATATAAAATATAACGCTTTTATTTTTTATTAAAAAATATTTTACAAACTTAATGATGAATTCGAAGTTACAACTGTCATTAATAACAATCTTATATTACAATGTAAACTCTTAATTTGCCTTCGAGGTGTTGTGATGCAGAGCATAGGGGTTCACGAGCATCTTTGCAGCTGATTTTTTATTTATTTTAAAATAACAATTGTAAATTTATAATATTGTATTCCATTGTAATGTATGTAAAAAAATAATAAATTATTTATTTAAATTGAAATTATATTGTATAAAAATTATATATTTTATAATTATACTTACTATTTTCTGGTTTGTGAATTTGAGAAAGCTCTTTTTCATTAGACCGACTTCTTATATAAACTGCATCATCTTAAAGTGGAGACTTATCGTGAAGAAGTCAGTTTGTGTCTTTCAAGGACTTCTGCTCGTGGGCACGCTGGGACAGGCGCGCTACGTCACCCACATTGCGCGGAGCCACATCATTCCCCGCTGGTTTGCTCTCGTCAACGAGACGACGGGGACTCCCATCAATGCCACGCTGGTGATGACGTTTGCCAGCGCTTGCCTGGATGCTTTTCTCCAGCCTGGACGTGCTGGCGAGCCTCCTCTCTGTGAGCACCCTCTTCATCTTCATGATGATGGCCGTTGCCCTGCTGGTGAGGAGGCATTATGTGAAGGACAAAACCTCCAAGTTGCAACTTCAGCTTCTCGTGTGCTTTATCATGGTCATCATATGCTCCTCCGTGGGAACAGCCGCTTATTGGGCCGTCAGCAAAGGTTGGGTCGGTTATACGGTCACGGTTTCGGCGTGGTTCGTGGCTACCGCTGGAATGGCCGTGTTTCTCCCGCAGCAACGGGCTCCCAAGGTGTGGGGAGTGCCCATGGTACCGTGGCTCCCTTCCCTGTCGATTGCCATCAATATATTTCTGATGGGATCTTTGGAACCTGCGTCGTTTACTAGATTTGGAATATGCACCGGCGTAATGCTTATTTACTATCTCTTCTTTGGACTTCATGCCACATACGATGTGGCCCATATGATACCCGATTCCCCTCTAAAACCACCTTCGCCTTCTCCTGGGGAGGCAGAAGCAAAGAGCAGTAGCACTCCTACTAATGCCAACCAAGAGCCTCCTTACAATCATGTGTAACAGGTTCTCACACCATCTACTTCATGGCCCACGGAATAGACTCTCCTTTTATGTCAAAAGCAAGGAGTGTTCAACCACATCGCTCACTGGCATTTTTGTTTTCATATTAATATTTTTTTCAACTTTTTTCTTTTAAAAATATTAAAAAGTGTTTTAAGGTTATCACATAATGAAAACCAAGTTGGAGTTCAACCCTGAACTTCTTCTTAGTTAAATATCCAAATCACGTCATACCAACAGACAGCTGGTGAATATAAACTACCAACACAACCGGCCCTTATTATTATATATCTTATATTTTAAAGTAAAGCATTTTTTATTTTTAATTGTACTTTAACTTATGAAATGTGTATATCCTGAATTTTCCGTCTTTTGTTTTTTTGTTATAAGATTTTTTAAATTTTTTTTAATTTGTTATAAAGCAAATACGATTCATAATTAAAACTGATCGAAAAAAATCAATAGTATAAAATAAAATAAATAAATCAAATTTTTTGGTAAGGGGCTGTAATTTTATAAGTTTTTGTTTTTATTTAGGTTTTCAGTGTTTTGTAAATTTATTGTTTTATGATTTTATAAATATTAAAAGCAATCCGTATCATGTGGTTTACTGGTAAGGACCTTAGAGGTGATGTGACCTGGATTCAATCCTTTCAATCCCCATGGCGGATGTGTATAAGAAGTATTTCTCAATTTAAAAAAAAATTTTGGTTTTCATGTAAGTTTAATAAGAATACATATCTTATATTTTAAAATAAAATATTTTTTAATCTTAATTTAATTGTGCTTAACTTATAAAATATGTATATTTTTAATTTTTTCCCTTTTGTTTTTTTGTTATTAGATTTATTTGTGAATGAAAGCATATCATAAGATTTTTTTTTTTTTTAAGATTTCATTGTGAATGAAAGTATAAAGAAAGTAAAAGAGTTCATAAAATTAATTTAAAAAATAATATAAAATAAAACAATTAAATTAGATTTTTTGGTTGGTGATTGTGATTTTATAAGTTTTTTTTACATTTAAATTTTTATTTCATTTAATACATGTTTTATAAAATTATTTTTTTAAGTTGTTTTTAGCTTTATGGACTTGAAAAACCTTTTATTCTATTTTTCATTCATATCTTAAGATATTAAGAAGAATACATTTAATGTAATTCCTAGGTCATAAAAAATTATTCCCTATAAATAATAAAATATTTACGTTTACTTTTATCCTTTATTAAGAACTTTGGTATTTGTTAATAAAATATGAAAAACTTAAAATTTATTATTAAATTATAGATTGTAAACAATAAATTTTAAAATACATATACACATCCTAAATTACCAACAATTTTTTTCAAAATAAATAATAGTTCAAATATTTTTACTTTACTACTTTATTCATAACTTTATATTTGATCATAGAATCAAATTCTCTAATCTTCATAGGAGTTTTAGATTGCAGGAAGAACTTCGCTTTGGGGACATGGAGATTGAGGATTCTTGCTACCTAAATTAAGGAGTTATAGAGGAAATTGTGGGTAGAGCTCTAAATAAAGTGGCAGACTTCCTAGCTAAGATGGATATCAAGGAGGAAGGGGTTCAATGACACAATGTCATTGTAGTTGAGGATGAGAGTATTGTTAGAAAATTAAACCAGATTTGACACCTTATGACAAAATTGATCTTTTGCACCATTTGTCAGATCCTGATATGTTCATTTTCATTACTGGTAGCTCGTGTTTAATTACAATCGTATGAAAAGTCTTTTGGTGCTGTATTTTTACATTTAATGATTGTCAGGCAGTTGGTGTAGTTTTCTCACTTCTCTCCTGAAAATCCAGCTATATATTTGTGTCGCTGGTATTTTCTCATCATTAGAGAAAATTAGAGCAGAGGACTAGAGAAGAAAATCAACTTAGATTTCTTGGGAGCTGAAGCCGCAGTCTTCAACATTCATGTATGTGTGTTCATCTTGCAATATTATTTGCAGACGTATGTAAGCTTCTAGAGTAGAAGCACATGGGTATAAGTTTTTATTTGGTATTGTAATACTACGATAGCAGTCTATTGTATTTTAATCAATATATGAAATATATTTTGCATTTGAGAGCACTACGAGTGTTCGTGTTTATTAATAGAGAGAAGTTAAAATACATCTTTAGTTTCTCCTTTATCGTCTCTATTTAATCCATATATAGAGACTCTCGTGTTTTATATTTAAATGTGTGGATTTCCACTTGTAAAGGACAAACTGTGTTTCTTCTCCTAAGACCCTCCGTCCTTTTATTCCTTCGAAAGTTAAACGTTGGTTCTTCATGCCCATTTTATTAAAAGTTTGATTGACCAAACTTTGACTCCAAATTGTTACATTTTTGTGAGCCATGAAATCATGGCATTTATGACCCTAGCACCTTTGACTAAAGTAACTCGTAAAACTGATGTAAAATCATTGGTCATGATTTCACATCATTTTGGGGCCTCCGTTCTTTTTCTACCCCGAGGGTCGCGATATCGCATCAAGCTCCAACACTTTGTTTTTTTATAAAGCTCCTAGGTCTTCCAAAACTACAGTAAATTCACTGCTATGTTTTCACTACATTCGAACTTCAAATTGGTATTAGAGCTTGAGCCTTCCCGTGGACGATAGAAGCAATGGCTTCTAGAAACAACTCTTTGCAGTTGCAGATCCCACGGTTCAATGGCAAAAATTATGATTACTGGAGTATTCAAATGAAGATCTTATTTGGGTCTTAGGAGCTATGGGACTTGGTGGAGAGTGGTTACCCAGAACTAGCAGATGCAACAACATTGACCGCTCTCTCCCAAGCAGATTCAGACTTGTTAAAGGAGAATTAGAAGAAGGATCAGAAGGCACTATTTTATTAAATTCAAGCTGTTAATGAGACCATTTTCTCAAGAATTATAGCAGCAACAAAATCAAAGCAGGGGGAAATACTTGTCAGTTCTTATCAAGGCACCAACAAGGTGAAGTTGATGAAGTTACAAATGCTGAGAAGGGAGTTTGAAAATTTGTAGATGAGTGAATCAGAGTCCATGAGTGAATTTTTCACCTATACCATGGATGTCATCAACCAGATGCAGTTGAATGGGGATAATGTGGATAATCAGAGAATTATGGAGAAAATTCTAAGAAGCCTGCCAACAAGGTTTGACTCAGTTGTGATAGCAATTGAAGAATCAAGGGATTTTACAACCCTCTTTATATATGAGCTCATGGGTTATCTAAAAACACATGAGCATAGGCTAAGTCGATCATCTCAGTCCTCATTGGACCAAGATTTCAAAACGTAGATCTCATTTCGAGATAATAGCAGAAGAGATGAATCTCACCAAGGCACCTCAAGTTCTCAAGGAGGAAGAGGATAGAGTAATAGAGGAAAGTGTGGAAGAGGCCACAAGAGAGGAGGAAGGACAAACTCCAATGATGGAGAGACTAGCTACAATTTTCATCAAGCCAGAGGAAGAGGCAATGGCAGAAATCAACAAGGAGGATCAAATTAGAGGTATGATAAATCAAAAATTCAATGTTATTACTGCAAGAAATTTGGCCATTTTAGTTATGAGTGTAGAAATAAATTGGCCAAGGATAATAAACAACAAGCCCACTACACAAATGAAAATGAAAATGTAGAAAGTAGAGATGTGTGTGGGAATATGTTGTTAACTTGCAGTACTAATGAAGAGAGCCAAAAGAACACCTAGTATCTTGATAGTGGGTGTAGTAACCACATATCTGGGAACAGAGAAATATTCTCAAATATTGATGAAACCATTAAATATAAAGTGAATATGGGGAACAACAACAAGGTTCCTATGATGGGGAAATGAAAAATCCTCATCCACACCAAGCATGGTGAAAGGAAGAAGATCTCTGATGTGTACTATGTGCTTGGTCTGAAGCACAACTTGCTAAGCATTGGACAACTTGTGTAGAAGGGGTACACTATTTAATTTAAATACAGAGTTTGCATCATCAGAGATAGATAGCATGGGTAGATTGCAACTGTGTCCATAATGAAGAACAATATGTTTCCACTACATATTCAAAATTAATCTCTGATGTCTCTTAGTGTAGTTGTGAAATATGCTACTTGGTTGTGGCATCTTAGATATGGTCACCTGAATTTCAGTGGCCTAAACTTGCTACACAAAAAGTAGATGGTGAAGGGTTTACCCCTTATTGAGCAACCAAATTATGTTTGTGAAGGTTGCCTGGTTTGCAAGCAGCACAAGGATGCATTCCCTACAAGATAATCTTGGAGAGCTTCACAGCCACTGGATCTGGTGTACTCGAACATTTACGGTCCAGCACTTTTGCCAGCAACAAATAATTCTTGAATTTCATATGATTTCATTCGAAGGACATGGGTTTATCCCATAAAGCAGAAGTTAGAAGCTTTTGGTAAATTTAAGGAGTTCAAGGCTCTGGTTGAAAAATAGAGTGGCTACTATGTGAAGACTCTCATAACAGATGGAGGAGGTGAATATATCTCCAATGAATTTCATAATTTCTACAAAGAAAATAGAATTAGAAGGCAGTTTACAACTAGATACACACCACAGTAGAATGGTGTTGCAGAGAGGAAGAACAAAACCATAATGGAGATGGCACGGAGTATGTTGAAGGTAAAGAGTTTACCACATGAGTTCTGGGTAGAAGTTGTATGTTGTGCAGTTTATCTGCTGAACAAATGTCCCACCAAAAGTGTGAAGGACAAAATTCCTCAAGAATCTTGGAGCAACCAAAATCCCAGTGTGGCTCATTTAAGAGTTTTTGGGTGCATTGCATATGCACATATTCTAGATGAGAAGAGGAAGAAGTTGGATGATAAAGCAGAGAAATGTATCTTCACAGGGTACAATGATCAATCAAAATCTTACAGGCTATATAATCCTGTCACAAAGAAACTGGTTATAAGTCATGATGTGAAGTTCCTGGAAGATGAAGCTTGGAACTGGAAATCAAAGACTGGCCAACTAGATCTAGCAATTATTGAGTCTGAGGATGTGGAAGAAAATATAGTACACCTGCCTATAGCTTCAAGCAGTAATAGTGGTGCTAGCAGTAGCACAACCTCATCATCCCAGTCACCTCCACTTGCAACTAGAATCTCCAATTTGAAGACGCCATCAAAGACACGGAGTTTGTAAGATATTTATGAGGTAACCAAAACTGAAACTGATGAAGATCATTCTGATTTTGCTTTATTTTCTAAGTCTGATCCAATTACATTTGAAGAAGCAATTCATAATAGACAATGGGTAAAAGCTATGGATGATGAGATAGAGGCCATAGAGAAAAATTAGACCTAGAAATTAATGGATCTTCCAGCAGGTAAGAAAACCATTGGTGTGAAATGGGTATACAAAACTAATTTTAATGCCCAAGGAGAAGTTGAAATGTATAAGGCCAGATTAGTTGCAAAAGGCTACAAGCAGAAGTCAGGGATTGACTATCATGAGGTATATGCACCTATAGCAAGACTTGACACAGTCAAAATGATTCTGGCATTGGCAGCCCATAAAGGTTGGAATGTTTACCAAATGGATGTTAAGTCTGCATTCCTCAATGGAGTGTTGGAAGAAGAGGTCTATATAGACCATCCACCTAGTTATGAGCTGGAGGGGCAAGAAGGCAAAGTCTTGAAGTTGAAGAAAGCCTTGTATGGGTTGAAGCAAGCACCCAGGGCTTGGTACAACCGCATTGATGCATACTTTCAGGAGAATGGGTTCATCAAATGCCCATATGAGCATAATCTGTACATATAAAAAAATCAGAGGGGGGAATTATGATAGTCTACTTGTATGTAGATAATCTAATTTACACTAGTAATAGCAATGTGCTATTTGACAGTTCAGAACAACCATGAAGAAAGAGTTTGATATGATGGACTTGGGACTAATGAAGTATTTTCTTGGCATTGAAGTTACCCAATATGCGGAAGGTATCTTCATTTCTTAGGGTAAGTATGCAAAGGATGTCTTGAAGAGGTTTAAGATGGAGGATAGCAAACCTGCCATCACACCAGTTGCAATAGGCCTAAAACTGAGTAAAACTAATTGCAGCAAAAGTATTGATCCAACTCTCTATAAAAGGTTAGTTGGAAGTTTGATGTATTTGACTACAACCAGACCAGACTTGATGTTTGCAGTGAGTTTAATAAGTAGGTTTATGGAGTCACCAAAGGACACTCATTGGAAAATAGGTAAACGAATTCTATGTTATGTCAATGGAACTAGGAATCATGGAATTTATTATGCCAAAAAAGACCAGCTTGAACTTGTTGGCTACATAGATAGCGATTGGGCTGGCAATATAGATGATAGGAAGAGCACTTCCAAATATGCATTTCATCTTGGATCGGATGTTGTGTCATGGTCATCAAAGAAACAACCAATTGTTGCATTATCAACTACTGAGGTAGAGTATGTTACCACCACCTCAGCCACATGCTAGGTAGTTTGGTTGAGAAGAGTTTTGAGTGAACTGAATCATCCGCCAAAAGCAGCAACAACTATGTTTTGTGATAATAATTATGCCATAGCACTATCAAAGGATCCAATGTTTCATGGTAGAACCAAGCATATTGACATTCGATACCATTTCATCAAAGAACTGGTGAAATTTAACAAAATTGAGTTACTATTTTACAGGTCCAAAGAGTAGGTTGTAGATATTTTCACAAAACCTTTGAAGGAGGAAGACTTCAACAAACTGAGAGAAATGCTTGGTGTCAAAGTTTTTATGAAATATGGTTTAAAGGAGGGTGTTAGAAAATTAAACCATATTTGACACCTTTTGACAAAATTGATCTTCTGCACCATTCACCGAATCCTGATATATTCATTTTAATTACTGGTAGCTCGCGTTTAATTATAGTTGTATGGAAAGTCTTCTGGTGCTGTATTTTTGCATTTAATGATTATCAGATAGTTGATGCAGTTTTCCCGCTTCTCTCCTAAAAACCCAACTATATATTTGTGTCGCTGGTATTTTGTCATAGTTAGAGAAAATCAGAGCAGAGGGCTGGAGAAGAACAGAGAAGCCGAGAAGAGCAGAGGAGAAGAAAATCAACTTTGAAGTATACTAGGAGCTGAAGCCATAGTCTTCAACATTCCTGTATGTGTGTTCATCCTGCAATATTATTTGCAGACGTATGTAAGCTTCCAGAGTAGAAGCACATGGGTATAAGTTTTTATTTGGCATTGTAATACTATGATAGCAGTCTATTGTATTTTAATCAATATATGAAATATATTTTGTATTTGAGAGCACTACGAGTGTTCCTATTGATTAATAGAGAGAAGTTAAAATACAACTTTAGTTTCTCCTTTATTGTCTCTGTTTAATCCATGTATAGAGACTCTCGTGTTGAAGCTTGATTTATTAAAAGTATCTTTGTTTAATACCCTATGGATCAAAATGGATACAAGGTATTCATTCCTTCACACCAGAAAGTGATTGTGATACATGATGTTGTGTTTGTAGAAACATAAGAAGAAGAACTGGTTACATTGGATACCAGGGGACATTATCTTTAGCCTAGATCAAAATATGCTAACATATATGATGTTCAAATTCTAGCCTTTAAGGGGAGAATTTGAAAAGTTACTAAAAACTATACTAAGAATATATTTGAATCTTCTACACCTTTTGCCCCTTCACACAGTAATGCTAATCACGGTAAAAGTATTATTTCACATCCATCTTCATTAGCATCCTCCGTACCTAATTATCTATTTCGATATCATGACAAAAACTTTACAGTAGGTGAGACATCTACATTGTTCCCCACTCGAGAAATTCGTGAAGCTCTCCAGCTCTTAAAGGACATCAAACCAGATGAAGCTAGCAAAATGAACACAAGAGGTACCCTTACAGCAAGAGTGCATGAATCATTACTTTTTGAACTAGAACCTATAGAACTGCACCTTGATTTAAATAATGAACCTCTCATGTACCAAGAAGTTTTCAAACATGTAGCTTGGATACATGCAATGAACTAGGAGTATGAATCTCTTATCAAAAAATGGTACTTGAGAGTTAGTCAATCTACCACTTGGAAGAAAGGTAGTTTGAGATAAATGGGTGTATGAAAACAAGTATAAATCAGATGGCACCCTTGAAAAACACAAGGTAATATTAGTGGTTAAAGGCTTCACATAAAAGTAAGGCATTGACTACACTGAGGTATTTGCACCTACCACAAAATGGCCTACAATCAGCACTCTTGTAGCCTTAACTGCATAGCAATGTTGGAAGATTCAGTAATTAGATTTAAATACTGCTTTCTTAAATGGTGAATTGGAAGAAGAAATATACATGGCACAACCAGAAGGTTTTGAGATTGTAGGACAAGAGCACAAGGTATGCTAACTCATAAATTATTTATATGGATTGAAGCAAGCCCCTTGCGCTTGGTTCAGCAAGCTGTCAAATCAAATGAAACAACTTGAATTTGAAGTGTGTGATTACCAAGACATTGATGCAACACTATTTATCAAGAAAAACAAAGATAAAATTACATACCTCATAGTCTTTATGGATGACATGCTTCTAACAGGTAACAATGAACACATCGTCAATATAATGAAAAAAGGACATTGCAAAGACTTTTGATATATTTGATTTGGGATTGATGAAATTCTATTTGAGCGTAGAAGTAACTCAAGAAAATTGTAAAATATTCTTGACCCAAGAGAAATACATCAATGATATTTTGGAGAAGTTTCAACTTAAATATGCACACACTATGACAACACCAATGGAAATAAATCTAAAACTCATTACAAATGATGACACATCAGAGGTAGATGCAATACTATACAGAAGGTTGGTTGGTAGTCTCATCTATGTTACTAACACAAGACCTGACATCGCTTATGTAGTGGGGATTTTGGTAAGGTACATGACCAAGCCAAAGGAGAGTCACTGGCAAGTGGTAACAAGAGTATTGAGGTACCTAAAGATAACCCGTAATTATGGCTTTTTATATGAAAAGAATATAGATTTTAAACTCATTGCATACACAAACTCAAACTTTTCAAGAGATAAAGATATTAGGAGATCTACGTTTGGGTACTTGACGTTTCTTGGCTCAACACCAATTTCATGGAGATCAAAATGACAAAATACTATAGCAGATTCTTCAATAGAAGTCGAATATATTATTGTAGCTGAGACAAGCAAAGAAGTGGTATGGTTGAAAAATTTGTTACACACTCTCGATATCACTCAAAAAGGTCCTACAAGACTACATGTGGACAATCAATGAACAAGTCACATGGCAAATAATCTTGTGTTTCATGATAAAACCAAACACATTAGTACAAAATTCCACAAGATCCGAGAACTTGTTCAAGATGGCACAATACAAATGCACTACTGTCCAATAGTAGATCAAATTGTTGACATCTTCACCAAGCCACTCTAGAGGGTGAAGTTTGAACAGTTCAAATAGCAGATAGGCTTTAGAGCCTCTATCTCCCCCTGACAATGGAGATGCAATAAGACCAACAAGGCTAATACCTATTTGTAAAACCAAATTTGTGTGGGTAGAAATTATCGGTTGATCTCTTCTCTATCCCATTCGTGAAAACCCCTTGTGGGCATGAAAGGATAAGGGTTGTACTAGTTTTGAAAATTTGGAACCTATGAAAACCTGAAATGGCATGGGGGATGACCAAATGGTATATGGAGACCCAACGGATTGGAGCCACATTTCATGGACAATTGGCTAATCGGCTACACAAAGAGCCACCTAAGCCACTCATCTTCTGAAATAAAATGACCTTATACCATTAAGGGGGGATTGAAGACATGTTAATGCTACAAGGTTATGTTTATTAGTTAGGTTCCTAGATAATTTTTATGAGGCTTTAATAATACCTCATTAGAATAGGTTAATTTAAATTTATAATGTCATTTCATGTTCATTTGAATTTCATGTAATATGGATTTGGGAACACTAACCCTAATATCATTTTTCTCAATATATAATTTCATAACACAAAGGGAGAGATGTGATTTTTTATTCTCTTCATTGTCAGAAATCTTCTCCTTTTTTTCTTGATTCTTGTGGTTTAACTTGGGCACATGGCATTGATCCTTGAAAAGTGAAAGAAATAAAAGGAATTTTTAACTTTAAGTTTATTTTAGGTTTTAGCTCACAAGCTTAAACGGAGATCAAAGAATATAGATTAATTTTGTTTTGTTTCTCATTTTGTTCCTTATGCATTGAAAATCAAACTTACATGTAGTTTTCATTAAGATAGCTTTGTATGTTGCATTCTCTTGGACCCTTGCCCTTGAAAAGAAAAGAAAATTGTATTTTCTTGACTATCATTCAAAGCAAAAAAAAATCACATAGGCTAGCTCTTTTTTGCATGCATATTTTGTATGTTGCATCTTAGTTAGATAGCTTCTACATTTAGTTAGCTTGTCTCTTAGAAATATCAAACTTAAGTGGTTTCATAATAAAGACACTAAACATAGGATTTGAAGTGAATTCATAAAAAACTCATGGTGAACCCCTCAAACCCAAACACACCAATTGCGATGAGGACAACCCATGAGTACTTTAGCCCTTGTGGATTTGCTAAGAGTTTTGCGGATCCCCTCACATTTGCAAAGCAATAATGAGAGCAAATCCTACTCAAGATAAGTGCTTTCATTCCTCAAATCAATTCTCCTTTTATTGATAACCTCCTCAGGTTGTTGTTGAATGATGTTAACTACAACTTTTGCTTTGTAATATGGCATTTTTTAAACTAATCATCCACTTAGAATTTATATAGTGCAATCATGTCCCATTTAACACGTAAATGAACTTAGATAATAATAGACAACAATAGTCCTTAGATAACAAATATGTCTATATTAGATTACGTAGAATAATAAATTGCATCTTAAATGCAACTCCTATAAATTATCAATGTATTCAACAATAAAACATCAAGTCTTTTGTTTGGTGTACAACTCCTTCATGCTTTTAATATTTTACAACACCTACAATCTTCTTTAAATCTACAACAAAGATTATTTTGTGTTGTTGAAGTAACACATAGTGTTCTTTCATGCATAGCCTTCATTAAACATTCAACATATTGAACATTGGATGTCATCTTCTTCTTGCAATCACAATCTTTAAACTAACAAGATCTCTTCAATACATGTTCACCATATCTCCTTCTCACATTGGTCAGAGAATTCTTCACCACAAATGGAACCTTCAAAATAGTAGGGCTCTAATACCACATAATGGACAAATAAAATGTTAGACAATTTTTTATTAATCGAAATATATATATATATATATATATATATATATATATATATATATATATATATATAAAATGAAGATAATAATGATTGGTATTGTTGAGGTCCAAGGTTCAAACCGTAGCGTGGGTGAGTATGTGAAGGGGTGGGTGTGTGTCTCCCTGGTGGAATTGTTGTAACAAGTTGGAGGATTCTTGGTCAAAACCCACATCTCTTAATATTACCTAAAAAAAATAATGATTAGTATTGTTAGCTATTTATTAACCACTTATTTGATTACAACTCTTAAATACACTAATTATATTACATGATCTAATATTTTCTTAACACTTTTAAATTATAAATGCAAAATTAAAATACTCTTTATTCAATATTAAAATTTCAAGACAAAAAAAATTAATACACTTATTTATTTATATATCATTCTTATGTATTTTAAAGGCATATTTCTTGTTATTTTAAATTAATTTTACACTAATAAAAACTTTTTAAATTTAAGTTTTAAAAAAACTAACTTAATTTTTACAATACAATACATATAACCCTCATATTTCTTTAAATATAAAATTAAAGTAAAATATATAACTTTTTTATCTTATTAATTTTGTGAGTGTAGGTTTTGGGGAGGATAGTACAATAGTTTGAGTTTTGGCTCTTCTTTGAAAGGTTTAAGATTCAAACTGTCGCGTGTATGTGGTTGTGTTAATCTTCTATTGATAAGCGTAGTTATCGACCTTAAAGGGATCATGGTTGGAAGGGGACTGCTCAGCCCTAGCCCTATACGTCATAGGAATTTATCATAGGGTCATTGTTGGGAGGGGACTACTCAACCCTATACTATTTTTCTTTTTTCTTTTTCATTTTTTGGTTATCATAGGAAAGTTGGTCAGAGTCACACTATTTTTAATAACTGACAAGTGCAGGGTTCAAATCACAAGGGCTGCTCTCACCAAACCCATTTTGCCTTGTTATTGTTGACCTGATGTGAAAGGAACCATCAATTGCTGAAAATTTCGTACCATCATCATCAATCTAGCGTGCACTTAGAGGATTCCTATCAAACTACTACCTTTTGCAAATAGACTATCCCAAAGTTTAAACCCAAATATCTTCTTAATAAATACTACATAGAACTACTCAATCCTATAATACTTTAAAAAATCATATCATGTGCGAGTTGACTATGTTTAATTTCCTATCCCGAAAACCAATTCAAGCTTATCCACCCGTAAAGACTATGTTTAATTTCCTATCCCACAAACCAATTCAAGCTTATCCACCCGTAAAAAAAGGTGTGGGCCAATGGACTAAGTGAACTAGTAATGCAAGTCACTACATGAAAAAGGCAGTCTAATAGTAGAGCTTAATTTTATTAAAGCACCTAAAAGAATAATTTAGGTGAGGTGGGACCCACTCCACTAGCGGATGCCAACAAACTATACATTTAACAAGGAAAACACTTTCGCTCGTGCGTAATTTTGTGGAGCGTGACCTTTCTAAAAAAAAATAAAAATAAATACTATTGCCTTTTCTAGAAAGCCATTTAACTTTTGCTATATCCAATTTAGAATATTATATATCTATTTTTAAAGATTAATAATTTTTGTCTTCTACAAGATATCATAAAGCCATTAGACTTTTGCTACATCCAATTTAGAATATTAAATATCTATTTTTAAAGGTTAATAATTTTTCCCTTCTTTTATATCTAATATATTTATATTTAAATAAAGTTTAAAATATTATTTATTTAGTATATTTTTATTTAACTAAACTTAATTTTTTAAAATATAAAACAGGTCTACCTTCATTAAATTCAAACTTCAAATTCAAAATCTTAATAATAAAACTGAAATTTTTAGTCTATGCAGGAGGATATGGTAGGCGTCTACATAGATCCAGAGCATCGTCAGAATCACGCTAATAATTGGATTAGAATTCAGATGCAGCTTTACAACCACCACCACTTTTTTAACTGAAACGCTTGAAGTCTAAGTTTCAAATTTCCAAACCGTCGCAGTGCGCTGAAATCAACAGCGATGTCAAGCTGCGCGCTCCACGAGCTGCGACAGCGGGCGGTAAAAAAACAGTTAGCGACAAAGGATGTCGCTTGTCAAGATTACGTCGTCGGACGACGCAGACCACTGACTGCGCAGTCGGGCGGCGCACGCCAGATTTTGCGCAGTCGGGCGGTGCTCAGTTTAGACTTAGAAAAAGTTTCTAAAGGGAGTCTTCGGGCTGCACACGTGACGGCTAGCGCAGTCGGGAGTCACTGCGTCGTTGGACGGCGCACGTCTTCAACTCTTAGAGAAAATCAGAAGTTGATGTCTGAAGTTTAGAAACTTCGAGCGCAACGTCAGAAGTCGCACACCAAGACTTAGCGAGTTTCAAAATCGCTCCTTCTGGGTGCGATTGATGGATTTTCTCAAAAGTCGCAGCAATTGTTGTCAATAAAAGTTAGCCAACAAAGGTTGTGCAAGAGGGATGTGATAAAACAACACCACGACTAAGCTTAAATGCAGATGAGAAAGAAAACACGGAAATACAGACGAATTTAAACAAACCCTTCTATAAACCCGAAAACATAGATAGAATTTTATTTTTTAAGCAAAGGGATTAAAAAGAGTCCTCGAATGAGGATTTACAATCATCTACAAGTGTAATTGCAGGATTAACACCAACGAAATCTAAAACGTCGAGACTGCTGCTCAGGCTTGAGTCAGATATGCACTTTGCTCTCAAATGTCTGTTCTGTTATCTCCTCTCTGCCCTTGTCCTTGCTCTACGTTTTTTCAACTGCTCTCCTCTCTACACTATGCCCACTTCGACCTCTACAAATGCAAGTGAATGCAAGGGTTTATATAGCTAAGGAAGTCGAACCAATCACCTACCTCACATGCGAGAAGTAATGATTGATTGGACAGCAAACTCGTGTGACGTCAAATCAATGATTTTGGTGGGATGTCCAAGTTCGTTGTTTTTGGTGAGCGTCATCCGGCGTCATGCAGTTTCGAAGCGTAGTTGGACGGAGAGTGAACATCAGGGTTAATATTTCTAACACCCTCCTTTAAACCTGATTTCACGAGCACTTTGACTCCTAGTTGTTCTCGCAATCTGCTGAAATCTTCCTCCTTCAAAGTCTTCGTGAAAATATCAGCCAACTGCTCCTTGGATTTGTAGAACTGCAACTGAATTTCCTCGGACTTCACCAACTCTCTGATGAAGTGATACCGAATGTTGATGTGCTTTGTTCGACCATGGAACACTGGATCCTTTGATAATGCTATGGCAGAATTGTTGTCACAAAACACAATTGTCGTGCCTTCCTGTGGATGGTTCAGTTCACCCAGAACTCTTCGCAACCAAACTGCCTGGCATACGGCTGACGTGGCGGTGATGTACTCTACTTTAGCAGTGGACAACGCAATGATTGGTTTCTTCTTGGACGCCCATGACACAGCTCCCGATCTGAGATGCTCTTTTGATCATCAGTGTTGCTAGCCCAGTCACTGTCTATGTAGCCCACTAGTTCCAGCTGGTCTTGTTTGGCATAAAAAATGCCATGGTTCCACGTCCCATTGACATAGCGCAAGATGCGCTTGCCTGCTTGCCAATGCGTGTTCTTCGGAGTCTCCATAAAATGACTAATCAAGCTGAATTCGAACATCAGAGCCGAGTTGTAGTCAAATACATCAGACTGTCAACTAGTCGTTTGAACAGAGTTGGATCGACATTTCTGCTAGAGTCCAACTTGCTCAACTTCAAGCCTATGGCAACAGGTGTGATGGCAGGTTTGTTTTCCTCCATATTGAATCATTTTAGGACATCCTTCGCATACTTACCCTGAGAAATGAAGATGCCATCTGTCGATTGGTCAACTTCGATGCCTAAGAAATATTTCATCAGCCCTAAGTTTGTCATCTCGAACTCCTTCATGGTTGTTCTGAACTGGTTGAACACGATATTGTTGTTGCCAATGTAAATCAGATCATCCACATATAGGTAGATGATTATGAGCTCCCCTGCTTCATTAGTTTTCAGGTACAAGGTGTGCTCATATGGGCATTTGACAAACCCATTCTCCTAAAAATAGTTGTCAATCCGACTGTACCAAGCTCGGGGCTCCTGCTTAAAATCGTACAAGGCCTTCTTTAGCTTCAGTACTTTGCCCTCCTGACATTCAAACTCGTAACCAGGTGGCTGGTCTATGTAGACCTCCTCCTCCAACACACCGTTGAGGAAGGTTGACTTGACGTCCATCTAGTAAACACTCCAACCCTTCTAAGCTGCCAGTGCCAGGATCATCCTCACTGTGTTAAGTCGAGATATAGGCGCATACACATCATGGTAGTTAACGTCTGACTTTTGCTTGTAGCCCTTTGCCACCAATCTGGCCTTATGTCGATCAACTTCACCTTGGGCGTTGAACTTCGTCTTATACACCCACTTGACCCCAATGGTCTTCTTCCCTACTGGAAGATCTGCCAGTTGCCATGTATCATTCTTCTCAATGGCTTCTATCTCCTCATCCATCGCCTTCACCCACTTCTGATTCTAACTTGCATTTTCAAACTCCATTAGATCACACTCAGTGAAGAATGCAAAATCAGAATGTTCCTCATCTTGATGAGTTTGGATTACCTCATAGATGTCTTGCAAGATCCTCATCTTCGTGGGTGTCACCACGATCTGGATTTTGCTTGCAAGTGGAGGCGATCGAATGGTGAGGTTGTGCTGCTACTGGCACCGCTACTGCTACTTGAGGTTGCAGATGGATGTGCATTTTTATCCTCCAAGTTAATAGACTCAATTATTGTTGGCTCTAACTGGCCAGTCTTCGATTTCCAGTTCTAGGCATGATCTTCCAAGAACTTCACATCACGACTGATGACAAGCTTCTTTGTCATAGGATTGTACAGCCTGTATGCCTTCGCCTGCTCACTGTATCTTGTGAATATACACTTCTCTGACTTGTCATCCAACTTCTTCCTCTTCTCTTCTGGAACATGTGCATATGCAATGCACCCGAAAACTCGTAAATGAGCCACACATGGCTTCTAACCACTCCAGGCCTCCTCAGGGATTTTTTCCTTCATGCTTTTGGTGGGACATATGTTCAGCAGATAGACTGCATAGGTTACAGCCTCTACCCAAAACTCATGCGAAAATCCCTTTGCCTTCATCATGTTGAGTGTCATCTCCATGATGGTTCGGTTCTTCCTCTCAGCTACACTGTTCTACTACGATGTGTATCTAGCAGTGAGTTGCCTCTGAATTCAATGTTTCTTACAAAAATTATGGAATTCGTTGGAGATGTATTCACCTCCACCATTCATCCTGAGGGTTTTGATCCGGTAGCTGTTATGTTTCTCCACCATAGCCTTGAACTCCTTGAACTTGGCAAACACTTCTGACTTCAGCTTGATGGGATAAATCCAAGTCTTTCGGCTGAAGTCATGAATAAATTTCAAGAAGTATTTGTTGCCGACAAATGTGTTGGTCTACATCAGACCACAAATGTTTGAGTGCACCAGCTCTAATGGTTGTGATGCTCTCCAAGACTACCCAAAATGGAACGAATCCTTATGTTGTTTGTCGACTAAGCAACCCTCACAAACTTAATTTTGCTACTCAATAAGGGGTAAACCCTTCACCATTTGCTTCTTGTGTAGCAGGTCCAGGCCACTAAAACTTAGGTGACCGAACCTAAGATGCCATAGCCAGGTAGCATCCTTCACCACTGCACTCAAGGACATCAAATACTTGTTTTGAATTTGTAGCAAAAATATCTTGTTCTTTGTCATGGACATAGTAGCAATTTGTCCATGCGCTTTGTCTCTGATGGTGCATACTCCATCTTTGAACTGGACTATATGTCCCTTCTGCACGAGTTGTCCAATGCTCAGCAAGTTGTGCTTCAGACTAGACACATAGTAGACATCACAGATCTGCTTCCATTCGTCATGCTTGGTGCGGATGAGGATCTTTCATTTTCCTATCATGGGAACCTTGTTGTTGTTCCCCATCTTGACCTCGAACTGGACTATTTCATCCAGTTGTGAGAACATCTCCTTGTTCCCCGTCATATGGTTGCTATACCTACTATCGAGATACCAGATATTCTTCTGGCTCTCCTCTTCAATATTGCAAGTCAGCTGCACGTCCCCACTTGTCGCATTTTCGGCTTCATTAGTGTAATGGGCTTGTTGTTGGTTCTCCTTGGCCATTTTTTTTTGCACTCAAAGATGTAGTGGCCGAATTTCTTGCAATAATAACATTGGACCTTTGACTTGTCCTTCTTTTGACCATATCTGGCTTGCTGGTTTCTCCCACTACCTCTTCCTCCTTGCTGATGGAAGTTGCAGTTGGTCTCCTCGTCACTAGGGTTTGACCAACCTTCTTGCTTGTTGCCTTTCCCATGCCTGCCTTTGCCTCTTCCTCCTTGAGAACTAGAGGCGCCTTGGTGGGAGTCTTGTCTTCCACTATCTTGGAATGAGACCTGAGCCTTAAATGCCTGCTCTAGAGAGGTCTGAGATGAACGGCTCAACCTCTGCTTATGTGTCTGTAAAGAACCCATGAGCTCGTTTGTCGAGAGGGTTGTCATATCCTTCGACTCTTCTATCATAATCATGATAGAGTCAAATTTTGCAGGCAGACCTTTGAGAATCTTCTCCATAATTCTCTGGCTCTACATGATCTCTTCATTTAACCGCATCTGGTTGATGATGTCCGTCGTCTGAGTTAAGAAATCACTCATGGATTCTGTCTCATTCATCTACAGGTTCTCAAACTCCCTCCTGAGCATCTGCAGTTTTACCAAATTCACCTTGTTGGTGCCCTGATACAAACTGGCCAAAGTCTCCCAAGCCTGCTTTGCCTTGGTGGTTGATGTGATCCATGGAAATATGGTCTCCTCGATCGCTTGCATGATGTAGAAGAGGGCCTTCTGGTCCTTCTTCGTGTTCTCCTTCAACAGGTCCTTAGTTTCTTGGGAGAGGTCACCCAGTGCTGCTGCATCTATCGGTTCTAGGTAGTCGTTCTCCACTAACTCCCACAGCTCCTGAGATCCGAACAGGATATTCATCTGGATGCTCTAGTAATGGTATTTCTTGCCATTAAAGCGCAAGATCTACAACTGCAATGAATGGTTGTTTCTGAAAGCCATACCTCAAACTCCGCGTCAAGGCCACTAATGCTTTGATACTAATTTTAAGTCTAGGTTTCAAATTTCCAAACCACCAAAGTGCGCTGAAATCACTAGCGACGTCAATTTGCATGCTCCACAAGTTACGAAAACGGGCGATAAAAAATAGTTAGCGACAAAGGATGTCGCTTGTCAAGATTGCACCGTCAGATGGCACAGACCACTGACTACGCAGTCGAGCGATGCACGCTATATTTTGTGTAGTTGGGCGATGCTCAGTCTTGACTTAGAAAAATTTTCTGAATGGAGCCATCGGGCTACGCATGCGAAGGCTAGCACAGTCGGGAGTCATGTCGTTGGGCAACGCACGTCTTCAACTCCTAGAGAAAATCAGAAGTTGACGTCTGAAGTTTAGAAACTCTGAGCACGACGTCAGAAGTTGTACACCAAGACTTAGCGAGTTTCAAAATCGCTCCTTTTGGGTGCGATTGATGGATTTTCTCAAAAGTCACAGCAATCGCTGTCAATAAAAGTTATCTAGCGAAGGTTGTGCAAGAGGGATGTGATAAAACAACACCATGATTGAGCTTAAATGCAGATGAGAAAGAAAACATGGAGATACAGACGAATTTAAACAAACCCTTTTATAAACCCAAAAACATAGATATAATTTTATTTGTTAAGCAAAGGGATTACAGAGTCCTCGAATGAGGATTTACAATCATCTGCTAGTGTAATTGCAGGATTAACACCAACGAAATCCAAAACGCCAAGACTGTTGCTCGGGCCTGTTTCAGATATGCACTCTGCTCTCAAACATATGTTCTATTCTCTCCTCTCTGCCCTTGTCCTTGCTTTGCCCTTTTTCAACTGCTCTCCTCTCTGCACTATGCCCACTTCGATCTTTACAAATGCAAGTGAATGCAAGGGTTTATATAGTTGAGGAAGTCGAACCAATCACCTACCAGCACGCGAAAAGTAATGATTGATTGGATAGCAAACTCGTGTGACATCAAATCAACGATTTTGGCGGGACGTCCAAGTTCACTGTTTTTGGCGAGCGCCATCCGACGTCGCCCAGTTTCAGATTTTTAACAATGCTCAGGTCAATGTAGGCCATCATTTTTAGCCCATTTTCAACCTAGTTAATGCTCTCACCATTGGACTTTGTGGGTGTCAATGCCATCAACATTAAATTAAAGGGTCTAAAAAGGATAGTGATTGCTTGGAGGTGATTTTCTTTTTGTTTGGAGGTGATTTTGTTTTTGTTTAACAGGCTAAAGATTATAAATCTTGACAAATTCCTTAAAAATCAAAGGTCAGAGATCAGAGAAAACATACTTTTGTTATCCAACAAACCAGAAGTTGCCTACGCAACCAAAAAATTTTGGATTAAGTTTTCGATCACTTTTGCCTTTTTATATTTTGTTTTCTGCATCTTAAATTTTTTTAGAAATATTAATCCAGATTTCACGCCTCCGCCCAACTACGCTCCGAACTTGGACGAAGCCAAACTGTGCTCGTGAAGTCAGGTATCCCGACAAAATTTATTGACTTGACGTCGCATGTGCCTTCTGACAGATGTGACGTCTGACAGATCTGATTGTCGTATAAGTTAATGCCAGTTCAACGATTGGTCATAAACCCTAATTCAGGGTCTGTCAGAACCTATCATAGGACAACCTCTATCTTCCTCTCCTCGCAGTTATATAAGGCAGTTCGGGTCTTCAGACAAATGAGGGAGAGTGGGGGAAGTTTTGGAGAAACAGACAAGAGAAAAGCAGTCATTCGCAGAGCAGCAAACAAGATCGTTTCAATGAGCAGTGTAGCTCATATGTTTAATATCCAAGTAGTAGACTTGACATTTATTTTCCCTCTCAGTTTATCCTGCAGCTTTAGTTTGCAGATGTTAGTTTTTTTTCAATTGAGGACTTTTGTAACCCTCGTCTTATAAGAATAAAATTCGTTGTTGTTTAAGGCATTTGTAGGGTTTGCGATTATCTTTGACTGCATAAAATATGTTATTGTCTATACAATCGCGTCAGAGAATTTTTTTTCATGTTCTACAATTTTGAACTCAGATCCCAAACATTGCATTCAGATTCGGTGTTTCTCTCCTCCCGTATAGTTCTTGCCAAGCCAAGCAAACCATCGTTGTAGCTACGCAAGCCCCAAGACACCAAAAGTTTGCAGGGCAAAAATTTGCCTAAGTTTGGAGCTATCCACCCGACTACGCAATGAAGTCAAACTTCGTTGTCTTTGACCAACATAGTCGGGCGTTGACCACCTGCTCCCCTACTACGCACTTAATTCTGTGTGTAACCTGATTGTGCACATTTTTCATGCGCAACCTAACTATGCACAAGATCCCGTGCGTAGCCCGACTATGCAAGTTTTACTTGCATAGCCCAACTATGTAAAAGTCGAGAGCGCAACCCGACTTCGGGTGCGCAGCCCGACTTCAACTGTGCAGCCCGACATCGGGCCCCCTCTTCGCCCTATGCTCCCAACGGTTAAAAATAAAATAAAACTACAAATTGGTATCAAAGCTACTGATCCCTTGATGCGGAGACCGAAGCAGAATGGCTTCCAGTAGCAACAACTTGCAGTTGCAGATCTCGTGCTTCAATGGGAAGAATTACGATGACTAGAGCATCTAGATGAAGATCATGTTCGTATCTCAGGAGTTGTGGGAGTTAGTCGAGAACGGCTACCTAGAACCGACAGATGTAGCAGCACTGGTCGCCCTCTCTCAAGCAAACAAGGACATATTGAAATAGAACACGAAGGACCAGAAGGCCCTCTTCTACATCATGCAAGCGGTCAAGGAGTCCATCTTCCCGCGGATCGCATCAGCCACCAAGGCGAAGCGAGCCCGGTAGATTCGCGCAGCTCGTACCAGGGCACCAATAAGGTAAAGTTGGTGAAGCTGCAGATGCTCAGGAGGGAGTTTGAAAATCTATAGATGAGTGAGTTTGAGTCCATGAGTGATTTCTTCACCCGGAAGACGGACATTATCAACCAGATGCGGTTGAACAGAGAAATTATGCAGAGCCAGAGAATCGTGGAGAAAATTCTCATAAGTCTGCCTGTCAAGTTTGACTCGGTTGTGATAGCAATCGAAGAGTCGAAGGATCTGACAACCCTCTCGACAGACGAGCTCATGGGTTCATTGCAGACACATGAACAGAGGTTGAGTCGTTCATCTCAGACCTCTTTGGAGCAAGCATTCAAGGCTCAGGTCTCATTTCGAGACAACGGCAGACAAGTTTTCCATCTAACAAGGAAAACACTTTCGCTCTCGTGCGTAATTTTGTGGAGCATGACCTTTCTTAAAAAAAATAAAAATAAATACTATTGCCCTTTCTAGAAAGCCATTTAACTTTTGCTACATCCAATTTAGAATATTATATATCTATTTTTAAAGATTAATAATTTTTCTCTTCTACAAGATATCATAAAGCCATTAGACTTTTGCTACATCCAATTTAGAATATTAAATATCTATTTTTAAAGGTTAATAATTTTTCTCTTCTTTTATATCTAATATATTTATATTTAAATAAAGTTTAAAATATTATTTATTTAGTATATTTTTATTTAATTAAACTTAATTTTTTTAAATATAAAACAGGTCTACCTTCATTAAATTCAAACTTCAAATTCAAAATCTTAATAATAAAACTGAAATTTTTAGTCTACGCAGGAGGATATGGTAGGCGTCCACATAGATCCAGAGCATCGTCAGAATCACGCTAATAATTGGATTAGAATTCAGATGCAGCTTTACAACCACCACCACTTTTTCAACTGAAACGCTTGAAGTCTAAGTTTCAAATTTCCAAACCGTCGCAGTGCGCTGAAATCAACAGCGATGTCAAGCTGCGCGCTCCACGAGCTGCGACAGCGGGCGGTAAAAAAACAGTTAGCGACAAAGGATGTCGCTTGTCAAGATTACGTCGTCGGACGACGCAGACCACTGACTGCGCAGTCGGGCGGCGCACGCCAGATTTTGCGCAGTCGGGCGGTGCTCAGTTTAGACTTAGAAAAAGTTTCTAAAGGGAGTCTTCGGGCTGCACACGTGACGGCTAGCGCAGTCGGGAGTCACTGCGTCGTTGGACGGCCCACGTCTTCAACTCTTAGAGAAAATCAGAAGTTGACGTCTGAAGTTTAGAAACTCCGAGCGCAACGTCAGAAATCGCACAGCAAGACTTAACGAGTTTCAAAATCGCTCCTTCTGGGTGCGATTGATGGATTTTCTCAAAAGTCGCAGCAATTGTTGTCAATAAAAGTTAGCCAACAAAGGTTGTGCAAGAGGGATGTGATGAAACAACACCACGACTGAGCTTAAATGCAGATGAGAAAGAAAACACGGAAATACAGACGAATTTAAACAAACCCTTCTATAAAACAAAAATGGATAACCAAAAAAATGGATTCAGTTTCCTACCCAAAAATAAATGGATAACCAAAAAAATGGATTCAGTTTCCTGCCTCCAGGTATTTTGTTCTCTGCATCTTAAAATCCAGTAGGAAACGCCCATAACTCACCAAGTTTCGTTAGATTGTACTGCCAGTGGCGAGCAAGATGGTCACGGCGTTATTTATTCCATTAACGTTGTTATGGATCCTTGGGCATGGCAATCTCTATCTCTGTGTCTACGGTAGTCCCAGCGAAAGCAAGGACCCTCATCTATATGCAGGCAACGACAAATATGGCATTTATAAGGAAGTTCACGTCTGTCTAAGGGCGAGAAACAAAAGTGAAACGCAATGCAATTTGTTCTCTGGGGGAACATGGATGCACGATGACTGGTACCCTCTTTATAATGATGTGGAATGCCCTTACATCAGCGGCCAAATAAATTGTAGACCCAACGGAAGACCGGATTCTGATTACGAGAAATGGAGATGGCAACCCGATGGCTGCACCGTTCCCAGGTTAAATTACAAACTCAATTTATTTCTACCCAATTCGTTTTTCTTTCTAAAATTATTATTGACCCTCTGGTTTCAGGTTCAATGCTACCGATATGCTGGACAGGCTGAGGGGGAAGAGACTGATGTTTGTGGGGGACTCCATAAGTCGGAGCCAGTTTCAGTCCATGGCCTGCCTCCTCCAAGCAGTGATTCCCAGCAATAAGAAATTCATGGTTGATGGCTCTTCATCTTCCCCCGTTATAAGATCATTCAAAGCCCTGGTATGTTGCTCCATGTCTTGCCATTAATCTCTTGTTTAAGTTTTTTTGTTTTCATGAGGATTTAATCGCTCTTCTGTGAATCTGTATTATCTTATAACCAGTTTGTTTGAATTCATTTGAAAGAAATTTGTATAAAGTTTATCCTTTCTTATCAATTATTTATTTTATAAAATTTCAACTTTCATAAACGACCTAATAAATTTAAAAACCTTGGTTGATTGCCATATACCTACTGTAACAACCAACTCAGTCTTGGACATTGAATTCATAAGCTGTTTCTTATTAATTATTTATTTATAAAATTTAAACTTTCACAAAGGACCCAATAAAATTAAAATCTTGGCTGATTGCCATAGACCAACTGTAACACCGTCCAACTCAGTCTTGCACATTGAATTCATAAGCTGAAAATTTCAGTTGGATTAGTAAAATTTTAGACGTCACCTATTATTGTACTACGAGGTATAGGAAGCCTACTTTTTTTTTTGAAAAATACTAACCGCTGCAAACAAAACGTAAAAGTTTACTTTTTGTAAACTTATCTTCTTATCCTAAAAACGAAGTTCATGGTAAAAAGATTATCCCCTAAGACAGTCTCCCAAATAAATAAGGTTGGGTGAACAACATACTACTTACTAAAATATCACACCTTATGGCATGGCATGCCTAGACCTTAAAACCATTAAAAAAACTTGGGTTATTACATTTGGTATGAAAGACTTTTCTCGAGAGACTCTTCAGCTAATTTCAAAATTGGGTACCTTAAGCAGAACTATAACGCATCGGTGGAACTATTCTGGGCTCCGTTTCTGGTCGAGCTCGAGACGACTATAGAGGGTAAAAAAATTCTTCACCTCGATTCCATCGGAAAGAACGGAATATACTGGAAGGGAGCGGATATCTTGGTCTTCGAGTCATCGCACTGGTGGCCTGATCGTCCTGGCAGAGAACTAAGGTGCTTTGCTTACCTCCGTTCACCCTGATCATTATATTTGTTTGTGTATTATAAAATTATTGACATGTTCAAAGCAGATGGGATGTAATCATGGAAAGCAACAAGACTTATACAAAAATCGATCCGATGGTTGCTTACAAAAAGGCACTGACCACCTGGGCAAAGTGGACATATTCAAACATTGATTTTCAAACAACAAGCTTGTTTTTCCATAGCATGTCGCTTCGACATTCCAGGTAGGTTGGTTATAGTTATCTTATGCAGGTTGGTTATAGTTTACTCTTCATTAATATCGAGTCGTTGTTATATGTGTAAGGTAGTTGGTCCTCTTGCTTTGCTTTCTAACTAGTTAATGTGATGCTATTCTATGTGTGAGGGTTTCTAACTAGTTAATGTGATGCTATTTTATGAGTGAGAGTAGTTGGCCCTCTTGTTTTTTAACCAGTTAATGTCATGCTATTTTTATACAGATATCATGTGGCTGTATGTATGACGGTAGTTGTCCCTCTTGCTTTCTAACCAGTTAATGTGATGCTATTTTCATGCACATTGTTTATTTACAATAACATATTCCTATGTTAAAATTTTGTTCCACTTTAATACTTTTTGTTTGTTACACAATTTTGATTATATAAAAAATTTACTTTCAGGTGTGGGACGGAGAAAGAGCCGGTGCAGAATGCATCGACATACAATCCTCCGCTGCCTCCGCAGGTGACAGTACTCGAGGAATTTCTGAAGGCGTTGAAATTCCCGGTTGTTTTTATGAACATAACGCGCATGACGGCGCTTCGCAAGGATGGGCATCCTTCGCTGTACGATAAGCCGGTGAAGGGGGATCCAGGCGGCAGGGATCCCGGCGAGCAGGACGACAGTGGAGATTGCAGTCACTGGTGTTTACCCGGTGTTCCAGACGAATGGAATCGGCTTCTGTATGCCTCTTTGGCTTTCGCCAAAGGTTAACGCTACTCGTTTTCCAAAAGCCAGCTTTTAAGCCGATTATCCTTAATATGTTTAAGATAAACCAACCCATTGAGTTTTTTACTTTTGTATACAAATTTTTTAAGTTTAAATTATAAAGGTTGTTTTCATTAAATTTATTTTATTTTGTTATTTTTGATGTTATTGTTGATCCGAAGGGGAGACGGACCGATGGAAGGTCGCTCAAAATTTATCATAAATTTTATAACTCAAAAGATTTAAGTTTGAATCTAAATATTTTTTAATAAATACCTGATTCAAACAAACACTTATCAATCCACCTACTATTTTATCTTTAAAACTCTGTTTACCATTCACTTTCAATCCTAACATGCTATTTAAAAGAAAGGTGTGAAAGTTCACCATCACCATCACCGATGAGTTTTATAAATCCAGAAGTGCTTTAAACAAGAAGTCATGTAACAAGTTGTCATACCTATCAAGTGTTTATAAAATTTTAGACAGAACAATTATCATTTGTCCTAGGTTTAGGTTCAAAGGATGCCGAGGATTATACAACAATGATAAGTTCATATTTCAAAGCAGTTCATATTTAAAAGCATAAGAAGCATGTGCAATATAATTAATAAAGGTGGAGTCTACAAAAAGAAGTAAAGGAATTATGTGTATTTGATATAACATATTACGGAAAGTTAATAAGAAGAAAAGTCAAATATTGGGATATGATATATACAAAGTGATTAAAAAAATAGTTGAAGTAGTGTAATATTGTTTTAACTTTTAATATTAGATAAAAATGTTATTGAATTATGTAATTTTAATGGTTTAAGTATTTTTTATTTTTAATGAATATTATTATCAAAGTTATATTGGAAATATTAAAGTTTATATAGATGTTAGTTTTTAAAAAGTAGGAATATAATTAGCGAACAAAATGTTTTTATAGTTAAAAATTACAAAAGAAAAATGTTGACCAAAAAAAAATTATTATGATAGTGATATCAATAATGTCTTAGGAAATTAAGTTTCATTCATCCATTAGAGATCTAGTAAAATATGTTAGAATTTTATTTTTATAAGGTGGACCAAATTATTATTGTTTTTTTAAGAAGATTTTATAGTATGAAATCTTTTTTATTACAATTAGAGGAAAGTGTCCCATGGCCACAACAATCAGATACAAAGCAAAGCAAAGGATTTTAGAGAAGATTATATATCTTAACAAGGAATTTAATTGAGATAATAAAAAAAAACTTGAAGGACCTTACGAGATGGTCCATATCAATGTCACAATGTACATAATTTACTTGTAAGAGGAGACCAATCAAGTGTTTTACAAGATGTCTTACAAGATTGTTATATTTTAATAACAAACATTAGAGAGGATTAATTGAAAATACATTGCCAAGTTCATCTCAATTCTAAGATTTTTCATTGTTATGAAAGACAATGAATCTATTAAAAATAATTAATGATAAGGTTCAATTAGAATGCAAATGTCTCTCTGTATAAAGAAAAAGAATAAATGAACTATTGGAAGGCAGTCATCAATGTAACAATAGATTGAAATAGATGGTGGAGGATATGACCGATCTAGTGGACTACACTCCAAATCTAGTGGTAGATATCTCTATATTCCTTGCAAAATATTTTTGAAATCCAAGTGGAAGTCGAAGAGGGTGTTCGCTCATTTTTTTTATGCTTTCCCTAGTCAAAACTCAAAGAAGAAGCCTTCAGAGGACTTGTTTTCAATTTTTTAGAGACCTCTTCATAGAAGGAATTGCTTTCAACTATGTTATGTTGTTAGGAATCATGATGTTGATCGTCTTTTTTATCCAAATTTATTAGTGTACAATCTTCCTAGCTTGGGTAGTTCTTTGTTGGGGAGAGTACCTGATCAGGGTGTTGGTTCTTTAGACTTGAATTCATATCCTACCAACATGTCCATAGATTTTTTACCTTACCCCATGGATATGTGCTTTTTGGATGGTAATTTAGGCTTTATGGAAGGGTGGTCTTGGGAGGTTTATACAAAGAGAAGTTTTTAAGAGCTTGATGGTGGAGAGTCTGGACTTCTTTCTAGTACAAGCTTCTTGGAAGGGATTATGGAGAGAGGGGATTTGCTAGGTTTTTGTAAGGAGGTCAATGCTTCAGTTATTGATAACAAATCATATTCAAAGAAAAATAAAAAAAGTGTGTTAAGCTCAAAGAGGGGAGAATAAATATGGTTTTAGGGAAAGACATCTTGTTGGATAGATTTTTGGATATGGAAGGTAAAACACTAACTAAGAGGTTCTATAGTAGATTATACTCAAAAACATCACTTGCTTAATGGTTAGAGAGGGTGTGGAACCCTATTTTAGGATATACTCCTATTTTTCATGTATTGGTTAGAGTTTGGTTAGTCTTTTCCTTTAGATTTATGGAGGATGTAGGTAGAATATTGTAGAGAATATGGTATTGGGGTTCTTATGCTCTATCTTGGAAATATTGGTCCCCTTGTTTTGATCTGAGAAGGGATTCTAAATCGATTCAACCCTTTAGGTCAAGTTACCAGGATTACTCTTGGAGTTGTGGTATTTTAGAATTTTAAATAAAATTGGTAATTATCTAAGGATATGTGTGGATTTAGACCAAGAATGCTTGAATAATTTCTTTTATTCTATTGCTAGGATTCTGGTGGAATTGGATCTACAAGAGGATCTTTCAGAGACTATATAGATTGAGATTGAAAAGTGGCATCATGTTTAGATTATTGACTATGTTAAGATAACTTTTCATTGCTCATAGTTTCATATCTAGTAGAATATTGTGGGTTAAAATTCACAAGAAGGGATTGAAGAAGAAGTTTGAGGAGAATCATAGTTCTATGGTGAGAGTAAATGGATTGGACAGTAATATGGAGGGAGGCATAAGAATATAGGAAGTTGGGGCACATACCTCCTTATATGGAAATGTGAGATTAGAAAAAGGTTATAATATTATTTTAGATCTTCATTTACCAAATTTTTAGGATAGTGGAGTTGGTAGGAACTCAAACGTAGGACAAAATGAGGGTATGTTTGTACCTACACACTTAAGGAAGGTGGGTCCTTCCCCTATGTCAAAGTGGTTCCCCTACCACATAATGGTTCTCTTTTTCTTTGAATCACTCTTTTGATCTTATAATGACTCTTGGGGAGGAGTCAATTACCCCCTTTTAGTCCTTGAATTTAGAGGTAATAAAAAAAAGGTATCTCTTGAAAGGAACTAAAACTAGGATGAAATATTTCATAAGCTTCCTACTAGTCACCCTTCTATCATTCCTAAAATATCTTCATTCTCAGGATCTACATCTCTACTTTCATCCTCTTTTGCAATAAAATAGCTTGCAAGGGGTCTAATAGATATTTTTTTAGATCTAATAAATTAACATCTATTCTTGAGGATTTTGTAGTTGTAGGAGGGCTTGGCCTAGATGTTGGTACCACTCCTATTTTAGGGAGAAAATCTAATAATCTAATGTAGCATATTCCTATATTAAAATTGTGTTCTTATTTATTACATGATTTTTATTATATAGAAATTTTGCTTATTGAAAGAGACGACATGGATGTAACCAGGTGCAATACGAAGAAAGAGCCCATGTAGAATGCATCAACATACAATCCTCCATTACCTCCACAGGTGGTAGTACTCGAGGAATTTTTGAAGACATTGAATTTCCCCCTTGTTTTCATGAACATAATGTGCATGACGATGCTTCGCAAGGATGGGTATCCTTCATTGTACGATAATTCGATGAAGGGTGATCCAGGTGGCAGGGATCCCGATGAGTAGGACAACAATGGAGATTGCAGTCACTGGTGTTTACCCGGTGTTCCAAATGAATGGAATCAACTTTTGTATGCCTCTTTGGCTTTCACCAAAGGTTAACGCTACTCGTTTTCCAAAAGCCATATTTTAATTCAATTATCCTTAATGTGTTTAAGATAAACCAACCCAACTCTTGAAGTCTTAGAATTCATTTTGTTGATCCATATAGTTAGATGCTATAAAGTTCCATGGTCTTATATGTATAATTACATATTCATTGAGTTTTCATCCTATTCATTCTCTTTTAATGGATACCACTATTATAACAATCTCCTTTGAGTTATCTTTGAATTTTTGTTCTCATACCACTATTTTTTTGGTTACAGAGTTGGTCATAATTATACTATTTTTTATAATTAATAAGCATAGGGTTTAAATTACATGGGTTTCTCCCACCAAACCTATTTCACCTTGTTATTATTGACCAGGCATGAAGGATGGTTTTGTACCTTGTTATTATTAATAGTACGTGAAAGAATGGTTTCATACTGTAATATTCCTATGTTGGAATTTTGTTCCACTTTAATACCATAATTGTCAATCTGATGTACACTCATAAGATGCATGGACATCACTGTTACAACACCTTTTTGGTTATCTTTGTAGCCTTTGTTTACCATTCACTTTCAACCCTTGTAAAATTAAACATGCTATTTAAAAATAAGGTGTGAAAGTTAAGCTTTAGGCACAAGATCACCATCCACAATAGAACTTGGCCTGACATGTTGTGAATGCTTGAAAGGATATGATCTTCATCAACTTCTTTGAAATAATATTCTTTGTATAAATCTAGAAGTGCTTGTAACAAGAATTCATGTAACAAGTTGTCATACCTAATAAGTGCATCTAGAATTTTAGACAGAACGAAGGATGTCAAATTTAAAGATTATACAAAGCATATGTAATGGAATCTAAATGTAAGGCACAACAATGATAAGGTCATATTTCAAATCATAAGAAGCATGTGCGATATAATTAATGAAAGTGGAGTCTACAAAAATAAGTAAGGAATTATGTAAAACAAAATGTATATTTGATATATGACATTTTAAGGAAAGTTAATGAGAAGAAAAGTTAAATATAGGGATATGATATATACAAAGAGTGATTAAAAAATTAGTTGAAGTAATGTAATCATAAGTGTAGTGGAGAGGTTAAAATTTTATAAGAGAATATGGTTTTAACTTTTAATATAAGATAAAAAAATTGTTAAATTATATAATTTTAATGATTTTTGTATTTTTAATTTTTAATAAATATTAATTTTTAAAATTATATTGGGAAGAGGTCCGAGGTGTAGACCAATTGGTTCATCCAAACCCCATAAGGAGGGCAGAGGTCCAAGGTTCAAATCTCGGGCCTCGTCGGACTGAACGCTTGTCCCTTTCCTAGTGCTTTCAGCGACGTAAAAGGTTTAAAATGATTATGGCATGGTGGTTATAGGGGTGGACTGTGCAAAGATCTGTGTGGCGACTTCTAGGGCGGACAACGTAGAATACTATGGCGGCCATAAAAGTCGGACAGCCTACCCGGATTCGTGGCGGCTACCGATTCCACCATGTAAAATTCAAAAAAAAAAATTATATTGGGAATACTAAAGTTTATATAAGTAGAAATACAATTAGTAAAAAAAGGTTTTTATGGTTAACAATTCAAAAATAAAAATGTTGATCAAGCAAAAAATTTTATAATAATGATAATTCAATAATGTCCTCGGAAATTAAGTTTCATATCAATAATGTCCTTAGAATTTTATTTTTATAAGGTAGACCAAATTATTAGTCTTTTTTGAAGAAGAATTCAAAGTATGAAATCCTTTTGGCTACAATTAGAGGAAAGATTTCCATAGCCACAACAATCAGATACAAAGTAAAGCAAAGGAGTTTATAGAAGATTATATATCTTAATAAGGAATACAATTGAGATAGTAATAAAGAAACTTGAAGGACCTTACGTGATGGTCCATATCAATGTCATGATGTCCATAATTTGCATGCAAGAGGATACCAATCAAGAGATGTCTTACGGGATTTTTATCCTTCAATAACAAGCATTAGAGAGGATTAATTGGAAATAAATGACCAAGTTCATCTCAATTCTAAGATTTTTTATTGTTATAAAATACAATGAATCTATTAAAAATGATTAATGATAAGGTTCAATTAGAATGAAAAGGTCTCTCTATGTAAAGAACAAGAATAAATGAACTATTGGAAGGTGATCATCAACGTAACAATGGATTAAAGTGGATGGTGGAGGATATGATCAATCTAGTGAACTACACTTCAAATCTAGTGGTAGATATCTCTATATTCCATGTAAAATAAGTTTTAAAGCCAAGTGGAAGTCATAGAGGGTGTCTGCTTATTTTATCAATGCTTTCCCTAGTCAAAACTCAAAGAAGAAGCCTTCACAGGACTTCTTTCCAATATTTTTAGAGATCTCTTCTTAGAAGAAATTGCTTTCAACTTTATTTTTTTGTTAGGAATTGTGATGCAGATCATCCTTTTTGTAAAAATTCATTAGTGTACAGTCGTAGTTCTCTGTTGGGGAGAGTACCTGATCTGGGTGTTGGTTATTTAGAATTGAATTCCTACCCTACCAACATGTCAACATAGTTTTTACCTTATCCCATGGATATGTGCTTTTGGATGGTGATTTAGGCTTTATGGAAGTGCGGTCTTGGGAGGTTTATACAAAGAGAAGCTCTAAGAGCTTGATGGTGGGGAGTCTGGGCTTCTTTTTGGTACAAGCTTCTTTGAAGAGATTATGGAGAGAGGGGAGTTGCTAGGTTTTTGTGATGTCAATACTTCAGTTACTGATAACTTATCCTATTTAAAGAAAAATACAAAGAGAAAATTTTGACTCAACATAAGGTTTCTATCACAACAAAGTTATTTTTCACCTAACATTTAATTAGTACATAGGCATAGAGTTACTCGCTTCGAGATTACTAACCACTACAGATGGTCTCTCGAGTGGTCGATATTGGCCAAATCTCGTAAAAGGTGTCATATTGTGAACACATTCTTCTCCTTTACTAGAGGTCTATGTTCATGGTATGGGGTTGTCCTTCTAGGGCCCATATCACCTAGAAGGGTGGACGCATAGTTTCCCACCCCATAGCATGGAGGACTTAGGTTCCATTGGCCTAAATTCTATCCTTGGTTTTTCATCAATCAACTTAAGTATATTTCTAAGCCATGCTAGGATATAGCATAATTATACCTAGTGCCTAGTTGATAGTCCATCATCTTATGGATTCAACTAGGGCCCACCAATACACTGGTTCAAGACCAAGTTTCCTAGGTCATGTTACGATTGATGAGGAGTTGTCCCATACCAACTCATCTCTAAACCTTCTAGCAATGATATCTAGCAACTTCTAGACCTGATATTCTACTAGCAATTCCCTAATCAAATGATGAATATGATACCCTTCACTATACTACTCGTATAACAACCTAGATATGGCATCCCATACTACTCCTCGTTACTTGTTCATGGTAAAAGGACCACTTGTACTGGGCTGGTTTACCAAAAAGCGGTAGTTACCAACTCATAATAATTACCACTTGCAAATTACTGGTTCTAGATGGATGTTCATTTGGTTTGATGAATCATCAAAAATAATTAATTATATTTTCATCTGTCTTGATGACTCATCGAGAATTTTTGCTCTTCATCCACTTTGTTAAATACTAAAAAGGTTGTTAAAAATGGTCTCCTGATTTTTATCTTTTCATGATCAAAGGTAAGACTCATATGTATTGATAACATTCTTGATATATTATCAAGAAGATAAACAGTCAACTTGAGTTTGCTAAAGGTATATTATTCATTTTCTAACTATTTCAAAATGCGTCCTTAAATATCAAATTTAAATGATGCTTTTAAAACTATTGTTTTATTTAACGTGCATTTGATGCAATTATAAGCCACTCAATTATATATATATACATAAATAGAAACTTTGAAAACTAAGTATTAAACCCACCCAAGCTTCTACTTAAAAAAATGAACATCTTTCTTTATATATACTATATATATATATATATATATATATATATATATATATATATATATATATATATATATATATATATATATATAATTATTACAAACCTACAAACTTTATTCATTTATGTTTAAAGAAATATTCTCACATCCTCTAATATTTCTCATAATAAATTAGTATATATTAAAACCTAAGATAAATTAAAACATCCTCTAAAGAACTCTTAAGTAAAAGAATAAATTCTTTTAAAATATCAAAAAAAGTGTGTTAAGCTTGGAGAGGGGAGAATAAATATGGTTTTAGGTGAAGACATCATGTTGGATAGAGATCTAGATATGGAAGGTAAAGCACTAACTAGGAGGTTTTATGGTATATTATACTAAGAAACATCACTTGCTCAGTGGTTGGAGAGGGTGTGGAGCCTTGTCTTAGGATATACTCCTAGTTTTCATGTATTAGTCAGAGGTTGGTTAACCTTTTTCTTCATATCAATGGAGGATGTAGGTAGAATACTATAGAGAAGATGGTATTGGGGTTCTTATGCTCTGTATTTAAAATAGTGGTCCCCTTGTTTCGATCTAAGAAGAGAGTCTAAATCAATTTAACCCCTTTGGATCAAGTTGCCAGAATTGCCCTTGGAGTTGTGGTCTTTTAGGATTTTGAAGAAAATTGGTAATTTTTTAGGGACGTTGGGATTTATACAAAGCATGCTTGAGTAGTTTCTCTTGTTCTATTGCTAGGATTTTGGTGGATTTGGATATACAAGAGGGTCTTTCGGAGACTATATATATTGAGATTAGAAAGTGAAATTATGTTTATATTTTTGACTATGTGAAGATAATTTTTCATTGCTATGGCCATCTAGTAGAAGATTGAGGGTTAAAATTCACAAGAAGAGATTTAAGAAGAAGTTTGAGGAGAATCATAGTTCTAGGGTGAGAGTAAATGGATTGAATAGTAATGTGGAGGGATGCATAAGAAGATAGGAATTTGGGGCATGGACCTTATTATATGGTAATGGGAGATTAGAGAAATATTATAACATTGTTGTAGAAGATCTTCATTTACCAAATTTTCAGGACAATGGAGTTGGTAGGGACTCAAATGTAGGCAAAAATGAGGGTTTTTTTGTACCTACACACTTAAGGGAGGTGGGTCCTTCCCCTGTGTTGAAGGTGGTTCCCCTACCACATAATGGTTCTCTTGTTTCTTGGAATCACTCTTTTGATCTTAGAATGACTCTTAGGGAGGAGTCAATTACACCCTTTTAGTCCTCGACTTTGGAGGTAGTAAAACATAAGTATCTATTGAAGGGAACTGGAACTAGACTAAAAGACTTCCATAATCTCCCTACTAGTCACCCTTCTATCATTCCTAAAATATATCATTGTCAAGATCTACATCTCTACTTTCATCATCTTTTGTGAGCAGAGAGTCTTGCAATGGATCTAATAAATATATTTTTAGATTTCATAAACTAATATCTATTCTTGAGGAGTCTATAGTTTTAGGATGGCCTGGCCTAGATGTTGGTACCACTCCTATTTTGACGATAAAATCTAATAATCCAACTTATCAAGGACAAAGCTTTAAGGGAGGTTAATACTGGGAAACAAAAATCTATAGTTGGGAAACTTAGAGTTTGTCATACCCTAGAATTGGTTAATTAATGTTAATCCTTTATTATAATATTTGGGGTTTGGGTAGTGACTCTAAAAACTGCCATATGTAGGTTAATGCAGGTACAAAAACCAAATATTTTGTTGTTTCAAGAGACTATGGGTGTGAGTATGAAAGTTGAAGGTATTCTTCAAACATTTTTTAAAAAGAGTGGAATCTGCTCTCTTTGTATTCTAAGGGCAGATTTGGAGGTCTGGTTTTGGGTTGGAAGAAGAGTTCTTTTAAGCTTATCAAATCTATTTTTCTTACCTTTGCGATAGGAGTTGAGTTTTTCTCACTAGAGCTAGGAAAATCCTTTGTGGTGGCCAACATCTATGGGCCCTATGAGAACAAAATATAGTTTTGGAATACACTCTTGGAAAATGAACTTTTATAGCAAGGGAATAATTGTAGGGGGAGACTTAAATTTTACTTTGAATAGATTTGAGGTTTGGGGGACTACAGCTAAATGTGACTCACAAGCTGGTTATTTTACACATAAATTTGAAGAGGTTGATATAGTTGATATGGAGCCTAACAAAATTGTCCCTACTTGGCATAATAATAGGGTGGAAGAGGATTATGTTACTAAAATATTGGATAGATTTTTAGTCTTCTGAGAGAATTAGATCATGGGTGGATCCTAGACGTAACTATGATAATTTTCCTATCTTTATTTAAATTAGCAATAAGGATAGGAAACCTTCTAGTCATTTCAAGTTTAATCCAATATGGTTGAAGGATAAGGAATTCTAGGTATTGGTTAAAAAATAATGGAGCACTTTCGATGTTAATTTGGGAAGCTATGCATGTTTCAATTTGCTAGTAGTTTGGAGAAAGTTAAATTTATTGCTTCTAAGTGGGATTTCAACAAGTCTAGACGGTAGATGTAGGAACTTACTCTTTTAGAGAGATATATTATTTACTTTTATGAGGTAGTGAATGAGGGTCTTTTCTTATAGGAGTCAAAATAAGTCATCAAAGCACTTGAAGAGAAAAAATATAATATTTTGCTAGCTTAGGAGGTGCAATAGAGGCTTAAAAGTAGAGTTATCTGGTTGGATTTAGGGAATGAAAATAGAAAGTTCTTTCACAATTTTTCTAATCATAGGAGAAATATTAATACCATTTAGGATATGCCCAATGGAGATGGAATAAAAGCTAGGACTTTCAAAGATCCAATAGCTTTTGTTATTAAGCAATTTAAGAATTTGTTCAAAGAAAATGAGAGGGTTAACTTGGTTGAAATTCTAAAACTTACCTCTTACTTCCCTAGCTTTGCTAATGATGCTACCAATAAGATGCTCTTGGAAGGAATTTCCAAAGATGAATTAAAAAAAGTTATTTATACCTTTCAAAATAATAAAAGTCTTGGGCTAGATGGTTAGGGTGTTGAGTTCTTTTTGGTTTCTTTGAGCTAATTGGAGAAGAATTGCTTAGGGTTGTGGAAGAAACTAAAGCTACTAAGAATATTATTGTGGACATCAACTAAATATTCATTGTCTTGATTCCTAATAAGGACACTCCTAATTATTTTGATGATTTTAGATCAACATATTTGTGCAATTGCCTTTACAAAATTATTGCCAAAATCGTTGCTTTAAGGATAAAACAAGTTTTCTTAGACTCCATTTCTAGTGATCAATTTGGTTTTCTTAATGGAAGGCAAATTCATAGCATTGTGGGAGTGGCAAAAGAAGGCATGCACACTATAAAGATGAGGAGGTTTCCTACTATTATTGTAAAAGCATATGATAGAGTTTGCTAGTTGTATTTGAGGATCATGCTTCTTCACATCAAGATTAATATTGAAGTAATTAATTGGATTATGGGATGTGTGACTTCCATGTATTTTGTTGTACTTATAAATAGCTATACTTCTAGCTTCTTTTCCTTTGAGTGTGGTTATGGATAGAGTTGTCCTTTATCTCCTATTTTGTTTCTTTTGGTTGTAGAAGGCTTGTGTAGGGCTATCAGGGAAGCTAGAAGAATGGGACTTACTAAAGGGATCATTTTGGTTTTATCACTCTCTTTAACTCATCTTTTATTTTTGGATGATGTTTTGTTGTTTTATGATGGATCTCTTAGGGATGTTAACAAGTTCAAGGATATCTTAAGGATCTATTGTATTTCCATTGATATGGAAGTTAATTTGTAAAAATCTACCATGTCCTATTTTGGTCTTGTGATTGAAGAGGAAAGCCTTTTTAGAGGATACTTTTCTTTTCTAATATTAATCTATAGGTAGGGATAAAATATATGGGTTTCTTGTTGAAGCCAAATGACTATGGTATTAGGGAATGGGATTGGTTGGTGGATAATATTGACAAAAGAATATTTTTGTGGTGCAACAAGTGGCTATCTATTGAGGGTAGACTGACACTTGTTAAATCTATTTATTCATATTTATTGGCATGGGTTGGCTTTCATACCTGTTGGGGTCCTAAAAAAAATAGAAAAAATATTTTAAATTCCTATGGACTGGAAAAAGAGATAAAGTTAACACAATGTTAGCCAAATGGAAACTTATAGCAAAACGTAAGGAAGAGGGTGGTTGGGGCTTAAAGAACATACACCATTTTGGTAAAGCCTTGGGTGCTAGGAGTTTATGGCAACTAATTACTCAAGATAGTATTTGGAGAAAGGTCATTATGACCAAATATATTGAACCACTTTCAATGGAGGAGTGGATAAGGAAACTTGACAAGTCTATAAGCAAGGTGTTCATCTTTTGGAAAGTGATTGTCTAGGCCTTTCCACTTATAAGCAATTGGCTTGCTTGGAAATTTAGTAATGGTGCTAAGGTGAGAATTGGTATTGACCCTTAGGTTGGAAGAGATAATGAGTACTAACTTCCTAAGGATCTTTTACTACCTCTATAATATGCTAGTTTTTTAAGTCTCTCTCAACGTATGAGTGCTTCACCTTTCGTAATGTATCAATTTCCTTATTTAATTCTTCTTGGTCACTCTATAATGTATGAGCACTCGTGTGGGTACTTGTGTGAGGTTTGTGGAAGATAACAAGTATCACCACTTCCTTGATATTCCTTATAACTCCTGTGTGAGGTTTCTTGAGTGTTGAGAGATGAAATGGTGCCTTAGAAAGTTTATGTCAAGTGGCATTCAAGTTCTCTGCATGAATTCCTTTACTATAACGCTTCCAAGGAGAATATTATAACTCCTTTTGTATACATTTCCTTAGTTTTATTTATTTCTTGGACAATAAGCAATCTTTTCTTTTGTAGGTGAATTGATGAGGCGCTTTGGAGCTTCGAATGACGATTTTGGTGCTTCCTTTGGTGGACGATCTTCTCCAAGTTTAAGACCTTGAATATAGCACCTTTTCTCCTTGTCTTCTATGCCTTCAACATGATGATTCTTGTGCTTCTTTGTAGTGTAGATAACCTCTTGTTATGTTTTTCATCCCACGTTGGTAGAAGTAGATTTGTATGCCTTCTCTTTATAGATGAGCACTTTTTTGTCTACGTAAATGCAGCTTGATAATAGCCTTATCTGGGCTTTGATTTTGCATTTTCGTCTATCCAAGATATGCGTAGAGTGAGCTCTTTGAGTGGCTCCTTTTTCTATGGAAGAAGAGTGCTAACATTTAACCTTCCTTGTTTGGCTTACCCTATATATATTGTATCTTTTAAGGCACCTTCAAATATTCTCTCTTCTTGCGTATAACGTATTGTAGAAGTTCAATACCATGTAACATTATATGTATATAAAACCTTCTTTATTGCACATTTTCTTGCACTCTTTTGCAGGTCTAAAATTTTAGTCATGTAGCAAATTTTTAAATGCAAATATGGGGTTTTTGAGGATGTCTCTTTGGCTAGAATCATTACCCTTTTTGCTTGGATACTTTGATGATAAATCCAAGCACTTAATGACGTAGATAGAATCTTCTTTGTAGCTGTAATTTTTTGCTCTTTGTACCATGCAATTAACTCTGTAATGCTTTGGATTTGAGACTTTCCAAGTCTCAATCTTTGAAGCTTCCATTTCTGATTTTGGTTAGTTGTCTTATTCTCCAAGTTTAGAGGATTCTAACCTATTTTTGTGGCTTCACTTGGCCACTACGTATTGCAATTTTTTGTGCACTAATAGTGTCTTTAGACTCTATGTCAATTTTTTATTTTGTGTCCTCAAAAATACAAACAATAATTTTTGAGAGCAACAGAATAGTGCAAATGAATCTAATAAACTATATTTTAATGCACTAACAATTTCACCTTATCACTCCAATCAACTCTCAAATCAATGCACTTAATCAATTGAAGAGGAAAGCCTTTTTTAGAGGATACTTTTCTTTTCCAAGATTGAGCTATAGGTAGGGATAAAATATATGGGTTTCTTGTTGAAGCAAAATGACTATGGTATTAGAGAATGGGATTGGTTGGTGGATAATATTGACAAAAGAATATCTTTGTGGTGCAACAAGTGGCTATCTATTGAGGGTAGACTAATACTTGTTAAATCTATTTATTCATATTTATTGGCATGGGTTGGCTTTCATACTTGTTGGGTCCTAAAAAAATTAAAAAAAATGTTTTAAATTCTTATAGATTGGAAAAAGAGATAAAGTTGATACAATGTTAGCCAAATGGAAATAAAGAGGGTGGTTGGGTCTTAAATAACATACACCATTTTGGTAAAGCTTTGGGTGCTAGGATTTTATGGCAACTAATTACTCAAGACAGCCTTTAAAGAAAGGTCATTCCGACCAAATATATTGAACCACTTTCAATGGAGGAGTGGATAAGGAAACCTAACAAGTCTATAAGCAAGGTGTTCATATTTTAGAAAGTGATTGTCTAGGCCTTTCCACTTATAGGTAATTGGCTTGCTTGGAAAGTTAGTAATGGTTCTAAGGTGAGAATTCATATTGACCCTCAGGTTAGAAGAGATAATGAGTACTAAATTCCTAAGGATCTTTTACTACCTCTACAATATGCTAGTTTTTTAACTCTCTCTCAAGTGGTAGACAATGATTCTTCTTTTTTGTGGAAGCAAGGTTGGAAGAGTGCTCATCAACTTGGTCTTGAAGGAAGGAATGACGATTTATGGTATACTTATGTGAGGTTACTCATCACCAGTCATGTTAGGATCAAATTGAATGAAGAGGATGGACTAGTATGGACAAAAATCCTATGAAGGGTGTTTATACTACTAAGATAGGTTATAAAGTCATGTTTGCTCATGATAGGCATGGGAAACATATCTGGTGGTGGAAACCTATCTGGAAGGTCAAGATGCATTTAAAAGCTAAACAAAATTATGGTTTGTTCTTGATAATGGAATTTTAACTTGGGATGTTTTAATTAAGAGAGAATTTCAAGGTCCTAGGATATGTACTCTTTTTTGTGTGGAGATAAAAACTATCAATAATTTATTAATTGGTTGTGCTTATACTAAATCTGTATGGATGGAGATAGAGGTGTTAATTGGGAGTATTAGGGCAAGAGGACATACTAGAAGAGTGTATGAAGAAGTGGTTTGACAAGAGAAATTTAAAGACCTTTAGAGCTCTTCCCTTTGTGGTGGCATGGGGAGTGTGGTTAGCTAGAAATTTGGATATTTTCCAAAATTCCCTTACTCTTGCTCTTCAGTTACTTTAGTAGATGCTTATAAGAGAATCTAAGCATGAGAGCGACCTCTATGATTTTGCTTTCTCAGGGGCATCTAACAAGAAATGATTGTCATGATAGGGTCAGTGTAGATGTCTAGTAATCTTCTATAAAATCATAGACTATAGTCGCTATTTACAGATTGTTAGGCATAGTGAATTCCTCTACTCAATTCAACACCTAAGGATGGCCCATATTCACAAAAATCATGCCCTACGTAGTGTCCATTTGTAATAACTAATTTTATTTCAATTAATGTTATTTGGATTCAGTCCAACTATGTATGTAAACCCCTATAAGCATCCTAAGATCGAGCATAAGAGTTCCCTGATATGTTCTATCCCGAACCATACATCCTCCCTATGATGCATTGATAGGAACCATCAAATAGGTGGAAGAACTAAGCAATTAAACCCTTGAATCCTCCATGTAGAAGTCTTAAGGTTTGGGATGAATGTTGTGGATGATTTGGGATAGTTATTCAACCTCCCTATGTCGTCACGTGAGTAGCAGATGTTATATGGTTCACATATGACCTGCTCAGGCGAGAAACACCTTATGGTCATCCCCAAGAAATATCCCACATAGAATATGCTCAAGGAATCAATAAGCTTAAAGGGAGCTTGGCTCCTTAAGACCATCGACCACTAAGTGGTGGTCTTAGGACCAACCACGTGGTGGTCAATCATGCTAGTTAGTGACACATATGAGTGGTATCCTCAATGCCAGGTGTTGGTTTCCACTCCATGGTTTACCAATTCATAATTTGATGCCTCATTTCATCGATATCATCTATTAGCCTACACCATTGCCACGTGTTGATTTTGATTCGATGATCCTATGGTTGGTATGGTGATTGAAAAGTTTTATTTATCTTATGGGAAATATTGGTCCCACATTCACCATGTTGAAGTAATGTATAGGGTTTTAAAAGGAAAATCCTCCCTTAGGTGAAGGACCACCACTCAGTGGTCATGGTGGCTACCAAGCGGCGGTCACTAGAGCCAGTTGGCTATGCTTGACCACGTGGAGGTGGTCAGCCTAATCGTGGAGACTAGGGTTCCAATTGTTGGCATTGGTCGATGTTGGACTTGTTAAGCCGTTGATTGATGTTTGACTCGTTGTTTGACCCGTTGATTAATGTTTGACTTGCTAGATGTTGATCGAGGTTGACCAATTTGACCTTCTAATTAAACCCTTATTTTGGAGAAAAAAAATGATACACCTTTTTTATTTAAAATAATTAAAGTTTTTGGGGAAATTTAGACTTGGATGATCTTCTAGATTAGACCTATCTTTTTGGAATGGAAGAATTAGTCTATTGGGAGTAATTGGATATTAGGAGGATTAATATCTTGAAGTAATTGAGATTAAAAGGAACTAATATTTTTGGAAAACTTAGATATTAGGAAGACTAATCTCTCCTTTGATACAATTGAGATTTAATGGATCAATCTCCCCTATTGAATTCACTAGAGGTTAAATAGATTAATCTCCTTGTTGGGTATTTTTGAAAGTATCCTTAGGTTTAATTTAAGGGAAAAATTGGATAGGATTTCATAGCTTGATTGTAAAGATAAATTATAAAATACTTTGCTTAATGAATGGTAGTAACCACTCATGGATAGAATGGTAGAATTTTTAATCTGATGATAGAACTGTGGAAGTTCTAAATTGATGAAATGAATGTGGAGTTCATTCTAGAACTATGGAAGTTCTAGTTTTGGTTAAAACAATCTTTGGAAAAGAATGAACGTGGAGTTCATTCTTGAAGGAATTATAAGGTCTCTTTGTGAACCTATTTTATACTATATGATATAAACGTAGAGGGATTATAGGGTCCCTCCTTAATATTTATTTTATACAATATGAATGTTGGTAGCATAATTCCTAGATTGATGAAACAAGTTGTTACTAAAGAATATTTGGAAAGAATGGTGTTTTCTTTCATAAAGAATTGTGGAAATTCTTGTGCATTATATTGATGCTTTGGAAAATGGAATTGTGGAAATTCCATAAATTGGTTGTATCAGAATACTTTTATGATAATATAATATGGATTTATTGAGGCTAGGTTTTTACCTTTGGGTTTTCCTAGGATATATGTGGTGTTATCTTTGAATCTTGCATCTATTGTTTTAGTTTAATCAATGCTCTTTAATGCAATGTCATTTAAAATATTATATACTTAGTCTTTTCTAAAGATGTAATATAAATGGAATCATGTCTTGATTATATGATGGAATGCTTTATATTCATTTTATATGCTTCAGTTAATGATATTTATCCATTGCAATGGTTTCATGAAATGATAGACTTCTCATAAGTTTTAATTAGGAGTAGAGACTCTTAAGGCATGTGTTTAATTTAAAATAAATGTGGCTTCGCATTCCATGTAGTTTGGTTATAGGTATCTTATATTCTGTAGATAGTTGGCACTCTTACTTTCTATTTGTATAGGGTAATTGGTGCTCTTGCTTTTTTGTGAGGGTGCGGGTGGGGAGTTAACAGCAGTAGCAACAACTGCTGCTGTTTTTAACTCCCCACCTCCACCCTCATTTGTGAGGGTTGGGATGGGGAGTTGATGAAGGTGGGGGTGGGGAGTTAACAACACCAACAACAGCAGCTACTATTGTTAACTCCCCACCCTGGGTGGGGGTGGGTTGTTAACAATAGCAGCTACTATTAACAAATGAGGGTGGGGGTGGGGAGTTAACAATAGCAGCAATGTCGTTGTTAACTCCCCACCCCCACCCTCATTTGTGAGGGTGGGGGTGGGGAGTTAACAATAGCAATTGTTGTTCTTGTTGTTGTTAACTCCCCACCCCCACCCTCATTTGTGAGGGTGGTTGTGGGGAGTTAACAACAGTAGCAACAACAAGCGCTATTGTTAACTCCCCACCCCCACCCTCATTTGTGAGGGTGGGGGTGGGGAGTTAACAATAGCAGTTTTTGTTGCTACTGTTGTTAACTCCCCACCACCACCCTCACAAATGAGGGTGGGGGGTGGGGAGTTAACAACGGCAGCAACAACAATTGCTATTGTTAACTCCCCACCCCCTGAGGGTGGGGGTGGGGAGTTAATAATAGCAGTTGTTGTTGTTGTTGTTGTTGTTAACTCCCCACCCCCACCCTCATTTGAGGGTGGGGGTGGGGAGTTAACAATAGCGGCTCATCGTTGTTAACTCCCCATCCCCACCCTCATTTGAGGATGTTGTTGTTAACTCCCCACCCCCACCCTCATAAATGAGGGTGGGGGTGGGGAGTTAACAACAGCAGCTTATGAGGGTGGGGATGGGGAGTTAACAACAGTAGCTGCTATTGTTAACTCCCCACCCCCACCCTTACAAATGAGGGCAAATGAGGGTGGGTGTGGGGAGTTAACAACAACAGCAACAGCAGTTGCTATTGTTAACTCCCCACCCCACCCTCACAAATGAGGGTGTGAGGGTGGGGGTGGGGAGTTAACAATAGCAGCAACAACAACTGCTATTGTTAACTCCCCACCCCCACCCTCACAAATGAGGGTGGGGGTGGCGAGTTAATTAGTTAATGTGATTGTATTCCATACAAACTATTTATTTACAATACATAGGAATATGTTGAAATTTCTTTCTACTGTTAGAATTTCATTCCACTTTAATACCTCCGTGTTACCTCCATGTGACGTAACCAGGTGTGGGGTGGAGAAAGATCCGGTGTAGAATGCATCGACATACAATCCTCTGCAGGTGACAGTACTCCAAGAATTTCTAAAGACATTGAATTTTCCCCTTGTTTTCATGAACATAACGCGCATGACGACGCTTCGTAAGGATGGGCATCCTTCGCTGCTGTTGTTAACTCCCCACCCCCACCATCATTTGTGAGGGTGGGGGTGGGGAGTTAACAACAGTAGCAATAGCAGCTGTTGTTGTTAACTCGTTGTTGTTGTTGTTAACTCCCCACCCCCACCATCATTTATGAGGGTGGGGGTGGGGAGCTGCTGTTGTTAACTCCCCACCCCCACCCTCATTTGTGAGGGTGGGGGTGGGGAGTTAACACTAGCAGCTGTTGTTGCTGTTGTTGTTAACTCCCCACCCCCACCCTCACAAGCTGTTGTTGTTAACTCCCCACCCCCCACCCTCACAAATGATGGTGGGGGTGGGGATTTAACAACAGCAGCTTGTGAGGGTGGGGGGTGGGGAGTTAACAATAGCAGTTGTTGTTGCTGTTGTTGTTAACTCCCCACCCCCACCTTCATTTGTGAGGGTGGGGGTGGGGAGTTAACAACAATAGCAACAGCAGCTGCTATTGTTAACTCCCCACCCCTACCCTCATTTGCCCTCATTTGTAAGGGTGGGGGTGGGGAGTTAACAATAGCGGTCGATGTTCTTCGTTGTTGTTAACTCCCCACCCCCAACCTCATTTGCCCTCATTTGTGAGGGTGGGGGTGGGGAGTTAAAAATAGCAGCTATTGTTGCTTTTGTTGTTAACTCCCCACCCCCACCCTCACAAATGAGCGTGGGGGTGGGGAGTTAGCAATGACGGCTTTGTGAGGGTGGGGGTGGTGAGTTAACAACAACGACAACGGCGAGTGCTATTGTTAACTCCCCACCCCCACCCTCATAAATGAGGGCAAATGAGGGTGGGGGTGGGGAGTTAACAACAGTAGCAACAGCAGCTGCTATTGTTAACTCCCCACCCCCACCCTCACAAATGAGGGTGTGAGGGTGGGGGTGAGGAGTTAACAATAGTAGCAACAGCAGCTGCTATTGTTAACTCCCCACCCCCACCCTCATAAATGAGGATGGGGAGTTAATTAGTTAATGTGATTGTATTCCATACAAACTATTTATTTACAATACATAGGAATATGTTGAAATTTCTTTCTACTATTAGAATTTCGTTCCACTTTAATACCTTCATGTTACCTTTGTGTGACGTAACCAGGTGTGGGACGGAGAAAGAGTCGGTGCAGAATGCATCGACATACAATCCTCCGCAGGTGACAGTACTCCAGGAATTTTTGAAGACGTTGAATTTTCCCCTTGTTTTCATGAACACAACACGCATGACGGTGCTTTGCAAGGATGGGCATCCTTCGCTGTATGATAATTCGATGAAGGGGAATCCAGGCGGTAGGGATCCCGACGAGCAGGACGACAGTGGAGATTGCAGTCACTGGTGTTTACATGGTGTTCCAGACGAATGGAATCAACTTCTGGATGCCTCTTTGGCTTTCGCCAAAGGTTAACCCTGCTCATTTTCCAAAAGCCAGCTTTTAAGCCGATAAACCAACCCAACTCTTGAAGTCTTAGGGTTCATTTGGATCATGATCCATATAGTTGGATGCTAGAAAGTTCCATGGTCTCAGATGCATAATTATATACTCATTGAGTATTCGTCCTTTTCGTTTGTTCTCTTTTAATGGATACCACTATTACAACAACCTCCTTCGAGTTATCTTTGAATTTTCATTCTCTTTTTAGTGGACACCACTGTTACAACAACCTCTTTTTAGTTATGTTTGGAGCTTCTGTAAAATTGAACATGCTATTAAAAAAAGTGTGAAAGTTAAGCTTTAGGCGCATGATCATCATCCACAAGAGACCTTGGCCTGACATGTTGTGAATTCTTGAAAGGATCTGATCTTCATCAACTTCTTTGAAATAAGATTATTTTTAAGAGTGCTTTTAACAAGAAGTCATTTAACAAGTTTTCATACCTAATAAGTGGTTATAGAATTATGTAATGGAATCTAAACGTAAGGTAGAACAATGGTAATGTCATATTTCAAAGCATAAGAAGCATGTGCGATATAATTAATGAAAGTGGAGTCTAAAAAGAAGGAATTATGTATATTTGATATATGACATTTTAAGGAAATTTAATAAGAAGAAAAAGTCAAATAAAGGGATATGATATATACAAAGAGTGATTAAAAATTTAGTTGAAGGAATGTAATCTTAAGTGTAGTGGAGAGGTTAAATGTTTATAAGAGAATATACTTTTAACTTTTAAGATTAGATAAAAATATTATTAAATTATATTGGAAATATTAAAGTTATGAATATCTACTTGAGGTATTTGTACTTATCACAAAATGGTTTACAATCAGGATTTTTATAGCCTTAACTGCACAAGGTTGGAAGATTCATTAATTAGATGTAAAGATTGTTTTCTTGAATGGTGAATTGGAAGAATAAATATGTATGACACAGCGAGAATGTTTTGAGATTGCAAGATAGGAGCACAAGGTATGCAAACTCATAAAGTCTTTATATGGATTGAAGCAAGCCTCTTGCGCTTGATTCAGCAATCTGTCAGATCAAGTGAAACAACTTGAATTTGAAGTGTGTGATTACCAAGACATTGATGCAACAGTATTCATCAAGCACAACAAAGATAAAGTCACATACGTTATATTCTTTGTGGATGACATGCTTCTAATAGGTAACAGTGGACACATCATAAATACAATAAAAAAGGACCTTGCAAAGAATTTTGATATATCTGATCTGGGATTGATGAAATTCTATTTGAGCATAGAAATAACTCAAGAAAATGGTAAAATATTTTTAACCCAAGAGAAATACATCATTGATCTTTTGGAGAAGTTTCAACTTAAAGATGCACACCCAATGACAACACCAATGGAATCAAATCTAAAACTCATCACAGATGATGACACACCACAAGGTTGGTTGGTAGTCTCATCTATGTTACTAACACAAGACCTGACATCGCTTATGTAGTGGGAATTCTAGAAAGGTACATGACCAAGCCAAAGGAGAGTCACTGGCAAGTGGTAACAAGAGTGTTGAGGTACCTAAAGACAACCCATAATTATGGCCTGTTGTATGAAAATAATACAAATTTCAAACTCATTGCATACACAGACTTATGCTTTGCAAGAAATAAAGATATTGGGATATCTCCGTCTGGGTACTTGACGTTTCTTGGTTCAGCACCAATTTCATGGAGATCAAAGTGACAAAATATTATAGTAGATTCTTTAGCAAAATTTAAATATATTGTTGTAGTTGAGACAAGCAAATATGTGGTATGGTTGATAAATTTGTTACACACTCTTGATATCACTCAAAAATATCCTACAAGACTACATGTGGATAATCAATCAACAATCCACATGGCAAAGAATCATGTGTTTCACGATAAAACCAAACACATCAGTACAAAAATCCATAGGATCTAAGAACTTGTTTAAGATGACACAATACAAATGCACTATTTTTCAACAAGAGAACAAATTATTGACATCTTCACCAAGCCACTCTAGAGGGTGAAGTTTGAACAGTTCAAACAGTAGATAGGCTTGAGAGTCTCCATCTCCCCTTTGAAATGGAGATGCAACAGGACCAGCAAGGCTGATGCTTATTTATAAAACCACCTTTGTGTGGGCAGAAATTATTGGCCGATCTTTGCTCTATCTCATTCCTGAAAACCCCTTGTGGGCATGAAAGGATAAGGGTTGTACTAGTTTTAGAAAATTGGAACCTATGAAAACCTAAAATAACATGGGGGATGACCAAATGCTATATGGAGACCCAACGGATTAGAGCCACATTTCATGGATAATTGGCTAATCGGCTACACAAAGAGCCACCTGATCCACTCATCTATTGAAATAAAATGACCTTCTACCATTAAGGGGGGATTGAAGACATGTTAATGCTACAAGGTCATGTTTATTAGTTAGGTTCCTAATTAATTGTTATGAGGCTTTAATAAGACCTCATTAGAATAGGTTAATTTAAATTTGTAATGTCATTTCATGTGCATTTGAATTTCATGTAATATGGATTTGGGAACTCTAACCCTAATATAATTTTTCTCAATATATAATTTCATAATACAAAGGGAGAGATGTGATTTTTCATTCTCTCCATTGTCAGAAATCTTCTCCTTTTTTTCTTGTTTCATGTGGTCGAACTTGGGCACATAGCATTGATCCTTGAAAAGTGAAAGAAATAAAAGGAATTTTTAGCTTTAAGTTAATTTTAGGTTTTAGCTCACAAGCTTAAAAGGAGATCAAATAATATAGATTAATTTTCATTTGTTTATCTCCTTTTGTCCCTTATGCATTGAAAATCAAACTTGTATGTAGTTTTCATTAAGCTAGCTTTATATGTTGCATTCTCTTGGACCCTTGCCCTTGAAAAGAAAATAAAATTGTATTTTCTTGAATATCATTCAAATAAATAAAAAAATCACATAGACTAGCTCTTGTTTGCATGCATATTTTGTATGTTGTGTCTTAGTTAGATAGCTTCTACATTTAGTTATCTTATCTCTTAGAAACATCAAACTTAAGTGGTTTCATAATAAACACACTAAACATAGGATTTAAAGTGAATTCATAAAACACTCGTGGTGAACCCCTCAAACCCAAACACACTAGTTACGATGTGGACAATCCATGAGGATTTTAGCCCTTGTGGATCTGCTAAGATTTTTGTGGATCCCCTCACAACTACAAAGCAAGAATGAGAGCAAATCCTACTCAAGAGAAGTGCTTCCATTCCTTAAATCAATTCTCCTCTTATTGATAACCTCCTCAAGTTGTTGTTGAATGATGTTAGCTACAATGTTTGCTTTGTGATATGGTATTATTTTTAACTAATGATCCGCTTAGAATTTAGATAGCGTAATCATGTCCCATTTAACTCGTAAATGGACTTGGATAATAGTAGACAACAATAGTACTTAGACGATAAATATATCTCTATTAGATTATGTAGAATAATAAATTGCATCTTAAATGCAACTCCAATGGATTATCAATGTATTCAACAAGAAAACATCAAGTATTTTTTTGGTGTACAACTCCTTCATGCTTTTAATGTTTTATAACACCTTTCTTCTTTAAACCTACAACAAAGATTTAAATACACAAATATTGTGTTGTTGAAGTAACACATTATTTTCTTTCATGCCCTTCCTTCATTAAACACTCAACATATGGAACATTGGATGTCATCTTCTTCTTGCAATCACAATCTTTAAACTAACAAGATCTCTTCAATACATGTTCACCATATCTCCTTCTCAAATTGGTTAGGGAAATCTTTACCATGAATGGAACCTCCAAAATAGTATGGCTCTAATACCACATAATGGACCATTAAAATGTTAAACAACTTTTTATTAATATAAATTAATATATATATAGAATGAAGATAATGATGGTTGGTATTCTTAACTATTTATTAACCACTTATTTGGATACAACTCTTAAATACACTAATTATATTACATGATCTAATATTTTCTTAACACTTTTAAATTATAAGTATGAAACTAAAATACTCTTTATTAAACATTAAAATTTTAAGCATGAAAGCCAAAAAAGTTAATACACTTATTTGTTTATTTTAAATTCTTAGGGAAACACTAACGCCATGAATGGGTTACCTCTATAAACCTTAAGTCTGTTGGATAAAACACAGCCAACAAAATCCTCGGCCCTCCAAGGCATCGAACTGGGGTAGCCAACCGGCAAACAATCGACTGCTACCATACAACCTATCCCCTTCTAAGTATGCAGGGGTTTAAACCTTGGACCTCCCTAAAGAGAGGCCAAATCCCTAACCACTAACCTTATTTATCATTCCAATGGGTTTGTCTCTTTTTCAAAAAGTCCAAGGTTCAAACCACAACATGTGTGGGATTGTGTGTTAATTCTCTATTGATAAGGGTAGCTCTCATCTTTACGAGGGGTCATGGTGAGGAGGAAACTACTCAACCTATAATGTCTTATCACACTATCTGAATCCAAAAAATAATATATTGTGAGTGTAGGATATCTAAAGCATTAGCTCAACCAGTTAGATTCCTCAACTTGGAAGAGGAAATAGAAGTTTAACTTTACCAAAAATACATGCTTAAAATAACCAACTCAATGATGTAATACCACTTTGGAGGTGATGATGCAATAGAATATATATATAGAGGGTGAATGCAAGATCAATAAATGTTCTTTAAAAATATTGTCATCCTTTAAATTTTATGGATAAATCTCTAAACTTTAATTAATATTTTTTATTTTTGTTTGAATAAATATATATATCAAAAAAATAAATAAATAAATAAACATTACTTCTTATTTAATATCAAATTATATAATCTCTTGTTATTACTTTTATTTATTTTTTTATTGAAAAAATACATCATATTAACGAATAATCAATAAGGTACATCAATAGCAGGCAAGAAACAAGCCTTCCAAACTTACATCAGCTTGCACAAAAGCAGCAAGTAATCCACTCTAAGACCCTTGTCAATTCTAAGGTAATATTTCAATATATCAGACCTAAAAATTTTCAACTGCTTAGTAATTAAAGTATGGGCCCGAATTATAGTGAGAGCAACAACAAAGTATTCATTATTGAAGATCAAATTACATCTATCCTTTCATAAGATGAACAAAACAGAGAGTCTAATAGTATACCAAAAAATCCTTCTGAAAGATGTACAATTGGTCTGGTCCCCAAACAAAATCACCTTCCACCTAAGTTGTTCCTAAATTACCAGACTATATATCCACTTTGTCTCTTTCCACACCTTCCTTGCTCTTGGGCAATCCTAGAAAATATGTTTAATGGTTTCACTTTGTCCACAACTAGAGAATTTATCCGAATAAAGTAGCCATTTAGTAAGCCTAGCCTTACTTTGTAGGATTTGCATAATGACCATCCAAGCAAACATCTTTAACTGCATAGAGACTCGGAACCTCCATACTCCTACCAAACGTTTCCTCTATTTCTTGATAGGACAAGTCATACCCCATATTGCATTCAAAACATCCCCTAAGGGAATAGAAGAAGTCATAAAATGGTAAAGCTTAGCCAATTTGAAGCACCAAATTGGCTTACCATAAAGCCATATCCAATCTCTCCATATATGATGAGGTTTAATTAGACTTTAGGTTTAATTTTTGTTTTTCCTAAAGTTTTGTATTTGCCGACATTTTATTGTTGGCAGCTTCGTAATGTCGGCAGTTGCCGACATTCCTTGTTTTCATTTGTCGGCAGCTTCTTATCTTCTCCTGCCGACTTTCTTTGTTTTAGTTGGCTATTTAAGCCTGTAAATAAAATAATAGTGCAGCTTGGCTAATACCACATCAGATTGGTATCAGAGCAGTGGATTTGGTGGTGGTTTTGGGTTATTTCCGACCCCATCGTTTGTTCTGGTTGAAGCTCTATTCTCCTGTTGCAAAATTGCTGCGTAGTTGCTGTTCTAATCAGCAAATTTGTAGTATATTATTGCACTCTGTTGTCTTGTTTTCGTCAACAATTTTTGTCTGTAGGACCATGATTTTTGGCCTTCGTGCCCGTGAAATCAGTTGTTGTTTTGGCTGGAGATAGCTACGCATGAGTGGATCAGAAAATTCTGCCTTCACATTTTTCTTCTGGTGTTTGTGTTGGCTTCACAGCCTTCCTTCCTGAGCTTGAACTTGAAGGGGCAGAAGCAGGTGGACTGCATCAGGTGGGGTTACATTTTGGCATGTGGACGTCAGAGCGCCACATATCCTCTTTGGCGGAAGTCTATTGCATTCGAGGATAACAACCAGACGTCTCCTTCCTTTGTTTCAACGCAGGGATCGATGATTTGTGTCACGCAAAAGCTAAAATAGTGTTGAAGGCAATATAAGAGGTTGAATCCGTGGCGGTAGCACACGTAGACTCCTTCAGCTGGCCACGAAGCCGTCCAACCCCGTCAATGGAAGTAACGAATGAAGTACGCTTCTCTGACAAAAGTTGCACTTGCTATAACAGCAGAAACCCTAGGCAACCAACGGCCACATGTACCATACAGCAGTTTTACAGTCTCCGATCGATGCTAACCATCAACCCGCTGTAGCTTGGACGAATCTCCTACATGCTGTAATTATCGTAAAGATAACGGACACAGCTGTCGATGATACCTCTGAGACTTGCCATAAGGGGGATCCATTCATAGGAGCCGGCTCCTATCTCACTAGCCCCCCACAGGTTTTCGCTGCACCACCAAATTAAAATTCCATAGGGGTTTTCAGAAGGAATAAATCCAGATCTGAAGGCCACTTTCTTAGATCTGACATTGTTGCATCGTGAAAGTTGTCATCGTCGTAATCTGGTGACTGAATCATCCTCCACAGCCTAGTTTTTCCAACACACAACAGCAAGACGCGTACGGCGACGCGGCGACAGTTGTCCCTCTGCTGCCCTGTTCCTCTTCTGCACTTGACTTGCAGATCCGGCTTTGGCGAGGGATTGTTTAGATTTTCTTCTGTTGTGTCGGGCCAAATAAACAGCAGGCGGCAGTTTCTTGACATGCGGGCCAGCTGTTTAGAGCTGTGAAGGAGACGACGGACTGCTATTTTTGTTCTAAGGATGCGTTGTTTAACGCTGTTTTTGGAGGCGGAGGTCCCCACCACGTGGATGTCGTGCATCATGTCACGTTTTGTCTTCTCCTAGTTGTCACGTCGATAGTATATGCCAAGCGGTCATGGTGGACTGTGTTGTTTTGTTTTGGAGGTCCTAATTGCCATTAACCTTTTGTGAAGTCTCTGTTATTATTCACACTTTTCTTTTGTTTTTCATTTATTAAAAAAAAAAAAAAAGACAAAGAAAAGAAAAGAAAAGTAATTTTATTTTTGATTTAAAATCATTCCTTTTGTTCCATTGTAAAATTGCATATCATTTTGCAATTATTATTGGCAATTACTTTTCTATCGACCTCTTATAACCACTTTTTGCTACCATCCTTGCTGGCGCGTACTCGGGCCCAAATGGCTGCCGAGTTGGCTGACAAAATGGCTCAACTCACACAACTGGTGAGTGTTTTGGCCGATAAAGTCACCACTCAAGACATTCAACCCCATTGTGATGTTGCCAACTATGACGGTTCATGGGATCCGGAGGTTCTCAACAGTTGGATTCTCGACATGGATAGTTGGTTCGAGTATACCAAATTGGAGAAGGCCCAACGAGTTGCTTTTGCCAAACTCAAGTTGATGGGCCTTGCTAAAATCCTTGTCACAGATCGCCACCAAACTCAGAATCCCATTGATACATGGGAAGAATTGCAACGCATTTTGAAGAGTAGTTTTTACCCTTCAAATTATGCTGAAGACCTTCAAATTAAGTGGTTACGTCTTCGCCAAACAGCTCACATGAGTGTTCATGATTATGTGTTGCAATTTAACAAATTGAGAATTCTGAATTCTATGCAGGATACTGCAATTCAACTTGTTACCAAGTTTAAAAGTGGACTGCAGGAACCACTTTATCGCAAGTTGAAATACAAAACCATCTTGAGCATTGATATGGCTTTCAATCAAGCCATTCTTGCGGAGGAGGAATTACGAGATTCATCGCGCGGGACTCGCTCTTCGTCATCGGGAGGAAATTCGAAGGCTTCAAATCAGCAATCCAAGGCGGCTAAGTCTTCTTCTTCTTCTCCCTCTTCTCCTTCTCCTACTTCTTCTTCTTCTTCTTCTTCTCCAAAATCTTCCAAATCTTCTGTGGAATGTACATATTGTAAGAAGAAGGGCCATCAAAAGCATCAATGTTTTAAGTTGAAAATTTTGAAAAAGAAGTCCCTAGTTGTAAAGCCTTCCAATGAGGAACCTCAAGAAGGTCCCATTGAGGCTACAGGGGAACGAAAGACTTACAAAGAGTTGGTTGGGTTGAACAAATTGACCCTCATGAACACTTCACTAGGGGATCGAGAGAACTTGTTTGTGACCACGGTCCACCTTGATGCATCTTTTGTAGTTGATTGTATCATCGATAGCGGCTCGCAGAAGAATCTAATTGCGAGGTCTGTTGTCGACAAATTGAAGCTGCCCATGAAACCCCATCCTCATCCGTATCCTTTAGGGTGGAAGGATAATGGGATTTCATCGGACATCACACACACTTGCACTGTGAATTTTGCTTTCAGTCCCTCTTTTGTGGACACCGTGGTGTGTGATGTTACTCCAATGGATTGTTGCGGTTTATTGCTTGGAAGACCCTATCAATATGATAGGAGGTCTATTCATGATGGGTTTAAAAACACATACACCTTGCACAAAGATGATAAAGCCTACATAATCAGAAGCACTCAGCAAACTCCACAAAATTTAATGCTAAGTTGTAGACAAGCACGTAAGGCTGTAAATCAAGCAAGGGAATTGGCACTCATCTTCATCAGACCACATAATGAAAATAAGCAAGCATCCAAGCCAATACAAGACAAGCATGCTTCAGTTAATTCTTTGTTGCAATCATATTCAGGTGTGTTTCAAGAACCCACAAGTCTTCCACCTCAAAGAACAATTAATCATTCTATTGAAATTGTACCTACTGCTTCACTTCCTAATGCTCCAATGTATAGACAATCAATAGTGCAAATGGAGGAAATTAAAAGACAAATTCAAGACTTATTGTCTAAAGGTTTCATTAAACCTAGCACTTCTCCTTGTGCTTCACCTATTTTGCTTGTATTGAAGAAAGATGGCACTTGGAGACTATGCATTGATTTTCGAGCATTAAATAAGATCACCATCAAGAATCGTTATCCACTTCCACGAATTGATGATCTCTTGGATCAGCTCCAAGGAGCTAAGTTCTTTTCCAAGATCGATCTCAAAAGTGGATACCATCAAGTCAGGATTGAGGCAGAGGACACTTGGAAGACAGCATTCAAGACTAAGATGGGACTCTTTGAGTGGCTTGTCATGCCCTTTGGTCTTACGAATGCTCCAGCCACATTCATGCGGCTAATGAATGAAGTGTTTCGTGATTGTTTGGACAAATTTGTAATTATTTATTTGGATGACATCCTTGTATTCTCTTCCACTTGGAAAAGTCATCTTGAGCATTTGGAATATGTTCTTCAAACTCTTCAGAAGAATCAATTGTATGCCAATCTTTCCAAATGTTCTTTTGGGCAAACTTCCATTGCCTATTTGGGATTTGTAATCAATGAAAAAGGAGTTCAAGTGGATCCTGCCAAAATTGAAGTCATTGTCAAATGGCCAACTCCTACTTCTATCACAGAGTTGAGGAGTTTTCTTGGACTTGCTAATTTCTATCGCAAGTTCATTGCAGGATACTCCACTATCGCTGCTCCTCTTCATTTTGTAACCAAGATCAAGATCCAGTTTCAGTGGACACAGGACCAGCAGAAGGCCTTTGACACTTTGAAACGGAAATTGTGTAGTGCACCTGTCCTTGTGTTGCCAGATCTTGCACAACCTTTTGAGATTGAGACAGATGCTTCACAATATGCACTTGGTGTCGTGCTTAAGCAGAATGGCCATCCAGTGGCCTATCATTCTGAAACGTTTTCGGAGGCAAAGAGGAATTATTCCACTTATGATAAGGAGTTGTATGCATTGGTGCAGGCCATCAAATACTGGAGACATTACCTTCTGGGTAAAGAGACTGTAGTTCATACTGATCACATGCCCCTTAAGTTTCTTCAATCTCAGTCCAAAATTGAAGAAGCTCGACACATGAAGTGGGCATCCTATTTGCAGCAGTTCCATTTGGTGATCAAATACAGGAAAGGACAAAATAATGCAGTGGCAGATTGTTTGAGTCGACCTCCATCAGCTCGTGCCTTGACTGTAGTGACTATGTCTCATGTTGGTTTTCAGACTTGGCCTTCTCAGTATTCATCAGATCCTGATTTTGCCAAAGTTATTCAACAACTTTCTCATCCTTCTTCTTCCAACTTGAGAGGTCTTCAAGACTTTCACATGCAGGATGGAATGTTGTATAAGTTGGATAAACTTTGTGTTCCTCATGAGCATAGAGAGTCTCTTTTGAAGGAGGCTCATTCTACACTTTATGGAGGACACTTTGGCAAGCAGAAAACTCTTCATCATCTTCAGAGGTTCTTCTTTTGGCCCCATATGCAGAGAGATGTCCTTCACTTCTTGCGACAATGTGCCGTTTGCAACCGTTCTAAATCCACCAACAGGAAATTGGGTATGAGCATGCCTTTGCCCATTCCTTCTCGTCCTTGGGAGAGCATTTCCATGGACTTGTTGAGCGGTTTCCCAATGACAGTCCGACAACATGATTGTGTCTTCGTCATTGTGGATAGATTCAGCAAGATGGCCAAATTCATTCCATGTCGTAAGACGAGTACTGCTCAGGACTTGGCTCAGCTCTTCTTTGAGACAGTGTGGCGCTCCTTTGGTCTTCCTACCAGCATTGTTTCTGATCGTGACTCCCGATTTGTGGGTCACTTTTGGCGATCCCTTTGGAAGATCTTGGGTGTTTCACTTAACTTCTCTACTGCCTATCATCCACAGTCCGATGGGCAGACTGAGGTAGTTAATCGTACGCTTGTGCAGAGTTTGAGGATTTATCATCATTCCACTCCAGCCAAGTGGGACTTGAGCCTCACTCACATTGAGCACGCGTACAACAGAGTTGTTCATAGTTCGACAGGGCACTCTCCTTTTGAGGTTTGTTTCGGTTTTCAGCCGTTGGCTCCTTATGAGTTGCCTATGTCCTTGCCCTCACCAGCTACTATGCATATTCAGAAGGAGCAAGAAAAGGCGAACTCTTTCATCCAGCATCTGCAGAGCCTTCAGTCCAAAGTGGTTCAGATTCTTCAGAAGACTCAGCAGAAACAACGGCAACAGATGGACTGACATCGTATTCCTCATCACTTTCAAGTGGGTGATAAAGTATGGTTTTACCTCGACAGGCGACGATTTGTGGATAAGACCCATAGCAAAATCAAACCTTTACGCTATGGTCCTTATACCATTGTTCAGAAGATTTTAGAGAATGCCTTTCGCCTGGATCTTCCAGCTCATTTAGGCATTCATGATGTCGTCAATGTTGATCTTCTTAAGCCGTACTATGATTCCACCTTGGAATCTGATCCAGCTATCAGTCATCCGGTTGATGTGGTTCCTGATGCACAACTTCCACTTTCTGAAGATACACTTTTTGATACGAAGACTCGGCAAACTCGCCAGGGTACTTCTACTTCATATCTGGTGGCTCGTCGTGGCCAGTTTCCACACCAAGCTCGCTGGATTTCTGCTCACCTCATGTCCCGGGATTTTCCCACTTTGTTACAAGCATTGGAGTCCAATGCTTTTGTTGATGGGACGAGTGATGAGGTTTAATTAGACTTTAGGTTTAATTTTTGTTTTTCCTAAAGTTTTGTATTTGCCGACATTTTATTGTCGGCAGCTTTGTAATGTCGGCAGTTGTCGACATTCCTTGTTTTCATTTGTCGGCAGCTTCTTATCTTCTCCTGCCAACTTTCTTTGTTTTAGTTGGCTATTTAAGCCTGTAAATAAAATAATAGTGCAGCTTGGCTAATACCACATCAATATAGGACCAGGAAAACCATTTGTAAGCTTATAAAGTTGCTCAGATGGTAAAAGACCCTAAATTTGTTGCACCGCAAATTTATCTAAAGGCTTCAGTTTAAACTTAACAAGCAATTGCTACCATGGAATCCATTGACCAAAATTCTCATCCCAGAGATCAGCCCATCTAAAAATTCCTTTCTTACTCAATATTTTACATTGAATATTGGGAATATCTGAAGTATAAATCCCATTCATCTTTCAAAGGCAATTTGCCTTGGAAGAGAGAGTTTATCCTCTTTTGTTCTCCAAATAGTCCCAATTAAGCCCTTTAACCACAACTTTCCAGGATTCTCTAATTCTTTTAATCAAAATGCATCCTCTGATTTTGAATTTTTCAGGATCTCCCACAATATCCTCAAAGTTGAACTGCCCACGAAAGCCATCAAGATTCACACAATTTTGTATCTTGTACCTGAGCATATGTTACCATAAAATATCACCGTCTAAGCATCTGATGATCCACTTCAAAGAACGAATCTTACATTGAATCTGAATGTCTAATAGGCCAAGACCTCCACCTACATTAGGAATAGTACAATATTTCCATGCTATAAGAGGAACCCTCCTAGTACCATCCATATTGGACCATAAAAAATTCCTAATGCATGTCTCCAACTTCTTATATTGAGTGGAATTGGGAAACCAACAAGATGAATAATACATATGGCAAGCCTAAAGAATTTTTCTTACCACAGTAAGATTTCCAACAAAGGAGATCATCTTGTGCTTCCATCTCTGAATCTTCTTATCAAATTTGTCCATGCACCAATCCCACATGGACTTAAGAGAAACCCTTTTGCCAAAGGAAATGCCCAGGTACCTTACAATCTCTCCATCCTCGATTCTCCTCCATCCAGCACTAATTCCTCCAAGAAGAGAGTCAGCTCCAACAAGCCAAAAATTAGACTTTGCTTCACTAACACCTGCACCAGAGGTAAGATAAAATTGTTAAAGATAATCTTGCATATCAAAAACTGGGTTCTTTCTAGTTGGACAATAAGAAAGGAATCATCAGCAAAGTGACTATTCAACAAATGTCCCTTGGGAAGAGAGATCCCCCTAATACATCCATCCATCCTTCTGTGTTCTAGCATGTAGCCAAAAGCATCAACATCAAGAACGAAGAGTAGAGGAGCCAAAGGGTAGCCCTATCTAATGGATCTGAACAATTGGATATCCTCAGATAATTTACCATTAACCACTACCTTGGCTGAAGCTGAAGAGAAGAGCATTTTGATTTTTTGAACCACAGCACCATTGAATCCAAGTCATTCCAGCATATTAAAAATGAAAGTCCAGTTCATCCTATCATCAGCCTTATCAAAATTAATTTTTAAAAAAATAGCTTGTTGTCCAATATCCTCAGCCCATTCCATAGCTTCCCAAATGGATAAAACTATATCAAGGATAAATCGACCTTTTACAAAACCAGTTTGCTCCTCTCTCACAATTCTAGAAGTAATATTCTTCATTCTCAAGGCAAGAGCTTTAGCTACAATTTTGTAAGAGACATTCAAGAGAGTAATTGGATGCCAGCCACCAATCTTATCTTTATTGCTACCTTCAAGAATCAACCTAATGATAAACGATCATTCTCATAGATGGCAATCTTCTTAGGCTCACATTCTCTGACCAGCTCCTGAGCATGTTGTACAAAAATAGAATCTTCATAGGTAGCAAAAATATGTTTGAAATATCTCTCAAAAAGGTCCCTGATTTTAGTTTCATCTTTAGTATGAGTGCCATCTTCTTTCTGTAGTAAGAACTTTCTCAGTAGCATTTTTACTTCGAATATGGTTGAATAAAAATTATGTCAAGGCATCACCCTCCTTCAGCCACTGCAGCCTACTTCTCACTCTAGCTCCTTTGCCCATGTAATCCTCCAAATTTTTTATTTTCCCTTTTAGAGATGCAAGTTTCCCTTGTAAATTCACATTGAAGGGATCAAGTTCCAATTTATTCATGTCCGTCTCCAAATTTTGATGAAGAGATCTCATCTTTCTTCTTCTACCCTATGCCAAAAGTTTACCCCATCCTCTTAGAAATTTGATCACTCTTTTTATAGTTGCATTCCACCAAGAAATCCATCCTTTCTCAAAGGGTTTGGGCTCAATACTCTAGACATATCTGATCAGCTCTCTACAATCACCAGATTCCATATGAGACACGTTCAATTTAAAAGGTAAATTTATTTTTTCCACCATCATAGAACCAACATGAATACAAGAGTGAATGTGGGAATGATCGAAACTAGTTGCTCCAAGATCCACATCAACTAATCTCGTTCCTCTGCCAACACAAGTGAATAGACTGTCAACATACAACCTGTCCAATCTAGCAAACACCTTATTAGTTCCTACTCTCCTATTGGACCATGTGAACCAACCTCCTGACTCCAAGCACTTTTTTTTTAATTTAGCATCAGAAACCTGAAGAGTGGCCTTAAGTCTGGACCAAGAATCTTTTTTAAATACATCAACACAACTGCCCAAGCCACCCTCCTTATCACCTTCTCATTCAACCATGTTGAAGTCACCCCCAAGAATCCAACATGCACCAGGAATATTTGCATGCATCCAATCCCACAAAAGTGCCCTATCTCTAGCCAAATTAGGGCCATACACTGAACAGATACCAACAACCTACCTGGCCATAGTAAAATTTTCCCAAATAATATGACCTTTCGGATCTTCATCCCAATTGAGTAAAAGAGAATCAAGCCATTGTCTAACAGCCAAAACAACTCCTCTAGAGCCATGTCGATGAGAACTCCACCAAGCTCCTTTCCAAGAATTACTTAAACAATTCTAAAGCTCAAAACTAGAGAGCTTAACTTCCTGAAGGCACACCATATCAACACAAACAGTTCTGAGATAACTGCTAACCAAAGTTCTACGAGTAGGGAGTGTCATCCCCCTAAAATTCTATGAAACTATATCAAAATTCATTGATTAACCAGGGAGTTGAGGACCTGGAACCTATTACTTCCACTATCAAGACTATCACTACCTCCTTGCACCATAGCCACAATAGGAGTGTTCCATTGCGGAGTCCCATAATCCTCCCCTATAATAGGCATACCCAAACTCATCTCTCCTTCTAAAGCACCACCTTGCACAAGAATATTATTCCCTTCTGAAGCCCAACCTTTTCTTGACTTATTTGGTATGAAAGGGGAACTCCTTAACTCACTTCTCTTTTGAACAATTTTCCATTCCTGTTGATCAGAAGCAAGGCCTACACCCTACGAGTGTTCCCCTTTCTCTAAAGCCATGGATGCTTTCTCCTTTCCTTATTTTTCCATTGAATTGGAAGTCTCTTCTGCTTCATTGTTTTCCTTGACATTCCTTGATTGCTGATTTTTGCAAAGTGGGTAGCCCCTAATCATATGATCCAAATACTGACATCTAAAGCAAGCATTGGGCAAATTGAGATAATGCACCTCTTGTAATATTGGACCATCCAAAATGAGAATCTTTAAATGCTTAGGCAACTTGCACTGCAGATCTACCTCCACACACCCGCAGGCTGAATTTGAGAGACATTTTTGGAAGGGTCTAGTAGAATCCTTCCAAATATTTGTCTTGAAATTCCTTGTCCTGTGACCTTTCGACTTCTCCTTTGAAAATTAGCAACTTGTGCTTTTAAAAATCAGCCCATAAAACATTTTTGGTTGTCCCCAAATCTCTCTAAATTGTGATCTCTGCAGTATTCTTGCTTTCTTCAATCTCCTTATCAAATTTTGGCTTCAAATATGAATTTGTTCGTTGTATTCTTTCTCAAGAATTTGAGTGTCTTGAGATCTCCAAAATATTCTCAAAATTTGACAAACTTCTTGCTAAATCCTTCTTTCTTTTGGGTTTGTTGTCGTATGGCGATAATTATCCCAATCTCTTCTAGTCAGGTGCTCCTTCTACTTCCAACATTCTGATACAAACTCTATTTCTTCTATCTGTAATAGGACCTTCTATAGTCCCTCTCTATCTTCAATCTTCAGTCTTCAATCTTCCAAATCTAGAAGCTCTTCAATGTGACCTCTTCTTGGGTCCCTTGATCTCTTCAATATCTAGGTCTATCTTCAAGACCTACAAATCCCCTTTTATTCCAACTTTACTCTTGGAATAGGTAAATCCTTAAATATCACTAGTTTTCCTTCAACACAGTGAGAAATATTATCTTCTCTGATTTCCATTTTTAGAGGTAATTTATTTAATGTTAATGGTCTCTCCTTAACTAGTAGAGATATCCTCTACAACTAACAACCTATGCAAGACAAACCTTATTGTAGCTCTGATACCACTGTTAGCTTTTGATGAATGATACTCAAAATAATTTGACCTCGAGATCAATAATAAAGTTGCAAATATGAAAGATATGATAATGCTAAGCAATTAAGCATACTCATAAACTATTATAGAAAGTAACTCAAATAATGCTAATGAAAAATGCTCAATAAACTATGAAATCTTATTGAATAAAGACCTCAAATACATCATACTTTATCACTCTTCATTGCTACTATATATGATAATTTATCACTCTCTATCACTTGATGTCTATGTTTCACATCCATATACACATATATAGAATGGAATGTGACTCTTCATATGGAGGACTCTTGGCCTTCACTCTTCCTATGACTCTTCATCTTCCTACTCTATTGACACATGTACATAGGGACAACTATGCACATTTACATTGCCAAAATATATTTGCACACTTGTTTATTTATTACATTGCATAAAGTAAATACTTTCATCCTAATATAAGACACTCTTTCCTAATCTATGGATGTACCAAATAATGTAATATATTCCAACAAAGAGAGGGTTTTGAAAGGGCCCTAAAACCTTTTACAATGGGGTTTTAAAAGGGACCCCAAACCTAAATTTGGCCATAAGGATATTCGATGAAAATCAAAGAAGAACATAAATGAGGTTGTCTCCCCCAAGGAGAACTAATCCCTGCTTCCGACAAAAATGATCCAGCATCCAACATTTGAAATGCGATGTCGCCATTTGACAAAGACGATCCAGCATTTGACAATGATCTCACCAAAATGAAATTTAAAAATTGGGTGCTTAGATTTGACATTTGAAATTCTTCCACCCATTTGAATATTTCCTACCCAATAGGAGAACCTACCAATTTGAAATAAAACTGGGTGCTCAAATTTGAAATTTGAAAATTTCTTGCCCATTTGAAAATTCTCGCCTAGTAGGAGAACCAAAAACATCAGACACCGACAAGAAAACTGGTTTTTGAAAGGAACCCAAAACTTGAAAACATGGTTTTGAAAGGAACCTGAAACCTTGAAGAGAAACAAGCCTCTAATAGATGATCACAGGGTTTTAAAATGAACCTAGAACCTTGGAAACGATAATTGAATTTGAGCACTCAAAATGAAAAAACAATGAAATTCTGGAACACTTGAAGGAAGATGAAAAAATCATCCAACAGGAGAATCAAACCAAAAACCCAACCACCAGCTAAGATAAATATGCCTAGGTTAATGCATTTTCTAGAAAGAATAGAATTTAGAACATCCTGCCTAAATTGAGAGATCAAATCCACCAGCCACAAAAAATTGCTCAAGCTCATGCTTTAGCTAGAAAATTAAAATTTGAAACATCCCACCAAAAAATGAGAAAGCAACACAAACAACCAAAATATCCATCTATCAGGCTCAATAAACTGCTTGAAATCTGCTAGAAGATACCAATGGAGAAGACTATAGGGTCAAAGCAACCCTGCTCCATCGAAATCTGGATTTGAATCAGCCACACCACCTAGCCACGAAAAAGGGTGGATCAAGGAAGACCAAGAAAGAATAAAATCCAAGAATACCCCCCACCACCAAAATATCTTCACCCAAAAGTTGAGTGAGCAAGAAGTAAAAAGCAAACTCTTCCACAGGGTCAACAGGGCTACCTCCCACAATAAATAAACCAAAGATCGTCCCTAGCAATCTGTTGACCTACCAAATGTAGAGGCTGACAACAAGACCCTTTCTTAATTAGATAACAAAGAAGTCGAAGGTCTCCCTTGGTATTTACTTTAAAGAGAGTGGCAAATACCAAAAGAATGCTGAGGAGAAAAACCCATCTATCTAGTACCCACATCCAATAAACAAAGAACCAACAACACAGCCACACCCTCCAGACACGAGGGCCGACAACATGAGCCTTTCTCAAATGGACAATGATGAAGCCCAAGGTCTCCCCTTGGTATTAAATTTAAAGAGAGGGGCAAATACCAAAATAATATTGCACCATCTATCAATCACTCACATCCAACTAACAACCAACAGGAAAACCATACCTTCCAGAAACAGGGGTCGACAACACGAATCTTTCTCAACAGACAACAATGAAGCCTAAGGTCTCCCCCCAGTATTAACTTTAAAGAGAGAGAAAAACCAACTGTCCAGTACCCACAACCAGCAAAAATATCTTCCAATAATTCAAAAAACCTAGCAACCCAAAAACGAACAGATCCAACATTCCTCCCAAAAACACAGCTAGTCATTGTGGTTCCTTCATCTGATCCAGCCTTCCACCCAGCCCCCCAACTATGGTTCCTTCAACTGACCCAACCTTACACCCAAAAAACCAAATTATTGTTGTAGGGCAAACTACCAAATTAGTTCTCAATCCAAAAGGGCATCCATCAGGCTGCAAGGTCTTTTCAATTAAAATTTAAAATTAGTACTCCACATCTGGTAATTTCCACTTTATGTTCTTTGCCTTCTTTTTCTTTCTCATATATCCAACATTATAATTACATTTGATGATTTGACACCATCTATCAAGGCTTTTTGCTTCCAAATTAAGAATTGGGTGGGTTTATAGGGTTGGATTAGACTCCTATATGGCTAAACATATCTTCCTTTTCATTACCTCTAAATTGTTTTCCTTTCATTTAAATATTCTTCTATTTATTTCTAGCCATACAGTCTAAAGTATTATATCTTTTGATATATCCTATATTATATGTAAAGCCTAATTTTTAAAAGTGTTTTGTCATTGCTTTAACCATTCTTCAATTTTTCCACTCATCACCGTGAATTTACAAAACATATTGAGAATTCATTGCTATAGTTTCTAGACTATTGAGCAATGTCCCAAGAGATGGTCTATACTCTCCTCTTTGTTTTTACAAAGAACACATTATGAGGGGCCATGAAAACCCCTTTTTATAAGGTTAACCTAGGATAAAAGTCTTCCATGACCTACTAGCCAAACAAACATTTTGACTTTAGGAATGCTTGGGCTATCCCAAATATCTCTCCATATTCTTGCAATATTCCTATTTTGTTGATGCTTCACATTATATCCACTTCTTGTTGTGTATTCTACTAAGCTATTCAACTCCTAAATCAATTTATCCTTGGCTCCCCTCATATTAATCATTGTTGTTATATTTCTATTCATCTTCATCCTAGCATTAATGTCTTATATACTTATAAAAAAATATTCTTTCCATTTGTATCTTCCTTCTTGATCCTTGTACAAAAATTTTGAAACCCTATCACCATAATTATCTTGAAGTAATCTCATCCAAGGTTTCAAAATTGGATCTATATTGAGTGGTTTTTTAAAACACCAAGTATCCATCCAAATAGAAATTTTATCTCTAGGTCCTACCACCCATATTAAACCTTTAATCACTAGATCAATAGATTTTTTAAACTATTCCAAAGTGTAGAACCATTTGGTAGAGAGAATGTAGTAAATATTAAGCTTGGATCATTGGGCTCAACATACTTACTTAGAAGAATTATTTTCCATTGTCTTTAACTCTCTTTGTACAATCTCCATATTACTTTTCCCCTAAGAGCTAAGTTTACATTTGTAAGAACTCTTAAACTGAGACCTCCCCTAGTTTTATCATCATACACCTTGCTTCATTTCACTAAAGGAAATTTCCTTTTATCATGTAATCTTGACCACAAAAAGGATCGCATAATATAGATTAAACATTTTCTATTGATTTTGGCACAGTATACAATGCCATATAATATGTTGGAATGACATGTAATGCTGACTTAAGTAGCTGCACTCTTCCTACTAACGATAACCATTTACCTTTCCATGCTGATAGTTTATTCTGAACTTTACTTATAACTAGATTCCATAATTATATCCTCATTCTCCCCTCAAATAAGGGCATCCCTAGATAAGTTATTGATAAATTTACCTCCTCCATTTGAAATAACCTATAAATACCTACTTTGATTTTAGTTGGAGTGTTTAGAAAGTAAATTTTGGATTTTGTCCTATTAAATTTTTGCCCTAATGCTCTTTCATATTTCTTTAATAAGTTATTCAAAGCTCTAGCATCATTTATATTTGCCCTCCCAAAAAGGGTTGTATCATCTACAAACTATTGATGGGTGATGTTTTTGATGTTATTACTAGCCTTAAGCCCGCTTATAAACCCATATTTCTTAGCCTTCTTCAAGTTTCTACCTAAAACCTCTACCATAATAATGAACAAATATGGTGATAGAGGATCTCCTTGTCTAAGACCTCTCTTGGCTTTAAAAATTTCTATTACTAACCCATTGACCAATATTGAATATGAAACTATAGAGACACAAGCTTTAATCCATATAACCCATTTCTTCCCAAATCTAAACTTTTCTAATAATGCAAAAATAAAATCCCATTTAACCCTATCATAGGCTTTACTCATATCAAGTTTTAATATCATTGCTTTCTCTTTTCTTGAAGTTGTTGAATGTATAACTTCATGAGCTACTATGATCCTGTCCAAAATTTGTCTCCCTTTCACAAATCCTCCTTGCTCTTCTGAAATAATTTTGTCTAACAATGGCCTTAATTGATTTACCATCACTTTGGAAATAATCTTATATGCCATATTAAATAGGCTTATGGGTCGAAGATGAGGCTCTAGTTTGGAGGTCTGAGGAATTGAACTAGGGTTTCAGAGGCTAGGGTAGAGGCTTGGAGAACATTTTCGTGCAAAAAACACCATCAGAGAGGATCAATCTTGTTGGAGGGTCTTTCAACAGTAAGGATCATGACCAAGAATGGGGGTCATAGGTACTTCGGTACCAGATCCTCCAAAACAAGGAATCTCATACTGAGATAAGCTATGTGGAACCCAAGATAGCTTCAATGACTATCAAACACAAGCAAGGACAATCATAAATACCATGGGGAAGTGATAAAAAGAGGATTCTTTGCTTGGAAGGGTGAACGGATGTTTACCACAAGCAAAAGAAATACTAATATTGGAAATAGTAGAGGATTGGATAGTTGAGGATATAGTTTATAAGATGAAACACAACCTAATAGGTAAATTCATGGGTTTCAGACCATCCATGCACTTCCTCCACACGTGGATAAGGAAACAATGGCATCTAGAAGGAGAATACAAAATTCTAACTCTCCCAAATGGGTATTTTTCTATAGAGTTCACATCAATGGTAGACCGACAAAAAGTATTTGAGGGAGGGTCGTATCATCATGGGCCAACGGGACTATTCCTACAACCATGGAAGATGGGATTCGACCCGAGGGTGGAACCGACTATAGTACCAATATGGGTAAGATTATTTTCCCTTCCCCTTGAATTTTGGAAAGAGGAGGTACTCGAGGCAATAGGCAACTTACTAGGTCATTATCAAGGTAGATCAAGAGAAACAATTTTAGGAGGATCGACAATGTTTGCTAGGGTTTGTGTAGAAATGGACCTCAGTAAACCTCTTCCAATAGAGATAGACCTAAAAATAGGGGATTTTGTCTAGCACCAACAACTAGATTATGAGGCTATTCCATTCAGATGTCGGGTGTGCCACGCTCATGGACATCTGGCTAGAATGTGCCCAATAGTTAAGGATCATCAATTTGAACAAGAGGGGACAAAAGCAAATATTAACATGGTGGGCCAATATCTTCAGCAAAAGGTAAATCAGAAGGAAGGGAAAGGCCCAACAGAATTTGAGGGCTTCCAAAAAGTAATCAGAAGGCCAAACAGAAGAAATCAACAAAGTAATCAGAGACAAGGAGAAAAAGTAGGAAGAACAAACAATAGATATGAGATATTCAAACAACTAGGAAGCTTGGAAACAGAAGGGGATTTTCAAATGGAAGGATTAGAGGAGGATACTCAGCAAGTCACACTGGTTGATCAGGAACAATACTCCAATCTAGTGTCAGGGAACAAGCAAGGAGCAGAACCAGACACAACCTCTCTCATGGAAGAGGAGATTCAACCCACGAGGGAGACCATAGGAGGGGAAATAGAGCAGGGGATAGTCTTAACTTAGGAAATAGAGATGAAAGAAGGAAATAAGAACAAATATGACCCTACTTTAGGGATTCATCAAGTGGAGAAGAAACAAAAACCGAACCAATCTGTAGGGAGGAAGTCAAACAAGGGAAAGATGGAGGAACAAGGAAGAAATTTGAGCCAGAATGGAAAGGTAAAATCGATGGCTGATTTTTTCTCTCCCAATTCTCAATGATATTAATTACTTGGAATGTGAGGGGTTTAGGCAGTCACCCTAGACAAAAGGTAGTCAAAAATATTATCATAGATATGAGTCCAGATATAATTTTGTTATAAGAAACCAAAATGCAAGGAGAAGACTTACAAAAAATAAATAGGAGGATATGGCAAAAAGGAGAGATCCTTACTCAATCGACATAGGGGAAATCAGGGGGATTGGCCACTATGTGGAATCACCAATTATTCCTAGTGATAGGGGGCCTCCATGAGAGGGGTGTTGATGGTTCGATTACAAAATAGGGAAAATGGGAAAAACTAGACTATAGTTAATTTCTATGGAGCATAGACAGTCAGATTACAGAGGGATCAATGGGTAGCCATCCAAAATTTTAGAGACAACTACCCAGAGGACCAATGGATTGTGGGAGGAGACTTCAATGCAAATCTTAGAATAGAGGAACAACAAGGAGGTAGAGCCATGTTGGAGGAAAAGGATAGGTTCTTTTCAGTAATAACATGTCAAATGAATCTAATAGATATCCCAACTATGGATAGCTCCATGACCTAGACAAATAGAAGAAAGGAAGGGGAGATAATCAAATCTTGCTTGGATCATTTCTTCATGGGGGAGGAATTATACCTACATACCAAGCATCAAGTGAGGGTCATGGATAGGCTTTCTTCAGATCATTTTCTAGTAAGCCTTACCATAGAAGAAGATAATCATAAAGTTGTAGGAACTTTTAAATTTGAGCTATGGTGGCTGAAATATGAGGAGTTGGAGGACCACATAAAGGAATGGTGGGAATTAGGGAAACCAAGATTTGGGACAACCCAATTCAAACTCCACAAACAACTAAAATATGTAAGGACCCAACTAAAGGAGTGGAGTAAACACAAGAAGGAACTCACTAGAATCCAAAAGAATGAAATCAAGGATCAGAAGGAGAAGATTGCTCAGGAGATAAGACAAGGAACTATTATGGAAGATTTGTTGCAATGTGAGGCAAAAATTATTAGGAGAGAGGAAGCTTTGGAGGAACAAGAAGAGATCTATTGGAGGTAAAGAGCCAGAGTTACATGGTTAAAGGAGGGGGATCAAAACACAACTTTCTTTCATAAGACAACAACAACTAGAAGACAACATAATAGAATTATAGGTCTTACAGATATGATGGGTCAGGTAAAAACTAGTGGAAGTGAAATGAAAACTATAGCAAATCAGTACTTCCATACTCTTTTCAGTAGCAATGAAAATTTGAATGCAACATGGTAGGAGAAGATACTAGAGGTAATTCCACAATTAGTCAAACCTGAACACAATAAATTATTAATGGAGGAAATTTCTTTGGAAGAAACATCGTAGATCATACAAAAAATGCAAACAGGAAAGACCCCAGGACCAGATGGGTTCCCCATTGAATTTTATCAAAAATTTTGGGAAATTGTGGGCCAAGCAGTGGTGGAGGCACTAGAGGAAATCAGATAGAGTAAGCAAATGTTAAAAGCCTTGAATCATACTTTTATCACTTTAATTCCTAAGGGCCCACCTAGTGAGATAATTAATAATTATAGGCCTATTTCACTATGTAATGTAGTATACAAGATATTAACAAAGCTTATGGCAGAGAGGTTAAAACCTTTTTTACCAAATCTGATTTCAAGTGAGCAAGGTGGTTTTGTTGAAGGTAGACAAATTCTAGATGGAATAGTAGTGGCCCAGGAGGTGATACACACAATGTCCAAGCAAAAGGACCCAGGTATGTTTATTAAATTAGATCTTTCTAAAGCCTATGATAGAGTAGACTGGTCCTTTATGCAAAGGATTTTAGAAAAAATGGGCTTTGTAGAGGGGTGGAGAGACTGGGTAAAAGCATGTACACAGACTACATCATTCTCAGTTCTGGTAAATGGTAGTCCCTCTCCCATGTTCACAGTAGGAAGGGGGTTGAGGCAAGGGGACCCTCTTTCCCCTTACATTTTTATCCTTTATGCAGAGGGTCTAGGGAGACTATTAAAAAAGGGAGACAAGAGGGGAGGCTAAGGGGTCTGAAAATAAGTTCTCAGATTGAGATAAATCACCTCCAGTTTGTGGATGATATTGCTCTTATTAGTCAAGCCAATCTCCTAGTAGCAAGAAACATAAAAGAATTTTTAGATGGGTATACTCAAGCTACTAGGAAAACTTTTAATGGAAAAAAGTCTCAAATAGTTTTTTTCAATACAACGAAGAGGGTGAGAGATAAAATTATACAATTGTTGAACTTCATGGAAACTCCTTTACCCATACAGTATTTAGGAGTACCTTTATCTACAAAGAAAACAAAAAGCAAGGAGTGGAAAGGGTTGATTGACAGACTACAAGCTAAGTTGAGCAACTGGACACACAAATGGCTAAGCTTGGGAGGAAGGCTTACAATGATTAAAGTTGTGCTACAAGCCCTCCCAATTTATAAATTTTCCATACTTCAGGCTCCAAAGGGAATTCTAAAAGATATTGACAAACACACAAGAAATTTTTTGTGGTCAAGTGCAAGGGGAGAACAAAAATTAGCACTAGTTGGGTGGGAGAAGATATGTCAACCAAAAAACAAGGAGGATTGGGGATAAGATCAACATCCCAAAGCAACAAGGCACTAGCAGGGAAGCTATACTGGAGATGGATTACAACTACTAGGGGCTTATGGAGCAGACTATTACAAGCCAAATATTACCCAGGAGTGGCTGAGAAAAACATCCCAAGACTCAGAGTGGAAGGAGAGGGATCTACAGTATGGAGAACAATGGAAGTAGGCCAGGAGTTAATAAAGCCATACCTATATTGGCAGTTAGGGGATGGAAAGGATGCTCTATTTTGGGAGGATTCATGGAATCAATCCCAACCAATTATTCAGACATTCCTAGAGATGGAGAGTTGGAAAGTAGAGCTCCAAAAGGTAGGGTGGTGGAAAGCCTCTTACTATATGAAATCATGGAATCAACATGTGCCAGACTTACTACAATGGAAACATCCTCGAGAATGGCCAGTGAGGGGGACAGAGGAACTAACCAAAAAATTATGGAGACATCTCCAAAGACACCCAATTCAAGATGGTTCTAAGAGGGATATACTTGGATGGGGAGGAAGCAAGTTGGGAATCTATAAGGCAAAGGAGGGATACAAGGTAGCCTATGGATATGAGATTGCCCCAACACCACTTCCATGGATATTTGTTTGGCAAAAGGAAGGATGGCCAAAAATTAACATTTTCTCATGGTTGATTAACCATAGAAAGTGCTTGACATTTGATAATTTGAGAAAAAGAGGTTTCTACGGGCCTTCCAAATGTGTTATGTGTGGAAAGGCAGAGGAGACCTTGAATCACCTCTTTTTTGGGTGTTCTTTTGCCAAAGACATATGGATCAGTTGGTGGAGGTAGATGAGACAACATTGGGAAATCTTTGGGAGCCAGGAAAGCTTTTATGAGAAATGGAAACAATGCAACTTTAAGACTAAAACAATGAAAATGGCATGGAAGTTGGGACCTAGCTTCATATGGTGGTAGTTATGGCTAGAACAAAATGCACGCATATTTAGATCAGAGCACAGAACAAGGGAGCAAGTATGGGAGAGGATTATGAGTAAGGTAATGGAAACACTATCTATTAGATTACAGGAGGAAACAAACATAGAAATGGAGGAAGTGACTATTCTAAGGAGCTTTGGAATAACTATAAAAGAAAAACAACTAAGGGTTGGATGCGTAGGTGAGATCTCCTCGAATAACATAGAGTGGAGACCACCTCCCAGAGAGTGGGTGAAGGCTAACATAGATGGGGCTTCTACTAAAAACCCTGGAAAAGCTGGTTTTGGCATTATCATACGGAATTGGAAAGGAGAATAGGTGTACTAGAGAGCAGAAGGTATGGGGGAGACAACAAATAATGAAGCAGAAGGATAGGTGATCTTGTCAGCATCAATGATAGCTGCAAATCTACATTTACATAAGCTATGGATAGAGACAGACTCTCAGGTATGGGCTGGAATCTTGGATCCGATAAGACCCTTTCAGGTGCTGGGAATTGGGGAGAGAAGGAAGGTGGAAGCAGTTCAAAATATTTGGAAGGTTTTTCAAGATGTTTTTATTACACATATCAAGCGAGAGGGAAATAGGGTGGCAAATTATTTAGCAAAATGGGGAAAAGAACTGGAGGAAGGGCAATATGTGGACTCTCAGATGGAAAATCAGATAAGTTGGTGCCAAAGAATCCAAGGGATGCGAGAGGTGGTACAAGAAGATAGCAGAATAGGAAGAGCAGATAGTGATTCTAATGAATCTATCATAGTTAGGCCATGGAGCAATGGCCAAGAAGAAAATAAATGACAAGTTGTCCTAGTGTCAAGTTGGGTAAGCAAGGTTCTTGGTTGTTTGCCATAGGCTCTTGTGTCTTCATCCTCAGGCTATTGTTGCTCTACTATATGACATTACTACCAGTAGACTCAGAGTGGCCAAGGTGGGTGGTTTTTAAAAACAGAACACACATAGCCATAGACATTTTATTGAGTATGTCTAGATTAAGAGAAAATAAGCCTCCACCCCACAGAACAATAGATATGTCAGACATGTTCAAGATGCCAATAATGACTTCAAAACAGCATGAAGATAGATGGATGGTCTACGAAATTCAGATGAATGAGAAAAATTGGAATTCAACTGTGGTAATGTTGATGTGTATGGATAACTGCATTATGGTGGCCTCAGGTGATGTTTTCAACAAACACACCTATATAATGTTTTTATGGGTAATTTTTGAGCTAGGAGGGATTGGAGGAGGATTTTCTTTCTCCCTTGTTTCCTATCCAACTCATTTTACTTTGTAATACAACTTCTATAAATATAATCTATTTTTCAAATTTTAAAAAAAAACAGGCTTATGGATCTAAATGAATCAAACAATTCAACATCCTTCTTTTTTAGAATCAGGGTCAGATATGTTGCATTTATTTTATAAGGAATGTATTGTTTTACCTGGACTGATCCACTACCACCAATAAATAATCTTTCACTATATACCAATTATGTTGGTAAAATGTAGAGAGCCCATCCAGACCTAGGGATTTATCCGTATTAAATTTAAATGACATTTATTCTTTAAAACTCAAAAAATATATATAAAATATTTTTTCCTTATTTTAAAAAAACTTAGAGCAATTTGTTTTATAAATGAAACTCAAATTTGTGATTAGTTTTTATTTAAAACATATATAAATATAAAATAATATTTTATCCATGAATCAAGCAGTTTGAACAAGACATCAAGCTCATGTAATGTACAATGTAATAATGTAATATAGAGGAACCTCTTTAAATTCCATATAGTGAAATAAATAGTTATGAACTTCTTAATAACAAACTTTTCTATGGTTAATTCTAACTTCTTTTTTTCTAGAGAAAAGGGGGTTGTACTTGTGTCCCCTCCCCTTGGAAAAAAAAAAAAAAACTTTCCTTTAGAGTTTGTGTTTTTTAAACAATATTCAATTCTCATCTTAATTGAGTTGCTATAGCCAGATACCTACATCTTTTTTCATAAAAATTTTAAATGATTGATTTTCATTTTCTAGATCTTTTTCAATTTTCTTTGTAAATACAAATGTTGAAAAATTCAACATCCTTCTCGACATTTTTTTGCAGCAGCCTTCACAATACTAAAACTCCACCTCTATTATCTACCCACTACATCTTAGTAGAGTAATATAACCAAAACTTTGTGCTATCATAGTCCACTTTCCTAGATCTGGACTACTAGTTTCCTTTCTGAAGCATTAGTGCAACCACAAAATTTGTAATAAATAGTTTATATGAAAAAACATTATTGTTATTAAATACATCAAATATTACTAATGGAAGACATTAAAGTAAATATTAATCATTATTTGATTCAAGTAGTCAACATTTTTGTTGGAGTATATTACATTATTTGGTTTATGTCTTAGATTAGGATTTACTTTATGTATTGTAATAAATGCACAAGGGTGCATAATATTTAATAATGTAAATGTGCACATTTGTCCATGTGTACATGAGTCCATAGAATAGGAAGTTGAATAGTCTAGAAGTGGGAAGGCCAAGAGTCCTTCATATGAAAAGTCACATTACATTTGTGAAGACAAAAACGCAACACCAAATATATAACAAGAAATGAATAAAACAATGACACAAGAGATTGCACAAAAATATATCTTATATTATTATTGTTGGTGGATCCTGGTATAATCAAATGTGCCCCAAATATGGGGGTCTACACTATTTAGTCTTTGATACAATGAATACAATTTTGCTAGGGTTCCCCTAGTCAACAATGTCGATGGTGTCTTCAAAGCGCGTCTTTGCTCCTAATAGAAGTGAGTGGGCTTCAGATATTCATTGATCGGGCCACTCTAGCTTAAGCAGCTGCACAATGCCTATATATCTCCAGATCTGCATACAAAAGATGATAGAAGAGGGTTAGTAATAATTATGAGGGCTCCACTATGTGAGACCCTCATAAATCAATAAAACCCTAGTTATCAAATGATAAAACTGCATGCAAATATGGAAATAATAAAATTAATATAGCAGTAAAAGATTTACCTTGTTAACTTGTTGTTTTTTGATCTGTTGTAGTCATCGTTATAGGAAAACAGATGCGTAGATGCCCTAGCGACACCTAAGGGTTCGTTGGTCTGTAGAACTAGGATCTAAAATGCTCGTGGGCGCTCGGTAGCAGTAGGAAGCACCCAAAGGCGCTCGATGATGGAGGGAAAGCACCTAGAGGTGCTCGATAATGGAAGGGAAGTGTCCAGAGGTGCTCAACAGTGGCAATAAATGCCCAAGAGCACTCAGGAGGTTGGAGCATAATCTGCAAAAGTAGATCTAGTTTGTGCGAGATGGGCAGCAGTGGATGCAAAAGTGATAGCGAACGAAAGCGAAGGTGAGGATGCATGGATGCTCAGGAAATTAGGAAATATTAGGATTTATCAAAAGCTTAGGGTAAATTTGTTAGAGGTTGAGCCATCAAAATGACTCCTATTTATAATCTTCCCTAGGGCATGTTAGGGTTTCAATGACACAATATGTGTGGTCAAGATTAAAACGTGACAAAGGGTGGAAATTAAACCTGGGTATGTGTTGTGGATCAAGGCTGATGAAGGGTTGAGATTAAAACAATATGGATGTCTAAGATTAATTTACACATATATATACATATATTAAATATATATTAAACAAATATATATAAATATATGCAAATAATGGGTGAAAATGGCGAGAAGACCTGGATGGACGACAAGTGGCTAGATTTGGGTGTCTACATATACCTTTTTTTGTACTGTGTTGCATGAAACATAATACAGTGCAAAAATACAAGATGCCTGGTTTGGCTTTGTGCAGATGCATTTTTCCTTGTTGGAATGTGGAAATGAGCTTGAAGATAAAATAATTTAGGTTGTGTAGCTTACCCCCTCAATTGGCGAATGAGTTTGCGGATGAATCTCATGAGCCAATTGAAAAATGAGTGAAAATTATTGTATGGATGAATGGTGTAATTATGGATGATATGTATGATGTAAAATTATTATGTTTTTGCCCCAATGGTGGAAGGGGGTTGTTGTAAAATACAAGTGATTGATTATGTTTTTGCCCTAACAGAATAGGGGTTTTTGCCAAGTGTAGATGCCATGATCATGTAAGATGTATCTCGTTGTGGGAAAATTAAAACCAAATGTGGTCACCCCATGTTTGGTTTGATTCCATGCTATTGAAGAATGTGCCTTTCGACGTCATTGATATGCAAAGATGAAGATGCAAAGATAAAAAGAGTCAACTTCGAAGGGTCAACTAGTGACTGTTAGATAATTCCTTTGATCGAAACCAATCACCCTAGCTAAGGAAAATCACCACAATGACTTTCAAGGAGATGTAAAATGATGCAATGTGATTTTATCCATGTTTTAGGTACCACAAACTAGGCCATCAATGACAACTATTGAGAAAATTGTTCTTGGCAAGGTTTCACGTAAAATATGAAGTACCAAAATTGATGTTGTTTTTTAGTAATGAGGTACTGGAGGATGAATATGGCTAGGTGTCCTTATGGTAATTTATTCATCTTACCGATTTGCATGGATACCAATATAGAATAAACCATTAGATACGAGGTTCACTTGAATTTTTATTTGAACTTGGCAAATGTACAAATGTGAAGAGTGAAATATGATGTGTTAATGAGTGTAGTGATGGAATTGATGATGAAAATGGTTGTTTTGTGAAATTTTGGACCATTATGGGGTGTTTTGTAACTTGTTAAACGATTTTGCGAGTTTTGGTCACAAACAAAAATTATGCATCCAAAATAGTTGGAACCTTCACAAAACCTGTTACTATGATGAATTTTGATGTATGGATGCAATTTGGCATGAATTGATGGAGGCAAGCTACTGTTTGTGATTGATTTGATCTTTTGTCAAAATTAAACGTCGATAGGCACTTATTGTTCGTGCAAATTCTCACAAGAATTTGGTATATTTCCAAACGTAGGTGGGTGCTTTAGTGCATCAAGAAACATCCATGGGTATTTTAGTGCACTTGAAATAGTTATATAAATCTTGCAGAGGAGAAACCAAGCTCATTTGTGCATCTACAAATTTTAGAAGCTACGTCTGAGGGAGTGGAGTGGAGTGAGGTGAGTGAAGTGAGTGATTTGTGAGTTACGAAAGCTATGGCAGTGGAGGGAGAAGATGCAGGGGTCAAATCTGGGGTGGGAGTGTGATATGCTAAGGTAAGATCTTTTGAATCTTTTGTTTTTGTGCAAAAAAAATCTTTTTTTTTGCAATGTATGTAATATAAGTTCTTTGTGTTGCAGCTGAAGAAGTTGGAGGCTCAACATCGGTTCTCATCTCTCATCCATGGGGTGAGGAAGGCATTACATGTGGAGGAGTGGGATTGGTTGGAGACCATTGGGCTAGCCAGGATAGCCCAGATAGATGTGATTAGGGTGGATGAGGGGAACCTCTCAACCTTGGTCGAGAGGTGGGATCCAGATAGGAGGAATTTTTAGCTCCCTATCAGGGAGGTGACTGTGACACTTGAGGATGTATACCACATCCTCAAGTTGTTGGTGGAGGGGTTGCATGTCAAGGTTGGACACGACAAGAAGACTGAGTTGAGCTGCATGTTCGGGGATGGATGGGAGTTTGTGGAGGTGACAAGTGGAGGGATTACTTACTTGTCCATGTATCTAGACAAGAAGTTGGATGCCTTTCCTACTTTTGTGATGTTCATGTTGGCCAACTAGTAGCCCTGAATAGTACTGGCAATCAGTTCCCATGGAACCTTGTTAGTTTGGTGTGCGATATGATCACTACACCACAGGCATATGCATGAGCTCCTGCTTTATTGGTGTAGTTGTACCAAGAGTTGTATGAGGTGAAGAGGTGGAAGCGCGAGGGATTAGGTTGTAGTTTATTATTACAATGCTGGGGTTGAGAGCACTTCAATGTGGCTCAACCTATGGGCTTACCGGTGAGGGGATGGGATAGGGAGTAGCCCTATGCCATGAGGTGGCTAGTGGTATAGGAGGTACAAGTGATTCATCTAGTGTAGATGAGTTAGTTGTACAATGATCTATGGTATTCTAGAGTCTTCAAAATGTGAAACCCTAGATTACTTGATGATTCTATGGGGGATTGGAAAGATGTTGTGGAGTGACAAGATGATGAATGGGTGGAGTGGATTGGAATTAATGATGATGAGATTGATTGAGAAATGATGGTGATTGTTGAAAAGGATATAATGCATGAGGACTATGGCTGGGTTAGCCTATGGGAATGAAATAGGTATGGGTGGATGGAGGTATAGGAATGGAGACCACGGAAGATTGTGGTACCTATGATGGACTTTATTTGATGAAGGTAGGTTGAGTGGAAAATGGTTGAGCTCTAGAATTCACTTTAACTTACTGTTGAGCAGTCTGTTACTTCTTAAGTAATTTGTTCAAATGTTCCCATGCTTCATTAATTTCCATATCCTCATTGGAATGCATGGATGAATTGAAGAACACAATCTTATACTGAGAGGGGGGGTGAACAGTATAAGACCTCTTTTTACTTTTTCCTTTATACTTCAAAACAGTAAAGCAATATACCCAAAGCAATATCAAAGCAATGCACAATATCATCCACAAAGTGACACCAATTTTAACGTGGTTCACCCAAAATGGCTGGGCTACGTCCACAAAACTTTTCTCTAAAAGTTATCTCAAAGTTCTTTGGGAATCCTTCCCAATTACAATGTTTATGAGCCTCGGCCCAAAGGAGATACCTTCCCCCAATCAGAATTTATGAGCCTCTGCTCAAAGGAGATACCTTCCCCTCTCGCTCTAGAAATGATCCCTCGAAAGATCAACCGCCTCTACCTCTTGCCAGCACGTGGAACTCCTTTCCACCGAAGACCTCCTATCCTCAATGCTTAGCCTAAGAGACCTCTGCCTTCTATGATCACGTCCACAGTAGCTCAACAACCTGTACCAAACACAGTCAGTCGGTCTAGTACAAGTCTTCCTCTGTCTGTCAGATCTGTCCAACGCTTAAGCTTGAACAAATCAATCCTCTGCACACAAGCCTTCTCAAAGACTTGCCAAATCTGTCCTCAAGTTCTTCTCAAAGAACCAGTGCACCTCTGTCCTCAAGTTCTCTGATAGAACTATCAAACTCAGCTCACAAGTCCTCTGCTAGGACCTGTCCAAATCTGCTCACAAGTCCCCACCGGAACCTGTCCAAGACTGCTCACAAGTCCCCATCGAAACCTGTCCAAAACTCAGCAAGCTCACCAAAAAAAAAACTTTCTTAGTAGGAAATCACAAGGTGAATTGTTAGAGACCCAATGTGATTTGTCAAACTCATAGAAGCATAAAGAGAATTGTTAGAGACTCAATATGTTCTATACTCAACTCCCAATCTCAAAACTCAACTCAAATCAACTCAGCTCAAACTCAATCTCAAATCTGAAAACTCAACTCAATATCTGAAATGGATAGGATAGAATGCTTTCTTTCAAGAACATGAAACCCCAACAATTGCCAACTATGCAAAGAATCACATAACAATGATACTCATGTTCTTTTCACCATCAATTAGGGCTTCAACAACAATGCTCATCAAACAAGGTTCAATCAACACCATTCAACTCAAAACACAACCTTGAAGCATTTCACAATCAACATCAGAAAAGGAAACAAGTAGAACTCCTTTTCTCTCCAATATTGTTTGAACAAAAAGCATCCACCAACTCAAATCAACAAGAGCACACACAACTTTTCAAATCATCAACAAAGGAGTAAGCCCAACACTTTAACCAAGTAAAGAATAGCTTGATTATTACCAATTTAATGAAAGCAAATGTCAATCTCAAAGCTGCCCACTTAAGGTTTCACAACTTCACACAAGAAGCAATTTTAACCTTAAAACATCATGCTTTCATTTCCATAATCAACCAAAAGCACTCTCAACATTACAAGAAAAATTTATCCCTTATACACCTTATTTCTCCCTTATAGTCTTATCAAAAATAAAATTTATCTCTCATAAGAATGCAATAAGATATTTCAAACAACACCTTCAAAAGAATATTTTATCAAAATAAAACAAGCTTTAAACTCCTTATAACTCCTAAGCTGTTTTTCCCTCTAATAAACTTCCTCCATCCGCAAAATACACTTAGCAAAAATTAATTTCGAAAATACCTTGGCCAACATCAAAAATCGTGCTATGGAGAAATTGCGCATGAATTCTAACACCACCCGCTGCGTCCACTTCACGATGAAAAACCCTTTCACGTTATTCGAACGTGGAACCTCCCGTTTGGGTAGCGCGCCAACAACCTAGCCGCTACCGGTGCGCCAAAGGCGCCCGATGAGGTTTAAACCTCACGCTGTTAGCCTTGTTCCTTCTATGCCAGGGATTAAATAAAACAATAGTGCCTCCCTTTCTTCTGACGTGAACACGAAGATGAAAACCTTACGACGGATTTACGACAAACGGCGAGTACAAAAAAATGAACAGCGGATTCACGAAAACGGCGAAGACACAATCGAAGAAGAAATCCGAACAGCGGATCACGAAATCACAACGAGGAAGAAATCGAACAGCAGATCATGAATTCACAGCGAGCAACTCTTTTCAAAATGCGGATGGGATCATTCTTGATTTTCATCGAGGGAGATTTATATGCATTTTTACCATAAGCTCTTGACGTCGGCGAGGAGTTTAACACGTTGGCGGAGGTCTTGGCTAGCGCCCACAATCTTAAAACATAGCGCCATGGGTTAGGAGAACCCATTGCAAACAATAATTTAATATTTATTTAAAAATAATTAAAGGGAACCTTAACAAGGTTTTTAATTATTTAAATAAATACTTCCTCCTGGACCCAAATGCATTAAACTAATGCATCCACCTGTAATCTTTAAACCTGCCAACTTGGGGTTTACAAAAGACCTTTGAAACTGCCATGTCGTAACCTTCATCAAAACAAATTATTTGACATCAAATCAAATTCCTTCAAGAGCTTCTTGACATCAATGACAACTTATACACTTGAGCAAAGGCAATGTACCCAAAGTACCCAAAATTGCCAACAATCTCCCCCTTTGTCATTGATGGCAAACCTTTACCGAAAACACTTCTCAAGAGCCAAAACCGAAACCAACTGTGCTAACAACCGACCAACTGTGCCCACAACCGAGAATCTTCCTTTGAAGTTTTGCTCCCCAGACTTGAAGCTCTCCTCTTCACTTTGAAGCTCTCCCCCTTACTCATATCTCTCCCCCTTTGTCATCAATGGCAAAGGGTCACCTTTGGGGCTCGGGACTAAGAATGAGCCTCTTAGCTTAGTCCCTCCCCCACCTCCTGATGAGGTGATTAATTCTGGGGTGGGAGTAAAACTCCCATTAGGCACTGATCATCATCAGTGTCTATAACTTCCTTGTCGGGCCTTCTCTTGAACTCTTTGTCCATATTCCTGTTCTTGTCACTGTTCTTGTTCTTGTTCTCATCCCTGTTCTTGTCCATGCCTTGATCCTTGGACCTGATCATGCCATTGTTCCTATTCCTGTATTCTAGAAATTCAGCTCTGCACTGTCTGGATATGTGACCTTCATTGTTGCACTTAAAACACCTAACAAAGTTGTTTCTCTGAGGTAAACCTGATCTTTGAATCCACCTGTTCTGACCAAACCTATTTTGATCAAACCTGTTCTTGTTATTTACCTTGCAATAGACTGCCTTGTGCCCAAACTATTTACAAGAGTAGCAATACCCTTGAAAGTAACTAGCACTTCTGAAATTGTCATTTACCTTCTTCACTTGAGCCATGCAATGTGAAGCCATGTGACCAAACCTATGACAAGCAAAACATCTGCCTTGAAACTTTCCTTTATTTGACCTCTTGGGTCCTGAATACTTCTTCTTCTCATTCTGAATTCTGTTTTCTGTTTCTGTGCATCTATCATTCAAGGACTCCTTTTCTGAAATACTTTCCTCATCAGAACTCTCTTCCTTTTGGAGTCTCTTACTAGACTCTCCAACTTGTTCCTTGTGTGGCTTAACAAAACCAAGGCCTATTTTATCTCGTTGTCTTTCTTTGACCTTTGATGAGTGACTTAACCTTTTTGGAGCTATCTTGAAACCTGTAAAGCTTATCCTTGTACTCTTTAGTTTCCTCTTTCAAAGAAGCCATTTTCTGTTCTAACTCACTATACTCAAGAACCTTAGACTCTAACTCATCCTTGAGTTCTTGTGTCTTAGCTATAGAGAAGTCAAGACTTTCTATAAGATCATCTCTCTCCATACAACATTCATCTAACTTATCCTTGAGTCTAGCATTCTTCTTTCTTTCCTTTTTCAAAGCACTAAGAGCACTAATAAGTTCACCTTCAAGATCTACTTCACCTTCCTCTATATCTTCCTCTATTTGTTTGCTTTTTGAATCATCAAAGCCTTTTTCAGATTTCTTATCACTAGAGGTGCTACCCTTTTCAAAAACCATACATGCATCTTCCTTATAGTTTTCTGAAGCATCCTCATACATACTAGAAACCAAATCATTATTTGTGCAATCATCCTCAAGGTGACCAAAGTTTCCACATCTAAGACATTTCATGATAATGAATCTATGTTTCGGTTCTTCCTCTTTTTCGATATGAACAACATCTCATTTTCATCATCACTTGAAGAACTTTCACTATCACTACTAGAACACTTACTTGCTTTGTCTAGGTAGAAACTCTTCTTGTGCTTGTGAGAATACCTCTTTCCTTGATTGTTGTGCTCATCTTTGTTCTTCCTGTGATGCTTGTGCTTTTCAGAATCCTTGCTCTTAGAATCCTGTTTATCTTCATCACTTTCATTCTTGGGAACAGAACAGTCAGTAGCATAATGACCAAACTTTCCACAATTGAAACATCTTATATTTTTCATACTTTTGTGCTTTCTAGAGAACTTGCCTTTCTTGTTGTAATATGCCTCTTCATCACTAGAAGACTCATCACTATCTTGAAGTTGTTTACCCTTGGATTTCTTGGTAGCCTTGAAAGTCGCCTCTTTCTTGACATCAACCTTCACTTGAGTTCTCAACTCAAATGCTGCAAGTATACTATGGAGCTCATCCTTTTTCAACTTATCCAAATCTTTAGCTTCCTCAATAGCAGAAATATTTTCACTAAATCTATTAGGAAGAGATCTTAAAATCTTATCACAAACATCATTTTCAGCAAGCTCAAGACCTAAGTCTTTCATGGAGTTAACAACCTCATCCATACGAAGCATGTAGTCACTAATATTTTCATCATCATTCATCTTGAGTTGTTCAAACATACCTTTGAAGTGTCTCAACTTGGCCTTTCTGACATTTGTATCACCTGTATGAACCACCTTCAACTGTTTCCACATTTCACTAGTTGTCTTGCAGTGAATCACCTTGGTGAGATCTGCTTTCTGTAAGCCTTTCAGGATTGCATTCATTGCCTTTGAATTGCTGTGATGTAGGAGCCTTTCTTCCTTAGTAATAGGACCATGTACAGGAATAGTGTACTCATCTTCAATCACTTCCCAAACCTCATTACCAAGTGCCATTAGATGAACCTTCATCCTTGCACTCCAAAGACCAAAATCGGCCCATCAAGAATAGGTGTTGCATTGCCACTTGAATGATCCATTGTGTTCTTTACTAGCTTTTCCTTCAAGCTGTTAAACTTTTCGAAGGCACCCGCTCCGATACCAATTGAAGAACACAAGCTTATACCGAGAGGGGGGGTGAAAAGTATAAGACCTCTTTTTACTTTTTCCTTTATACTTCAAAATAGTAAAGCAATATACCCAAAGCAATATCAAAGCAATGCACAATATCATCCACAAAGTGACACCAATTTTAACGTGGTTCACCCAAAATGGTTGGGCTACGTCCACAAAACTTTTCTCTAAAAGTTATCTCAAAGTTCTTTGGGAATCCTTCCCAATTACAATGTTTATGAGCCTCGGCCCAAAGGAGATACCTTCCCCCAATCAGAATTTATGAGCCTCTGCTCAAAGGAGATACCTTCCCCTCTGCTCTAGAAATGATCCCTCGGAAGATCAACTGCCTCTACCTCTTGCCAGCACGTGGAACTCCTTTCCACCGAAGACCTCCTGTCCTCAATGCTTAGCCTAAGAGACCTCTGCCTTCTATGATCACGTCCACAGCAGCTCAACAACCTGTACCAAACATAGTCAGTCGGTCTAGTACAAGTCTTCCTCTGTCTGTCAGATCTGTCCAATGCTTAAGCTTGAACAAATCAATCCTCTGCACACAAGCCTTCTCAAAGACTTGCCAAATCTGTCCTCAGGTTCTTCTCAAAGAACCAGTGCACCTCTGTCCTCAAGTTCTCTGATAGAACTATCAAACTCAGCTCACAAGTCCTCTCGCTAGGACCTGTCCAAATCTGCTCACAAGTCCCCACCGAAACCTCGTCCAAGACTCAGCTCACAAGTCCCCATCGGAACTCTGTCCAAAACTCAAGCAAGCTCACCAAGAAAAAAAACTTTCTTAGTAGGAAATCACAAGGTGAATTGTTAGAGACCCAATGTGATTTGTCAAACTCATAGAAGCATAAAGAGAATTGTTAGAGACTCAATATGTTCTATACTCAACTCCCAATCTCAAAACTCAACTCAAATCAACTCAGCTCAAACTCAATCTCAAATCTGAAAACTCAACTCAATATCTGAAATGGATAGGATAGAATGCTTTCTTTCAAGAACATGAAACCCCAACAATTGCCAACTATGCAAAGAATCACATAACAATGATACTCATGTTCTTTTCACCATCAATTAGGGCTTCAACAACAATGCTCATCAAACAAGGTTCAATCAACACCATTCAACTCAAAACACAACCTTGAAGCATTTCACAATCAACATCAGAAAAGGAAACAAGTAGAACTCCTTTTCTCTCCAATATTGTTTGAACAAAAAGCATCCACCAACTCAAATCAACAAGAGCACACACAACTTTTCAAATCATCAACAAAGGAGTAAGCCCAACACTTTAACCAAGTAAAGAATAGCTTGATTATTACCAATTTAATGAAAGCAAATGTCAATCTCAAAGCTGCCCACTTAAGGTTTCACAACTTCACACAAGAAGCAATTTTAACCTTAAAACATCATGCTTTCATTTCCATAATCAACCAAAAGCACTCTCAACATTACAAGAAAAATTTATCCCTTATACACCTTATTTCTCCCTTATAGTCTTATCAAAAATAAAATTTATCTCTCATAAGAATGCAATAAGATATTTCAAACAACACCTTCAAAAGAATCTTTTATCAAAATAAAACAAGCTTTAAACTCCTTATAACTCCTAAGTTGTTTTTCCCTCTAATAAACTTCCTCCATCCGCAAAATACACTTAGCAAAAATTAATTTCGAAAATACCTTGGCCAACATCAAAAATCATGCTATGGAGAAATTGCGCACGAATTCTAACACCACCCGCTGCGTCCACTTCACGATGAAAAACCCTTTCGCGTTATTCGAACGCGGAACCTCCCGTTCGGGTAGCGCGCCAACAGCCTAGCCGCTACCGGTGCGCCAAAGGCGCCCGATGAGGTTTAAACCTCACGCTGTTAGCCTTGTTCCTTCTGCGCCAGGGATTAAATAAAACAACAGTGCCTCCCTTTCTTCTGACGCGAACACGAAGACGAAAACCTTACGACGGATTTACGACAAACGACGAGTACAAAAAAATGAACAGCGGATTCACGAAAACGGCGAAGACACAATCGGAGAAGAAATCCGAACAGCGGATCACGAAATCACAGCGAGGAAGAAATCGAACAGCAGATCACGAATTCACAGCGAGCAACTCTTTTCAAAATGCGGATGGGATAATTCTTGATTTTCATCGAGGGAGATTTATATGCATTTTTACCATAAGCTCTTGACGTCGGCGAGGAGTTTAACACGTCGACGGAGGTCTTGGCTAGCGCCCACAATCTTAAAACATAGCGCCATGGGTTAGGATAACCCATTGCAAACAATAATTTAATATTTATTTAAAAATAATTAAAGGGAACCTTAACAAGGTTTTTAATTATTTAAATAAATACTTCCTCCTGGACCCAAATGCATTAAACTAATGCATCCACCTGTAATATTTAAACCTGCCAACTTGGGGTTTACAAAAGACCTTTGAAACTGCCATGTCGTAACCTTCATCAAAACAAATTATTTGACATCAAATCAAATTCCTTCAAGAGCTTCTTGACATCAATGACAACTTATACACTTGAGCAAAGGCAATGTACCCAAAGTACCCAAAATTGCCAACATGAATATGGAATGGATGATGTGGATGGGGGACAAGTGGTAATGGGAATTTCAACTTGATTGGATGAAATGGGTACTTGTGAAGCAGCATTGACCTGTGCTTCATACAAGGGATTGGTATAGGTGGATACATATGAAGTTCTAGGAGCACATGATGGTTGGGGAATGGAAAAATTGGATGAATGTGCAACTAATGCCTCAAAAAGAGGGTTAGTGTACACCTGGGTGAAATTGGATGGCTGGGATGGAACAAGTTCCTATTGTAAAGAAGGATCTTGATCTAGGTCATTATGGATGGGTTACAAGACATAATTAGCCAATTTGTATAAAGCCTCTACTTTTGCCATGTTTATGTGGGTAATGTTGTGGTCAATTATGGGTAAAGATGACTCTATTTGGAGAATAGCCATATGAAATATTGTTGGTGATATAGAATGTGAGGGACCTACAAAAACATTTGAATGACTTACCTGTGTCATGGAAGTGGAGGTGGAATGTAATGATGAACATGTTGAGAAAAAAAAACATCTTGTTTATTTCATGGAGAGGCCTTGCTTAAATAGCAAGTGCATACAATATGATCCATTGGATCATAACTAACTGAACAGATCTTAGCCACACAATCTATCCTAATATCCTAGTAACAACTTAGGATATACTCTAACACCCCCCTTAAGTGGTACTAGGATATACTCTAACACCCCCCTTAAGTGGTACTAGGAGGTAGTGAAAAACAACAAAACCAAACAAGTGGTATATCTATAGATATGAGTCCTAGCAATAAGGCCTGATAAGGTACTCATGTACAATATATCCATAAGAAACTCTGCTAGAGAGATGATAAAAAAACCACAAAGGATAAAACCACCTGCCATAAAAGAAAAAGAAGAGGAAGGAAGATGTGGAAGCAATATGGAGAGGAAGATGTCCTCTTCAACCCCCCTAGCACAACTTCCATCAAGAGGGGCCTGTAAATGATCCATGTGATGCCCCAAAAATGTATAGATGCCTCGTCACTAAATTGAATGTTTTCCCACTCTAATAAGGTATGAAGAACAACATGAAATCTGGTGCTTGTGACTATGAGCAAGGTTTCAAACCATGGAAAAAGTCACCAAAGAAACCCCTCTTAAAACCAAAGTGTCTCACAAAAAATGAGAGTGAGAAAATAGGATGAAAAAAAAAACACCACAATTACAAGGGTAGTTCAAAATGACTCCACAAGCACAAATATGTGGTGTCCACCTATACGAACACAATGGGCTAATAACAAGGTCTAAAACTTGTGGACAAACAACCAAACAAGGGGATCCCCTTAAAAACAAAGTATCTCACAAAAGGAGAGTGAGAATATAGGATGGAGAAAGAACCACTTCAATCACAATGGTAGTCCAAAATGATACCACAAGCATAAATATGTGGTTTCCACCTATACAAACACAATGGGCTGATAACAAGGTCTAAAATTTGGGACAAACGGCCAAACAAGGGGATAAAAAAGAAAGGGCACCAAGGTAGTTGTCGAACAATGAAAAAGTCACCAAAGAAGCCAAACAAGGGTCAAAGGGACTTTATAAATTTAGTCCATAGCAACCACACAAAACCTTTCAACCGAGAGAGCACTCCGAGATACAACAATATTTGAGCCACAAAAAAGTATAGAAAATAGTTTCAAAACTAGAAATGGACACCACCATTATGTCCGACTCAAAAACATCTTTCCAACAAGTATATATAAGGTATACTCCTAAAAATAGAGGTGCTCAAAAATGCAAAAAAAATGATGTCCCTCTAAGTGGGTGCAGCTCCGAGACTTCCCAAGTGGTCACCCATTCGAGTGGTACTCTAGGACAAAATGCTTAACTTGGGAGTTTTTAAGAGTTTTACTACCAAGAAAGAGAACCTCCAATCTTGAAATTAGATACAAATAAATTCTCTTTTTAAACTGCACAATGGTCACACTTCTGTAGAGAGCATTAAAAAATATTTTAAGAAAATGCATTTTAATTGAGCAGGGACGACATGGTCGGGCCTGTGGTAGTGGCAACAAATACAGTGTATTATAGGATGGCCATAGAGGAATGCGTGATCGAATACTATGCACATCTCCACCATGATCTTGTATCCTAACTGCACCATATATTAAGTGTGCATGTCACGCATCCATCACACATCCAGTGCGCCAGACCAGTGCACCTCTAAGCACATGTAGCAAATGACTATGCTCTATCATCTAACACGTGGTGCTTTGAACTACAGTAGGCAAGACAACAAGCGAAATTTGCTCATAGATGATACTTCACATTTCCTCCGCTCACAATACCCACAACAGCGATGGGAAATCTCCTTCTATCATTGCCTACCGTAGTGAACTGTTCGTGACTCCTGGAAATAATAACAATATTTATTATGAGGTATTTTTGATCTGGGCATGCATCTGCCATTACCGAGCAACTATGGATCTTAATACTATGTTGGCAATTTAAGCAAGTTTGTAAGCAAAGTTGAGTTGTCATTGATGTCATAATGTCTTATGAATCATGACCAAAAAGGTTTTTCATTAAAACCTTGACGGAGCAAAATAAAAGGTTTTCCATTAAAACCATTGAAGAAAAAAATAAAAGGTTTTCCATTAAAACTATTGAAGGAGAAAATAAAAGGTTTTTCATAAAAAACCGTTGGAAAATAAAGTATAATAATTTTATTATACTAAGGAAGCTTAAAGTCAATTATAAATTAATTTTAAATTAATTTATTAGTTAATTTACTTAACTTGAAAAGTTATTTAAATTAATTATTAATTTATTTATTTATTAATTATAAATTAATTTAAGGTTAAAACCCTAAAGTGGGTTTTAGATTTGAAATTCAAAAATCCAATTTTGAAAAGCACCGACGTGAGGAGGAATGTCAAATCAAGTATATAAGGGGGAGCACCCACCTCATTAATATTCACCATGCCTTAGAAGATCGTGCGAGCATAGTAATCAGTGCTACGACCAAGGGAGAGAGAAAACGTGATTTTTGCATGAGAAGATGAGTGTTGAAGGCATAAGAGGAAGGTCTTTATCCTTCCTTCACGTGGGCCTTCGTAGCCCACATGGTGAGTGCCCAAGTGCCTAACGCTTAGGCTAGAGGAGACGGTGGATCGAGTCACACTGAATTCCCTTTTTGTGGGGAGTACAAGGTATGCAGAATATTTTATCTCCAAAATTTTCGAAAGTTTAGTTGGGCAATTTAAAAATTAATTTTGCATGTTTATTATTTGGTTCTAAGGTTGCAAGGGAGTTTTAAGTTTTGGCAAAATTAAATTTTTAATATTATTTGCTCAAAGGTTTTGTGTGGAGTGAAAAGTGTTTGGTTGATATTCTATAGTGTTGAATTTAATTAAGAGTGGTTAATATCCTATGGTGGTGGATATTATTTTAAGAGTGGTTGATATATTAGGGTGTTGGTCACTATTCTAATATTGGAGTGGATAAGGTATTTCCAAATATTTTGTTATGTATGATTTGTTGAGTGTAATTGAAAAATGAAGAAATAAGGCATTGATTATATTTTGGTCCAAGGAATATCTTTAAGGAAATATTGGAATAAGATTTTGTCTTCTAACCTTCTTGAGTTTGGCAAAGAAGTGTTTATGGTTGTGTCAGATTTGTGAGGTCTATTCTTTATCATCAAGAAAAAGGTATGAGCACATTCTTCCATAGTTAAGTTGATTGGTTGGTTTTCTGAAAAATAAGTTTGGAGTGAAAAGGACTTGATTAGGGTTTTCTTATTAAGTATGTTTGATTTAATGCTTCAAGGTTTTATGGAATAAAGAGTTGTTATTGAAACCTTGTTTGATTAGCATTGTTTTTGAAGCCATTGATGGTGTAAAGCACTTGAACTAGGGTTTGATTATCATTGTTATAAGCATTGTTGTTGAAGTGAGTTGTTGACCAAATAACTTGAACTATGGTTTGAAAAGATTATGAGTATCATTGTTATGTGAGATTTATTGTTGAGCATTGTTGGGAATATTTTGAGTTGGTGTTTACATGCTTGGAGTAGGGTTTGTGAGAAAGGAGTGTTTCATTGAGTGATTGGTTGAGTAGAGTTTGTTGAGCCTAGTCAAGTGGATGTGTGAAGTGATTGTTCAAGTTCCATAAAACAAACCATTCTATATTTTAAATTGAGTTTAGAAAGTGATTCAACATTGAGTTGAATTTGAAGCATATGAGTCTCTAACAATTCTCCTTATGTTTCTAAGAGAGTGATTGAAATTAATTGAGCATTGTGATGAGTATAGAGCATATTGATTCTCCAACAATTCTCTTTATGTTTCTATGAGATTAGGACAATTTCTGTGTGGACTTGTTAAGCAGATTTGAACAAGTTCTGTGTGGACTTGTGAAGCAAATTTAGACAAGTTCTATGTGGATTTGTTGAGTAGATTTGGACAAGTTCTATGTGGACTTGTTGAGAAGATTTAGACAAGTTCTATGTGGACTTGTTGAACATATTTATACAAGTTGTATGGACTTGTTGAGTAGATTTAGACAAGTTCTATGTGGACTTGTTGAGAAGATTTGGACAAGTTCTATGTGGACTTGTTGATCTGATTAGGACAAGTTCTATGTGGACTTGTTGAGCAGATTAGGACAAGTTCTATGTGGACTTGTTGAGCATATTTGGACAAGTTATGTGTGGACTTGTTGAGTTGATTAGGACAAGTTCTGTGTGGACTTGTTGAGCTGATTAGGACAAGTTCTATGTGGACTTGTTGAGAATATTTGAGTCAAGTCTTCTAGAGAGGACTTGTTGAGCAGATTTGAGGTAAGTCTTCTAGAGAGGACTTGTGGACAGATTGGTGTGAGCTTTTGTGGAAGCTTACAATACAGATTGAGAGCAGATTTGGATAAGTTCTAGTAAGGACTTATTGAGCAGATTGAACAAGTTCTAGAGAGGAATTATCGAAAGATTAGTGTGACATTTTGTGGAAGCTTACAAGACAGATTTGAGACATGTCTTTAAGAAGACTTGTGAATAGAGTTGATTTATTTGTTCAAACCTTGAGTTAAGGTTTTGGGTAGATCCAACAGAGTTGAGTTAGGCTTTGAGGTAAGGCTTGAAGACAAAGATCGAGGACAAATTTGTGCTAGACCAAAGGACTGTGTTTAGTGCAAATTTGAGAGTAAAGTTTGGTGCATATTTAAGGACAGATTTTTACCAGACTAGAGATAGAGATTGAGTAGAGTTGTACTAGATCGAAGGATTGTGTTTAGTACAAACTTAAGACAGAGCTTTGGAGGTGACAGAGCAAAGAGGACAATAGTCTCTAGTGTATAGAGAACCATTACCCAAGGCAGTGAGGATAGGTCTTCTGAGTGGGGACAAGAGTATTCAGTGGAGAGAGATCCACAAACCAGTGTAGAGGAGGTAATTGTCTTCTAGAGGATCACCAGCCAGAGCAGAGGAGAAAGAGTTCTCTTGTGGATAGAGATCCACAAACTTGATATAGGGGATTAGTATCTCCTTTGGATAGATATCCATAAACATTGTAATAGGGAAAGGATTCCCAAGAAGTTGATTGAGGATATTTTAGTGAAATATTTTCTCCGTGGAGTAGCCCACATTGGGTGAACCATGTAAATTGTGGTATCTCTATTGTGTATGGTGTTTTGTACATTGATTTGATTATTGTTGTTGATATTGCTATCTATACATTGCATATATTGATTTGGAAAGAAAAAGTAAAAAGTGGTCTTATACTGTTCACCCCCCTCTTAGTATAAGCTTGTGTTCTTCATACTACACAAAGACAAGAAAGAAAACCACTCATGCACAATGATAAGGACTTGTTCCAAAACAAAGTCGTTGGTCATGGATTTCTAAAAAACAACAGCATCCATGATATTCATATCGCGCTGCGTCCACGAATATCTCCATAAATCCACTCTTGTACACAAGTAAAAAATAGCATCACTTACTATTGTCTCTTTGGAGCAGCTCAACATTATTCTAGATAGCTTCATGAAAATATGTGTATAATGGTATGTGTACCCCTCCATAAAAAAAATGCCTATCACATGGCAGGTAGGAAATTCTACTGCTGCAATCTCAGGCTAATACTATAGGAGGTTGAATTTCAAGCCACAAGCTCTAGCACAAAATCCAGTAGCAAGAAAATAGCTGCACCCATCAGACTACACTATGCTTTAGATTGACACTATGGAGAAAATCCTGTAGCCTCCTTGAGGGGTTTTGATTGATCTGGACACTTTACCCATTAACAATAAAGTCTATTCATAATGAACTCCTTGATGATGTCAAGTTTACAACTACATATATAGGTAAATCTGCAAAAGAAAGATGATCTAGAGAGATGCATGCAGCCATTCCCAATGAATTGTTGATAGAAATAATCCCAAAAATATATTTTATACAAATAATAATTAAAGTGGCTTCTACTACTGCTTATCTAAATATAAATTTTAGATTATCACAGTTTCCAAATACACAACTCTCAAAAGCTTGAATATGCAAGTGTCTCGATAAGCAAACAAATAAAAATACAAAGCTTGAATGCATAAGAAGCTTGCATACTAAGACAAAAGAAGAATAGAATAGAGATGAGATGCATGATCTGATCTAGATGCAGTAAGTTATCAAATTCAAAAATTAGTCATTGACTACTCAGTCAAACATCAATTTTACTAGATACTGATTAATGCACTCAGCCCAAGGGCTCTCACTAGATGATTTCACAATCTGCAATGCTTGCAAAACAACATTGTTGCACTTGAATCCACTTTCAAATACAATATGCCAAATCATATTGTCTTTGCACATGCATCCTTTGGCCTGAATGTAGCTGAGCTCATACCAAATCGAGCTTGAAGATATGCTTCCAAACTGGTGCAAAGCCATCGAATTAGCTCAATATTGAGGAATACGTCAATGATTTCCATGAGACAATGGCGGGTTTGATTCAAGCTGACAACAAAGGAAAAAATGTGTATCCTATGCTAAGAAACATGCCTAGTAGTGTGTCATCTCGATACCTTTTGCCATTGGCTCATCTGTCATAGGAGCTGGAAAAAAATGAATATATGATGACGATATTGTGTACGTCATCAATGTGAACCCCCACTACGATCTACCATATGGGCCTGCATACCAGTTGCATGCTTTTCTCTCTAACCACAATTCTCACACGACGTGTTGGCTCCTGGTGCCACCACTCTTGCAGTTGTTGCCTCCTCTCTAGTGTGGAAAAACTGTTTAAATTGATTGAAATGGTAATAGGCATGTCGTATATGTAATAGTTGCACTATTTTAATGAGATTACTTGGTTTTCGAAGGATGTGTACACCATAACAATTGCCACTACTGGAACTTGATGTTCGAGCGACGTGACGTGTGCACATTAACAACTACTACTACTAGAACTTAACGTGTGCACCACAACAACTGCCACATTGGCAAGGGAATTCCTTCGGTGGGATCACTATAGTTTTTCTCCCCATATTTAAACATGATTAATCGATGATATATAGAGAAAGAAAAAAAAATCTCCAAATGACTAGTCGGTGACTGCACAAATCGACGTCAATCTCACCAATCATTCACCAGTTCTTCAGATATGCCTGACTCCTTATCTTTGTCATAAAATAAATTTGGGCTTCAGCAATGTCCTCCATTGCATTGATATTCTTCATACTATTCGTAACAGGTAGAGAAGTGGTCGAAGGAAAAATAATATGTTTCTCCCAGTCCATAAGCTCTCCCTTGAGAAGCCTGTGCGCATCTTTGAAAATGCATCGAAACGCCTAAAGATCCACAATCATGTTCTGATTCATAATAAAAAAATATCCAAATATGGTCGGAGGTGGATCATGATGCCACCCTTTGGTAGAAAAAATGTCATTCATCAGCCCCATGTCGTCGATACCAAACAACATGTTTGTCTCAAAACTACTTAATATCACTTTTTGCTACATGGCCGACATCAATTTGGAGGGCGAAAAATCTATTGGATTGGTAGTCAGGTAAGTCTGCAATATTTTCATCTTCAAAAAATACAACCACCACTTCTCCCATTGTTATGCTTCTTCCACGGTGCAACAAATACAGACAGCAGTTCCACCAGGCCCATGTGTAGGATTGCCAAGGTGGATACAGAATAATTGCAGACATTGCACCTCTTTCATTGAACTACCATGGAGAGAGCATAAATAAATCTTAGGTCCAATCTATCAGCCATTGAACAACGTTCAACCATATTTCTATCGCACGTGCAGAAGGCTCTTCGCCTCTCTCTTTCTTCTTCAAAATTTATGGTTATCCCATGAAACACGGTGCTCAATGAGCCCCGAATAGACACGTTGGATTTGATTACCCTCAGATCAGGGAGCACAAAATCTCTATTTTCTTATACAAGCTAACTGAGAAAAATTATGCACGACTTTGGTGCTATGGAAAGCATTTTTAAATTATTTTGTTGTAGAGAAAAAATCCTTCTATCAGCTTTCCATTGATGTTGGCATGGGCATCATGATCAAACTCACAACCAATCCACAAATAACATCCATGTGCTCTACCATTTAAAAAAAAAATCTACTTTACAATGAGTCGTGCGTGGTCTAGCACCATCTCTGCCAAGTGCATAAATCTAGCAACTAACAATTTGGAACCCTGTGGTCTCCACAAGATGTGCATCAATGCTACAGGTGCTTTTACTCAGCCATAGTTTTCCTCCCTTGAGAATCGTATCCAAACAAGTCGGTCTAATGAAAACTTTCTCCCAAAAAAAGCATATCTCCAATGTAAATAGGGAATAATGTTGCAGTAAAGACATTGCTCGATGAACCTTTGCGAGGTAGAAACTACAAACAACTAGCAGATGCCACTAGATCTTGGACACACGACCAAATCTAAAATCATATGTCATTCACCAGCGGGCTTATGACTCCTTCGCTCGCCACCAAAGAAATTTATGTTTGCGTCGTATAAACTTGTGTCATGGATGGGGAAAAACATCATGGATGACATCATGAACATGCAAATTCGATGGCCCCATCTTCGTAATGCAACAATAGTCCGATGCATTACAACCAATCTCCATTTTCTTTTCTCGAGCACACAACCTGTTGGCATCGAAAAAAATTGTTGCAAACCTTCGATGTAGTAAACCATCACATAAAAACATATCTCCTCCATTTTAGTAGCTCCTCCAGAACGTGCAAAAGATATTCTTTATATCCTCTGCATTTGTAGAGTGAAAGTCCATAGAAAAAAAGCTTATTTTCCAATGGTTATTTAGCGACTGAAGAGATGTGTGATGCAGGATTGATATGGGGTCTTTATAATGTCAAAAAAAAATACAAGTGTAGCTGCTTCGGAGCCTCCATATTATAGCTCATGACTATCCACATCAAATTGATGTAGCACCTAATCTTGTAATGATTATCTAGTAAATTTGCCATGTCTAACCAAACAAATAGAACCAAGAGATATATCACAGCTCCATGGCTATTGAGCAGTGCTGCTACCAGCTAAAATAGAATGGTATCTACATTCATGGACGAAGTTCAAATCCTCAGATCCAGAATTCTCTAATAAACCCACAGAACTCTACATCTATTTTTAATAGATCTTCACCTTACACCAAATTATACCCTAAAAAATTGTAGCCATTAATTTTTCCATCAAATTGTTTGGTTTTTGATCCATAAAAATATGGAGAGCATACTCCCTTAGTTTTATGAGGAAAAAAATGGCCAAAGGAAAATAAATGAGGGGGGATTTCCATGAGGAAAATCCCCTTATGAGGGAAATCCCCCTCAAGTTCAAGGCAGGTAAAGCCCGCTCTAATAGCATATTGAGAAATAAAAACATCTTGTTTATTTCATGGAGAGGTATTGCTTAAATAGCAAGTGCATACAATATGATCCATTGGATCATAACTAACTGAATAGATCTTAGCCACACAATCTATCCTAATATCCTAGTAACAACTTAGGATATACTCTAACGAGGACACTCCATTGTTGGAGTGGTTTGGTTGGTGGATGTTTGATTCATTATTTTAGTTTGATTCCTTATTAACACCATAAACTAATAAACCAAGTATGAAATGTGCTGAAAATGAAATACAAAATAGATAAACTTCACAAAATAAAATAGGCAATCTAGTCCTATGTTTGTGCAACAAAATGTGTCTTACCTTTGTTCTTTGATTATCTCATGTTAATGTTTCTTCATTTATTTTTTTGAATTTTTGGTTTGTGTGTTTGAATGCACTAATCTAAAATTATTATGGGTGAACACTATGGCTAGGAATGGATAGCGAGATTCTTACTGGTGATGAAATCCAATAAGTTTTCTCGGGAGTGACCTATGGTGTCTAGGGGTATAGATTGGTGGATGGAGATGAAAGCCACCATCACCAGATCTCAAGCAATGATTGGTGATGAAATCCAACCATTACTATTAAAAGTGCAACGTGCAGTGTGTGATTATTTTTAAAAGGTTTTCAATTCTCTATTGTGTACATACAATGTTAGAAAAATGACTACTTTCGATAGTCTAAATCAGAATCCAATATCTAGAATACCAATTTCTCCAAAGGATGTAAAGTACACCACTTAAAACCCTCTCTAGACAACCGGGGGGTTCATCTGCTCCTCTACCTGGAATCACCTCATACGGGGATAATTTTGGTATATTGACATTGTTCCTATTTAGATTTACAAAAATAGAAATATCTAACCCTAGGATGCAAACTAATGTATGCGCAATTCAAATGCAAACAATAATGTAGCACACCAGAAAATTAAGAAATCTTTAAGCAAAAATGTGTATTGTGCAACTACAGATGGATGCAAAAGCTACTTTAATGCCTAAATACATACTAAGATGATTGCTTTCTACCAAATATATTTTATTATGTTCTTTTTAATCCAATATCTGAAAGAAAATAAGAAAAACGTAAAGCAAAAATACGTAAACAAAAGTTAGGGTTTTGACAACAAACTTACAAAGTATCTTACATTTTTGTTCCTCTTCTCCTTGAAACACACCTGGGTGCTTCATTAAATGCACCTATATGCTTATAAAATGTTCATGGGTGTTATCTAAATATCCCACAAGTGTTACGGGGCGTTTGCACACTTTCTGCAACTTCTGCGTCATTCCAGAAATCCAGATTCTATGAAAATTGCATGATTCATGCTTTTGAAAATCTGCAAAATAAGATAGAAAACAATAAATCAGTTAAAAAGATAAATCAAAGTAAGAAACCCTTAGGGAGTCCCACTATGATCGCCATTTTTAGATACAAAAATGCAACACCAAATATATAATAAGAAATGAATAAAATAATGACACAAGAGATTGCACAAAAATAGATCTTATATTATTATTGCTGGTGGATCTTGGTACAATCAAATGTGCCCCAAATATGGGGGTCTACACTATTTATTATTTGATATAATGAATACAATTTTGCTAGGGTTCTCCTAAACCCTAGCCAACAATGTCGATGGTGTCTTCAAAGCACGTCTTTGCTCCCAACAGAAGTGAGTGGGCTTCAGATATTCGTTGATCGGGCCACTCCAGTTTAAGCAACTGCATAATGCCTATATATCTTCAAATATGCACATAGAAGATGATAGAAGATGGTTAGTAATAACTGCAAGGGCTCCACTGTGTGAGACCCTCAGAAATCAATAAAACCCTAGCTATTGAATGATAAAACTACATACAAATATAGAAATAATGAAATTAATATAACAATAAAATATTTACCTTGTCAACTTATTGTTTTTTGATCTGTCGTAGTCATCATTGCAAGAAAATAGGTATGCAAATGCCCTAGAAACACTTGAGGATTCATTGGTCTATAGAACTAGGGTCTAGAATACCCGTGGACGCTTGGTAGCAGTAGGAAGCACCTAAAGATGATCGGTGATGGAGGGGAAGTGCCCAGAGACGTCGATGATGGAAGGGAAGCACCTAGAGGTGCTCGATGATGGTAGGAAATACCTAGGGATGCTTGATAGGTTGGAGCAGAATCTATAGAAGTAGATCTGATTCATGCGAGGTGGGCGACGACAAATGCGAAAGTGATAGTAAACGAAAACGAAGGCGAGGATGCATGGATGCTCAAGAACTTAGGGAATATTCAGATTTACCAAATGCTTAGGGCAAAGGACTTAGAATTTGAGCCATAAAAATGACTCTTATTTATAATATTCCCTAAGGCACGTTAGGGTTTCAACGACACAATATGTGTGATCAATATTAAAACGTAACGGAGGGTGGAGATTAAACCTAGGTATGTAGTGTCGATCAAGGCTGATGAAGGATTGAGATTAAAACAAGATGGATGGCTGGGATTAATTTACACACACACCCACACACATATATATATACATTTATTAAATATATATTATATAATATAAAATATTAATATTAAATATATATTAAACAAATATATATATAAATATATGCAAATAATGGATGTAAATGGTGGGAATACCTGGATGGATGATAAGCAGCTAGATTTTTGTGTCTACAACATTATATATACATGGTAATGTGGAGATGTAAAGTGACATGACTTGTAATAACATTACTTGGTTCTTTCAGTGCTATGGTGCCATTTTCGTGAGCTTTCCTTTATGTTATATTTAGGAGTAGTTATTAGAGTTATTTCTCTATTTTACACTTGCAAAACATTTTCAGTATCATATACATTAGTTTAGTACTTTATTTTAGATCTATAAGTTTGTTTATCTTAAGTAATAAGCCTCGAAAGCTAACAGTTGTATTAGAGCCACAAGGGACCACCATTGCTACTATCAACCTGAACCTTATTGCGCCTTTGAAAATTAGACCTACCGTTGTGCACCGTTGTATGTAAATGCCACCACAAGGGATTCTTTGAAGTGTGAAGGAGATTATCCCTAGAAGGAGAAACTAGAGAAGATTGGTGAAGAATTTCTATTCCAAGAACAAATTTGGAATTGAAGGAGATTTCAGGTCTTGAAATCAGACCTTGATATTGTAAATATTGAGGAGAATAAAAGACCCATAAAAGAGGTCTTATTGAAGGAGTTGGTAAATTTAAGAAGATTGCAAATTGCAAATTGGCTAGAGTATTTCCACAGGATTGTGAAGACTAGGACTTAGCACATAATTGGTTCCACTAGTTTTGAGAATAACAAGTGAAGTTTATTTATTTTAGAATTCTAGAAATTCTAATATATTTGCTATTGTTATCTAAGTTTCTAGTTACAGGAAATTAACACCTAGAAGTTAAGGTGCTTCCTACAAAGGATAGAGAAGAATTTCACCTTCGTTTCCTAAAAGTCTATGTGCTTTCCTCGTGCAGGGATTATTTCTTTGTTGCAAGAAATTAGAGATTGAATATTGAGGGAGACTCAAGAAGAAAGTACCTATAGAAGATTGTAGATAGAGAAGATGCAAGTTGGAGAAGTTGACGAGACCCTGAAGAGGTTATATTAAACAACTTCCAGTTTTGGAAGATTGAATATTGGAGACAGAAGATTGTAGATTGAAGACTGCAAATTGGAGAGTGAAGAGGCCCGTGCAAGAGGTTCTCACTACAGATTGGAGATTCAGGAGATTTGGAGAGCAGCAGATTTTGGAGATCCAAGTAAGTGATCTCATTGTAGAATTCCCATAGTTGGGAGATTGAGGAAATCAGGAAAGGTTTCAGTAAAGTTTTGAGAAGATAAGTTGAAGAGTTGTGAAACTATAATACCTAAGAGAGAGGTCTAAAGAGATTTTTGAGAAGAAGAAGAAGGCTAGAGAAATCCTTGTTGCAAGATTGTAGAAGAGGCCATTGAAGGCATCGTTGAAAAGCAAGAAGCAGGAGAGTGCAAGCAGAGAGGAGTAACATTGTTGAACGAGTTACCAGTGGAGAAGATTTGAAGAAGGTTCATGACAAGAGATTGCAAGCAAGGAGAATGATAAGGAATAATGTATTGTCGTTACTTCTTAGTTGTAACGGATAGGGGTCGTCAATATTTAATACCGCCTTATCCAATTGAAGCTTTGTAATATCTATTTGTAGGTATGTTTTGGTAATACAATTTAGTTTTTATTTGTGAAAATATTTGGTTATCTGTTTGTAATTATGTTTTCCTTATCATTGGTATTAGAGCCAAGCACTAGGTAGGCAAGTATCCTCTTCCTCTAGGCCATTTTTGGTTCAAACAAGGAACGAGAAAACCTCTCGTGGATCTTGGTTTGGTGGTTTCGTCCACCTTGTGAACACTTTTACATTTTGTTACAAACATTTGGAAGCTTTTAGCTTGGTTTGCACTTTGTTGGATTTGAAAACTTTGCTTTATCATTTTTGTTTTGTGCTCTTTTAATTCACGATTTAGTACACTTACACCATCCTTTTTTGTGATCATCATCCGTTTTCGTATCTGACGGTATGATGTCAAGTTTGACCATTTCGCTTGATGAGGTCACTAATAAACTTATCGACATTTCTACAAAAATTCAACAAAACCACATGGCTATGTCCGCCAAACTTCAGCAAATCCAAACTACTATAATCGCTAGTCTTCAGTAGTTCCAAGTTGAAATGGTCATCACTGTTGATGACGTTCTTGTTGATGAAGAACCTGATTTCAAACTGGTTCTAGATATTGAAGAATTTGTAGCAACACCTAGAATAAAACTAGGGTCTCTAGGTGACATGCCTAGCATTTTACCACTAGATAATGTTGCTTATATTGATATTGCAGATCAAGAAACTCTAGATATTGTAGATCAAAGCTCACAAGAAGTTGTTGCAGTTTAATAACAAGCTGCTCTCTCTACCATTGTCATCGTGCTTACTGCACCTTGTGGGCTACTAGTTCATCCATAACCTCTCTACTATAGTTTTCTCGATCGATGGTTCTTCTATCAGATGGTTTCTTGTTCTCAACCACAATCACACAAATTTATAGAAAAATTCATCATTTTTTGGAGATTTTCATCGCTTCCTACCACCAGTAATCATGTTGCCTCACCCGTTCGTGCATTTTTTATCGTAGTTGCAGATCATGGCCACTCTTGTTCACATCTGATCGTGATCCATCTGTTTCTCACTCATGCTCTTTGTAGCCTTGGAGTTTTGATCTCTTGTTTTCAAGCATTGATCTTTTTTTGCACCACCTGATGCCTTCGGGCTTGTCTGAACTATTGCATGCACCATGGATCTATACATTTCATGGCCTTCTCTACCGTTTATGGGATACCTCAACTATTTTTCGACAAAAATCTACACTTTCATGCAAATACGACGTAATTTACAACTACAAGCATCACTTTGCTATTTTTTGCCACTTTTTTACTTCTTCTAGTGCATATCTGCATATTTTTGTCACCCTTTTTATATTCTTGATGACACCTATACATTTAAAGCGACCTTCTACATTATTTTGTTGTTTCTGGCTTATAAACACCATCATCGTTGCTTCCATCATTTGGTTGATCTCCCTTGTGTGCCTCCATGGCGATCGCCTCCATGTCGTTTTCATTCCCACCGCTCGCTTTCGCATCCCGAGCTCCGCCATGGCCTCCACCATTCAATAAATTAATTTAATTTAATTTTTACATACCCATTTCCTCCATTTCCAACAATAAATTAAATTAAATTATTTTTTTTCACCGTTGTCACTGTCATTAAATCCATGCCATCATTAATGTGTGTGTTTGTCATAAAAATACGTCCACCAACTAATGTGTGTTTTCCTTTTAATGTGCATGTTTTTCTTTTAATTTTGGTGTGCGACTCAACATTAAATGCAAATTTAATAATAAATTAAATTAATTTAATTTTTTATTTAATTTAATTTTTCTCACCACCATTCAATCAAACAAAAATAATGCATTTCCATATCGTTGCTTTCATTAAATGCATTTCCATGTCGTTGCATTCATTAATGTTTATCACCTTCATTAATGCACATTAAATCGTTACCCTTCATTTATGCGCACATTTCCTTAATGCTTGTGGCCCATAGTTAAAAACTAAAATTTAATGCATCCATAATTTTCAACTGGCATCGTTGGCACGTGTAGCACAGGGGTGGAGTATTCCCAATGGGGAGGTATTTTCCAGAGCTAAGAATGATCAATAGGTTAAACCCAACTCACTTACCAAATCGTACGGTCGTATGCTCACTCAAACTACCCTTGTACGAACTATAATCACCTTGTACGATCATCAAATGCCTACACTGTATGATCTCAAATCATACAGTGTCAAATATGGTATGATATTGCACATAGAAAAACTGACAGATTCAGTTTTGGAGGCTGTCGTACACAGTTTTGTAATCGATCAAGTCGATTCCCCAAAACTGCCAAATCGGGTAAGTTTCTCTCGATCGCCTGTTTTACCAAATCGGGTAAAAGTGCTTTGTACGATTTGTAAGGAAAATGATGTATGATTTGTATGAACTAATGACATAGCCTGATGCTAGTCTAGATGTTCCATTGCTCCAATCTCTCTTTAGGATGTTTTGTAAGGGTTTGATAGACCAATCAATGCAATCTCCATAATAGGCAAAACATCTTAATCGGGCTGTTGAGAGATCCTATGTGTCTGATTACATCCAAAAATCATACAATGTCATTCAATACATCTTCCTTGATACTACCATGCTTCTAGATCATTCTCTAGAGTTCACCAATACCAAATTCTACCACAAGGTTGCAACAATGCATAAAACTAATCTATAACAATCAATAGAAAACACAAACACATCATATTCATCCACAAATCATTATTCATCATTACCAGGATCATACACAGTCATCCACAACCATCATTATGCTCATTGATGTCTATGGATTCGATTACAGTGTGGAAAAATATATCAATGTAATTGTAATAACTCAGAGAATCAACAACTACAAGTACTATCTCTTCACTCTAGCAACCAGACCTATAATTTTGAAAATGGGGCCTTATATAACGTTGCCTAGGCCGTTCCAAAGTGGTTCCTAAGACAATCCATTATTTACAACTACCCATATACAACTGAATACATTAAATTGGCTTTTTACTAAGTTTAACACCTTAGTTAGCAAATCTATGCATCATTTCACTCTAAAATTACATTTCCCTTGCATTTGGATGAATTTCGGTGCACCTTGTATGATTTGCCACTACCCTGTATGATTTGCCATTCCAGTTGTATGGTTTTCTCCCCACTGTATGATTTACAAAACTTGAGCAAACTATCACTTGTGTCAAAACTATCAAAATTGAGCAAATCCTTTTAATCACTTCTTCTTCTGGGAGGTGGATTTGCTGCCTACATCTGCCCTCCCCTTTACTTTGGTCGGTGTCCTCACCGACTCATTCTACTTCTTCCACTATGCTTCATATTCTACCATGACAGCCTCTAAGTCCTTAACTTATGACTTATACATTTCTCATTCATTCTTCAGCTTGGCTACGTAGCTTCCCATTTCTACTGCTTTTGCTCCATGAAAGTTAGCCTTTTCTTCGACATTTTTAGGAACTCCATCATCTACTTCTCATGGTCTGAGGCACTCTTCTTCAACTTCTCCTTCCAGTGAGCTTCTGCTCGAGCTACCACCTAAAGTTCTTCATTATTTTCAGTAATGGTTTGTAGGTGGTGATTGATATCTGCCTCCATAGCTCGAGCCTGGTCTTCTTTAATCTTCAATTGAGCTTGCTTCTCTAGGACCATCTCATTCAACTATTTATTGTCCTTCATCAGCTCCTCTATCTGCTTGGCTTGTGTAGCCATTTGCTCACTCTTTTCGGCCAACTGAGTTGTCATCTGCTCATATTTTGCTTTGAGTTGTGCCTCCAACTCCTTAATTTTATCCTCTATCATCTGTGAGATCTATCACTTTTCTTCTTCAAGCATGCTAATTCTAGCTTCAGACTCAGTTTTGAGGCCTGAAAGATCATCCTCTAACTTCTTTATTTTCTCTTCTACCATAGTTCTGCTATTCTGTAGTTCTTCTTCCATTACGGCCAATTCCTTTTGAGTGGTTATAGTTTCCTCCTTCTAAGCCTCCTTGAGCTGATGGATTTGTTCCAATCCAATGCTCAACCACTCTATCCAATGTGTTAGGAAGTTCAACTTCCTTAGGGTGATGGCCACTCCAGTAGCAACCCTCTTGTATTCCAACTCTACCATATTTGCAGGACAGGTCGGATGGTTGACTCTATCCAAGTACATCCTTGGATCTTTCCTATAATTTGTGACCACCCCTTCTAGCAAGTCTTCTCTTCCCAACATTATTGTTACCTCTTCCTTGGGTAACCTCCATGGATGTTGTGCATGAATGTCTACTATCTTCCTTGTACGCTCCACACTGCTCACCCATTATGTTATCCTCTCCAATTCGAGAGACACTTGTTCTTCCCACAACTTCAATTCTCCCACATGGCCAATGCAAAATTCTAATTTGGCACTATTGATCACATGGCCCAACTAAGAGAAGTGTTCCACCTTATCCTCTATTCCATGTGCCTCCTCTTCATTTAATTCTATGGAACCATGGTATTTCTAGAAGATAACTGGATTGCATTCCTCGTAGTTCTTCCTCTGTAGGAGTTCTCACATCTTCTTCCTCCATAAGGTGGCTAGAGCTTCCTCCCAGCTCTCGAAGTGCTCTCACTATATCTATATTTTCTCGAGGTGGAGATTGTTTTACAATTTTCTCCTCCTCACTATCTTCAATATTTACAATCTCCTCCTGAGATTTGCTGCTCAACTTGTTCTTGAGCCTTTTTGATTCGATCGAGCCCACCTATTGCTCTTCAATATTCTCCTAGGCTACTTCTTGCTCAATACTACCCACATGTTGTTCCTCTATCACTTCTTCTAGAATTTTTGTATATTCATTATCGTGACTTTCTCAGCAACAAATTCCTCTTTTTCTTGTGATGCTTCCATATTCTCTGGTGCATCTTTCTTACTTGAGCTTCCTATTACAAATTTGTAATGAGGCTTCTTCTTGGGCTCTTCTTCTATGGTATTTATTCTTACTTCCACTTCTTCCTAGGTAGTGGCTACTCCATCTAGCCCTACCTCAATTCCCTTGAAAAATTTAGAAGCATTCATCTTCTCAAAATATTGGAATATTTGTAGAGATTTTACTATTCTCTCCACCTCTATCCAATACAACTCATCCAGTTCCATCACTTTGAGTCCGACTATTCTTTCTCCTATACTTCTAGAACTAGTTTACTCACCATTCTTTCCCACTGCCTTCTCATCATTATTTGTATGGGGCTTCCTTGCCTCTTCTCCCTTTCTTGAATGAGTGGTTGCTCCTGCTACCATTGTATTGGTGCTTGTTGTTCTAGCTCCTGTTCCAGCCATCTAGGCCTTTTTCGCCTATGATGCACATCAGCATCCTTCTTCAGAGTACTCTCTTCTTGAGCTTCACTGATATGTCGCTCACTCCTTATTCGAGGTCTCTCTAGAGTCACTTTTGATACTGGTACTGACTTCACCCACTTCAATATTATCGGCTGATCTGGCCTAATTTCTCGAGGTGGCATCAATCCTAGAAATTGCATTCCTACTTCTATGACCACATTCAATAACAATCCAATAGCATGGAAAGTCATCCCAAAATTCTTTGGCCTCTTTATCAGTGCCTCATGCATTCTCCTTTCTAGAAAGGTACCCCAATCATATTGGATCCCCTTGGTAATACCTTCCACATATTGTGCCATCCACATTGGCATTTCTATGGCCCTTATATCTCTTGACAGTTGAGCCATGATTGTATTCATTGCACATACCCAATGTTCTCCTCTCAACTAGCTCTATTTTATTCTACATGTTCCTACACCTGAGATCTTCACTTTCATCAATGATTTGATAGTGGTCATGGTAGTGACGAGGTGGTATACCTCTATTGGATCTACCAATATTTTTACTATCTCCATACCATCTTTCAATAAGCCAAATATCTTTCAAAATGTCTCTACCAAAATATCCACCTTCACTGACCTCTTGCCCACATTGACATAGGCAATTCGAGTCGCAGGGTTATACGCCTGAACTATCTGTAATAGATAGTTCTAGAAGAATATTTTATGGAATGGTAGAACTTGTGCAATGACCACCACATGAGCATCCTCGAATATCTTCCTCCAAGGATGATCCCTATTCTTCTCATCATTCCACCACTTCCTGCATGCATCCGCTCCATGTTGTACAAATGTAATATTTGTCACCTCCACCTGACATTCTTCCTATCCACTACTCAGATGCTCCTCCTACTCTAGCAGATGAACTTCACTTCTCAATTCCCTCCGTGAGGTTCTTTCTTGTGCCATTTCTTCCTCTCGGTGCCTTGGTGGTGTTCTTCTCAAGTTCGCCTGCCAATGTCTTTGTCCCCTCCATGACCTATATCCTCTTCTCCTCCAAGGATGATTACCATGCCAATCATGGGACTGAGACTATCACCCTTGGTGCTACCATGGGTATACCTCTCTCTCATGCAATGGACCTAGTGATCTCTCCACCCTATTGGCTGCAATCCACCTTAACCGACATCCAAACTCTTCCATTGAGATCATTCCTTCAACATACCTCCGATTAAGCTTATCCAACCATCCTTTGCAATCAAAAGTGTCTTAAAATCATACAATCTACTATAAATCATACAATATGCCCTTATACACTCTCTTGTATGATTTCCCTTCCATGCCCCTAGATCGTACACTACTCTTCTTTCCCTATAGTTCAATTTCCAGCCCGTTAGTCTTCAAACCATCATAACTTCTCCAAATCGTACAGCTACAACCTAAAATCATATAGGGTGATAGTACTCCATACGATGTCACTTCTTAGCTACCCCCCCTTTAGAATTCATATGATTCCATACAATTTCGTACGATCTCTTGAAAACTGCCAAAAATGGCCTAAAAACACTCTTCAAACTACACTATTCTTCTTGGAAATCGTACATGCTGCCCCAAAATCATACAATACAACTTTTCCAACCCTAAGTGATGAAAATTTTGAAATTTTTATCTCCTTTGTCGAATCCTTCACCGACCCATTTGCCGGATTACCCCGATCTACTACTTCAGTGCTTTTCGATAGCAATTCTTCAAATCCTTCAACCCTAGCACAATTTATTTCAACTTGATAAATTTATGTATTTTTATGGTTGTACGGACTTCATTCACCTTTTCATCATTTCTCAGCTTGCTTCTTGCCAGATTCCTCCAAATTTAGGGTTCAAATCTCCAATTCTCTGCAATTTCCACAACCTGTTTACAAATTCCTACTTCCTTTGACTCTAAACAACAATTCCTCACCCCAAAATCTATACAATGATGTATTCTATCATACTTTTATTATTTCTATGAAAATTCGAATTTCCCCCTTTTATGGAGTAAAACCCTAGTTTTCTCTCTCTTGGGTCAATTCTTTGAAGATGAAAAGAACTCCTTGGTGCAAATTTAAAATGGGTCTACAAATTCAAAATGCTGGTGAATATTTATTGCCCATGTAGTCTTCATCCTTCAGTTGCATGCTTTCCACCTTCAATCTCCTAAAAAATTTAAATTTTACTTGTATGATTGTGAAATTGTCAATTTTTTCCATTTAAAGAAATTTTCAAAACCCTAACTGAAACCCTAACCATAAAGAAAATCTAAAATTGTGCCACATTGCATGATTTTTCATCTCCTCCATTAGATGATTTCCAACTCAGTAGTTAGTTTAAAATTTTATCTTTTTCCCCCTTCTTTTCCTCCAACCGCTGCTTTTTTCCACATGTCGCATTAAATGGGTAGTTGAAAATCATACGACATGGGCCAAATCATACAATGTACAATATAAATCATACAACATGACCTCTTGTATGATTTCCCATGTCATTTTGTCAATTTTATTTGTACGATCTCTCCATTTTGCAAATTTCCAACTCAATTTTCACTTGTACGATCTAAGCACTTAGAGAAAATTTTCAGATTTCTTTCTCTCTAAAGAGGCCACCATTTTCGGTTTTCAACCACTTCCTTCCTAATTGCATCCCGAGGGATTTTCACAACTAAGGCACACACATTTTTTCATTTTTTTTTTTTTTTTTTCAATCCTAGTCTATTTACACTTACCTTCTAGGTAATCGTACAGTGACATTCACTTGTACGATCCCATATGAATCTTGACCTGGAGGTTCGACCATAACATTTTAATTAGTGGTATCCTCTTGTACCTCTTGTTCCCTTACTTGGCTTACCTCTACCTATGATGTTACTGCATGTTCAACTCTTCCCCTACAATGTGTACAATTTAGGATTGTACAATGGCAAGTTGGAGTCTCCTCACCTGGTGGTCCCACTTCTTGCCTTACAGGTGATTGATCCCATGGTAGTGGTGTCCTTACCACTCTACTATCATTTGAGTGACTTCTTTACCTATCTCCATGGATCAATTCTTGCTCCAAACTTGGTGATCGAACTCGTTGATGGCCTAGGTTTCTTTCTTCTGCAAAGTGTACCCTTCCTCTTCCAGCTAAGTTTCTACCATGTGGGTATCTACCCCATCCACTTCCTCTTGGCATCAGACTTCTCTACTCTATTGGTGATTCCTCCCTTTCTTGGAGTAATCGCCTATTACCCCTCACTCATTGAGGTCCTTGTCTAATTATGGGTGGTTGTCCCCATGTGCGTCATCTTACAAGATTTGGTAACATGCCTCTCACTCTTGGTATATCTCATTGGTTCCTTATCCAATTCATGCATGCTAAAGGATTATCTCCTAGCCATCTAGGAGTAGGGGGTCAGAACCTTCCTCATCCTCTACCTCCTCTAAATGTAACATCATCATGATCTCGATTATTCTCTGGTCGCCTACCTCCTCCTCTTCCATATTGGAGTCTTAGAGGTCTTTGTCCAATTCTTCCTCTTGTTCCTTGGTTATCAGGAGTAATTTCTACCAACTCAATATTGGCTAGTGGACTCCGATTAGGTGACAACTATCATAAGGTTCTGATTCTTCTATCAGCATGAACTAAGTGACATCTCCATATTCTTTCCTCAAAGGATCTCTAGGGAAATGATGATGCCAATACTTCTCTATATGCATCCGAGAAGTCTATCTCAGAGCTAGAGTCAGTTCTACCATCTTCCCTCTATTCTACCCAATCGGTTGGTAAATTCATCACTCTCTCCAATATCCTTACTTCCCTTCTTTGTCTTCTTAGTTCTTGATGAGCTATTGTATAAGCTTGCGTATCAATACGAGATCTATCCCTTTGAATTCTCTTTGATTCTCTTGTCTCGATGCACTAGTTGGAGGGTCATGATCTCTCTAAGGATTATGAGGATTCTCTAGCTCATCATCATCACTACTATCTATACTAAGCTCTCTTACCAACCATGACATTCCTTCATCACTAGAATTCATCATGTCTAAAGCTTCTACATCTTCATTTGTCATTGGTTGCTCATTCGATGGGGGTGGCAAACTTGTGCTTGCACCTTCATTTCCTCCCCATATCTTGGAGTTAATCCTTCAATCTCCTCAGGTTCATCTTCAACCTCTCGTAGTCTAACTTCTCATTGTTCATCCAGTCTTCGTATGGTACCATCCAACTCCTGGATGAGTTGTTCCCTCAACCTCACATTGTGACTCCACAATGTTTGATACTCTTCTTGCAATTATTGAATTTGCATTCTCATCCTCTACTATAATAGCCCAATCTGAGCCAATGGAGAAAGTCCAACTAATTCCTCATCTACAGTTTCATCCCTATCATCCTCTAGAATTTCCATTTTGAACGTGTCCACTCTATCCTCATTGTGCACTATTAACCTTATCCTTCTTCATCCTTCAGTCTATCGAGGTAGTTCCCTATGCTCTACTCGTGGGTACCTCATGTTCATAGTTCTAGGTAATAGTGCTATCTCTTGATAGCTACTCGGTCCTAGAGAAACCCACTCCTCTTCTTCTCATATGGTCCCATCCACCCTTCTGACATGTACTCGTATCCTTCTTCTTTCACCAGTTCGAGGTGTCAACTCTTGTTGTTCAACTATTAGTTGTGTCTCCTCCCCTTCTACAAATAAGCATGTGAGTCCCATATCAGGTTCTTCCTATGATGGACCTAGCTCATGGTGAGCCTCATCTTGAGCTTTCACTCATCTTCATCATTCAATTTCTTCTGAAGCAATGAATAAACATTGTACCTTATAAGGCTTCAACTTTGAGCCATTTACAGTATTGGGTACCTCTATCCCATTCAAGTTCTACAGCTTAACTACTCCATTACTCATTACTTCAATTACTTTATAAGGACCAAGCCATAACATCTTCAACTTACCTAGCTTGATTTCCCTCTTTCCATTAAACTTTAGAACTAAGTCACCGAGACTAAGTTCCAACTTCCTCAAATGCTTGTCATGCCATGCCTTCCATATTTTTTGAGCTATCTCAATCGCCCATTGTGCCATGACTCTCCTTTCATCTAACTTGGTTAGTGTCATCAGTCATTCCTCCAAACTTTCTTGATCTCCCAAGCGATGCTCTACCGTGACTCTCAAACTTGGTATCAAGAATTCGACTAGCACCACTACTTCCTATCCATACATTAGTTGGAAAGGTGTATGTTCCATTGTTGGTTTAAAAGTTGTTCTATATACCCACAAAATGGATGGTAACCTTTCCTCCCAGTCTGCTCCCTCTATTCCATAGGTTTTATACAGAGTAGATACTAAGACTTTATTTGTCGCTTCCGCCTACCCATTCGCTCTGGGGTAGTACGGACTAGACAATGAATGTAAAATCTTGAACTTTATTGTCAGCATCTTGATAATATCATTAACAAAGTGTCCCCCACGATCACTTGTTATTTGTAGTGGAATACCAAATCTTGTGATTACCTGCTCATACAAAAATCTCATTGTACTTTTGGCTGAATTATCAGGTAATGCTCTTGCTTCAACCCACTTTGTTAGGTATTCTGTTGCTACTACGATGTATCTACACTTCCATTTCTAAGATGTTTTTAATGGTCCTACGAAGTCCAATCCCCACCATTCAAACAACTCTTGTGGTTGTGATGGATGTAAGGGCATAAAGTCCCTCCTGACTGGCTTCCCTACTCTTTGGCAAGTATCGCATGCTTTCACATGCTCCTTTGCATCATTATACAATGTGGGCCACCATAGCCCTGCTAGCAATACTTTTCTAGTAGTCGCATCTAGTCCCATATGTCCTCCTACTAAGCTTGCATGGGCTTCTTTCAATGCTACCTTGACTTCTTCATCCATTACACATCTCCGTAAGATACCATCACTTCCCATTTTATATAGTAATCCTGCTATTATCTGGAAAGGTGTTGACTTCATTATTACTTTCTTCTTTTTAGTTGTCATCATCTCTTGTGGCAACTCACCTATGGATAGATATTGGCCAACCAACTTGTACCATGATGGAACAACATTGATGGTGAATAATTGTGCATCTAGAAATTCATCAGGAACTCCTATTCTTGTAGGCTCCCCTGATCGTATCCGAGACAACTGGTCTGCAATTACATGCTTCTTACCAGGTCTCACCACTACTCAGAATACGAACTCCTGAAGGGTGATGAGCCACCTACTGACTCATCCTTGGATCACCGATTTGTTTATCAAGTACAATAGTGCTTGGTGATCAACATAGAAAGCAAAGGGATTTTCCAGTAGGTAATGCCTAAAATTTTGAATGACATATACCATTCCCAAAGCTTCCCTTTCTATTGTACTATAGTTTCTCTCTAGCCTTGACAAAAGGTGACTAGCAAATAAAATAGGTTGATCTAGCTTAAACTATCCTTCTTGTGCTAAAGCACATCCAATTGCAAAATTTGAAGCATCAACATGGACATGGAATTCCTTATCCCAATTAGGAAACACCAAAATTGGGCTACTCACTAACTTAGCCTTTAACTCCTCGAAGGCTCCTTGATGTTCCTCTATCCATATGAAAGGAATATTATTTTTCATTAAAGAATCTAATGGGTAGGATACATGTGCATAATTCTTGATAAACCTTTGGTAGTATCCTGTCGAACCAAGGAAGGTCTTAAGTGAACTCACATCAAATGGTTCTTCCATGTGTAATATCACATGGATCTTATCAGGATCTGTCTTCAATCCTTCACTGCACACAATGTGTCCTAACAATTTCCCATATGGTACCATCAAAAAATATTTCCCTGGGTTTAATGATATATGTGCATTTTTGCACCTACTCATACATTCACTAAGGGCAGGAAGATGATCCTTGATCTTCCCATAGATGGACCAATCATCCAAAAATGCTTTGAAGTTCCCCATTGCTAGTTGATCAAATATATACAGTATGATGCGTTGAAATGTAGTTGGGGCATTACAGAGCCCAAATGGCATTCGGTTATATGCATAGATGCCATTCTCCATAATAAATGTGGTCTTCAGCTTATCCTCCTCGATGATGCTGATTTGATTGTATCCCGAGAATCCATCCAAAAATGAATAGATCTCATGTCCTGCAACTTCTTCCAAGATAGAATCTATGAAGGGAATGGGGAAGGGATCCTTAATAGTTACAATGTTTAGACTCCTAAAGTCCACGCATATTCTGATCTTATCCACTTCCTTCTTCAAGGTGATCACTATAGGTGAAACCCATTCACTGTTTGTCACCCTGAATATAATTCCTGCTTCTAGCATCTTTTCTATCTCTGCATTCACTAATGCAGCATACTTTGGGTTCATTCTATATGGTCTCCTCCTTACTGGTTGAGCACCAGGAATTAGTGTAATCTTATGGACGCATAGTTCTGGTGGGATTCCTTTCAGGTCCTTATATGTCCATGCGAAGACATCCTTGTATTCCAAGAATATCTTAAAAGTTGTTGCCTTCAATACCGGATTCCAATCATCACCACAATGAATCAACCTAGGTTCCTCCTCCATTCCTAGATTGATGTCCACTATCCGAGGTCCCTCATATTTGATATTTTTTGGTTCACTCATAGCTTTCTCTACATTCTCGGGGTGTGTCGGTCTTGTATCAATCTCTACATCTCCTACTATATACTCTACAAAGCTTTTTGGAAATGTCCATTTCTCTTCTACTTCCTTCTTAGGTTCTTTACTAACCTTAGGTTTGTCTTATTTTTCCTTGATCTCCTCTGACTCAATACAGAGGCAGTTGGGCTGAAACATTTTGTACTCCTCCATTTTCCAATGAAGAAGTCCACTATCAGATCGAGCTTCATCTTCGCTACATTCATCTAGGTACAACATTCCTTCCCCATCAGGTTCATGCCCTTCATCTTCTGAGGAATTTTTTGATTCATCAGTTGTAGCTATATCTTCACTAACTCTTTGATTAGCTAAATTAATCATGTATTTATGTTGTCCCTTCTTAAAAGTGATCTGATTCTTTCCCCAATTGTGATTAACTTTGGCTACTCGTAGCCAACCTCTCCCCAAGAGAGCATCGTATGCAGGTTTCTGCATTGTAATCACAATGAAATCCAAGACAAATTCTTGTTCAACTATCATTACTTGTTGTGTTATTAAGACTCCTTTTATCTCAATGCCATTATAGTCAGCACCATATAACCAGAAGCTCGATGCCCATAGAGATGGAGCACCTAGTTCTAGCCAAGTTCTCTCAGGTAGCACATTGACGTTGGATCCTCCATCCATGATAACTTGTGTCAATTTGTGTCCTAAGATCTCCATATGTAGTAATGCAAGTTTCTTTCCCACATCAATCATTAATACAGTTGGATCCATAAATTGATATTTTCGCTCCTCTTCCTAAATTGGTTGGCTCTGTACTCCCATCACCTTATATGGTTGCAATTCTTCCACCATTACCTTCTATAATGTTGGAATAGCTTCTAACAGGTTGGATACTTTAATTTCCACTATGGTATCCAAAACCTGTGCTACCAGATTTTGCACAACTACCTCCTGATCTGATGGTTTTCTTAATTCCTTACCTACTCTCAATTCTGCTTGTTTAATCTTCTCAGCTTCCTCTTGCAATATTTTCTTTGCTACTTGCCAACATTGCTTTTCTTTTGTTAGCTCAAGATACTTATCCTTCTTAGCCTGATTTCTCATCATGACTAAAACTTCCTGAGTTTCCTCCTTAACTTGAGGAACTTCAATGTCCAAATAACTAACATTCTATGGGTTACTCGAACTCACCTATTTTGGATAATTCTCTTCTTTGTGGTTCCCCGGACCACACCATCTACACATATGTGTAGTGCTTGTTTGTGGTGTCTCTTGCCTCAGAGGTGCAGGATAATTTTTCACAAAATGCCCCCATTCCTGGAAATTGTGACATTGTATGATCGGTCTTCCTTTCGAATCATACTGTAAATGACTTTGTCCTCCTTGTCGATTACCTTGGTTCGATCTTCCACCTCGTCTGTTATTTCTATAACCGCCACTTGTCGCTTGTTGCCCATTTCCTTGGGTCTTCGATTTCTCTTCCTACTCCTGGATTGACAATACTTGTGGGTGTATTCTTGCATTATATGGACATAGCATTACCTCATGCCCCATCACATTACAAATATGACAATAGTCATTCCTCAAACATTTCATATTTGTATGTCCCTCCATTTTGCATTCCATGCACCACATATCATTTCTATCAGGTTTGACCTTTTGTTCTTTTACGAATTTATCAAACTCCTTGCAAAATGATGCTACCATCCTCTATATAGTGTCATCTTCTTCACTATCTGAATCCTTCGACTTGGGATGAGACAGGATTCCCGTATACATTTGTTTTGATTCACTCTCAAAATTCTTTGCATGCTTGAGCGCTTCTTCATATGTTTCTGATGGTACTACCTTCATATTTTTCTTATATTTTGGGAGTAATCCATCTACGAACCACCATTTTACTAGAACATCTACCAATGGCATCTGCATCTTATCGACTAATTGCTTTAGTCTACGGTTGTAGGATTTCACATCCTCATCGACTTTTTGCTTCGTCACGCAAAGTTCCATAACAATGTCTCCATCATCCTTTAAAGGTCAAAATTCTTCAATGAATTTCTCCTTTATCTGATTCCAAGTCTAAAAATCTATGTTATTTTCTCTCTTCAAATACCAATCAATTGCCAATCCTCTCAAGGTAGCAGGAAATAGGATTACCCAATCCTCAAGTCTATCTACACCATTTGCTCTCCAAATGGTTATGCAAGTCCCTATATGCCATGTGGGGTCTTCCTTACCCTCACCTAAAAATGGTGGACATCTTTGTTTGGCTGCCCTGTTAGCCATCTTAGGAGAGTCATCACTATCACTTGAGGTATCCCATGGAATCTCTGTCTGATTCCTCCTTGGGGGTGTCTTACTCCCATTGTCATCAGAAGTATCAATTCGAGGTATCTTGTTTTGTCCCACCACTCGATGACCAAATTCTCATGCATCTTCACTTTGCGACCTCCTTCACTGATGTGAGGGAGATGGTCTTGGTCTGTCCTCCTGAGACCTCACGTCCTGTTGCTCTGGTGCCTGACTCCCATCCTCCACACTCTCTTGCAACCCTTCTATCACTTTCTCAGGTGTCACCATCCACTCTCCATCATCTTGCACTTTTCCTTTGTCAACCCTTGCCTCTACGCTTGGTGGTTCTATTTCCTCGTCTTCTGTCTCTATCAACAATGCCTCAAAGTCTCCTTCTTCGGATGTCCAAACTTGCTCTATCTCTGGTTCTTGAGTACTACGGTCTGAGTTACTTGTGTTTTCTCTTTGAGAAATCCTTATGCTCCTTCTTACTAGAATGTTATCTCTTAGTTCCCATCTCCCATGACTTCGTGCACTGGTGTCCATCATTCACCTCTAGTCTCAATATTCAATCTTCATCAATTTTGACCCATTTTAACAAAAAATGCCAGATTCGATAAGGCAACGGTGCCAAATGTAGCATAAGGGTGGATTATTCCTAATGGGGAGGTATTTTCTAGAGCTAATAATGATCAATAGGTTAAACCCAACTCAATTACCAAATCGTACGGTCGTATGCTCACTCAAACTACCCTTGTACGAACTATAATCACCTTGTACGGTCATCAAATGCCTACACTATATGATCTCAAATCATACAATGTCAAATATGGTATGATATTACACATATAAAAACTGATAGATTCAATTTTGGAGGTTGTCATACATAGTTTTGTAATCGATCAAGTCGATTCCCCAAAACTACCAAATCGGGTAAGTTTCTCTCGATCGCCTATTTTACCAAATCGGGTAAAAGTGCTTTGTACGATTTGTAAGGAAAATGATGTATGATTTGTATGAACTAATGACACAGTATGATGCTAGTATAGATGTTCCATTGCTCCAATCTCTCTCCAGGATGTTTTGTAAGGGTTTGATAGACCAATCAATGCAATCTCCACAATAGGCAAAACATCTTAACCAGGTTGTTGAGAGATCCCATGTGTCTGATTACATCCAAAAATCATACAATATCATTCAATACATCTTCCTTGATACTTCCATGCTTCTAGATCATTCTCTAGAGTTCACCAGTACCAGATTCTACCACAAGGTTGCAACAATGCATAAAACTAATCTATAACAATCAATAGAAAACACAAACACATCATATTCATCCATAAATCACTGTTCATCATTACCAAGATCATACACAGTCATCCAAAACCATCATTATGCTCATTGATGTCTATGGATTCGATTACAATATGGAAAAATATATCAATGTAATTGTAATAACTCAGAGAATCAACAACTACAAGTACTATCTCTTAACTCTAGCAACTAGACCTATAATTTTGAAAATGGGGCCTTATATAACATTGCCTAGGCCATTCCAAAGTGGTTCCTGAGATAATCCATTATTTACAACTGCCCATATACAACTGAATACATTAAATTGGCTTTTTACTAAGTTTAACACCTTAGTTAGCAAATCTATGCGCCATTTCACTTTGAAATTACATTTCCCTTGCATTTGGGTGAATTTCGGTGCACCTTGTATGATTTGCCACTACCTTGTATGATTTTCCATTCCAGTTGTATGGTTTTCTCCCCACTGTATGATTTACAAAACTTGGGCAAACTGTCACTTGTGTCAAAACTATCAAAATTGAGCAAATCCCTTTGATCACTTCTTCTTCTTTGGGAGGTGGATTTTCTGCCTACATCACGTACTTCGAGGCATCTTATTTCAATACATCAGTTGCTACTTTCTTTTGTCAAATCTACGGATCCATCCAATTTTCCATCAGTATAACAGTGTTTACAGTCATTGGAAAGCATTTTTTGAGCCTGACTCAAATCCAATGTCAATTTTTGGTTTTATGAAGACCTATTAAAATTTATCATTTTGGTATTCTTATTTTGTAACAGGAGTACATTTTTGATTATACCTTATACTCTTGGTTCTTTCCCTCTTTCTCTTCCACCCTTATACACATTGGGGACCAATGCTTTCTTAGTGGGGAGGAATGATAGGGAATAATGTATTACCATTACTTGTTAGTTGTAACGGATAAGGGTCATCAATATTTAATACCATCTTATCTAATTGAAGCTTTGTAATGTCTATTTATAGTCATAATTTGGTAATACAATTCATTTTTCATTTGTGTAAACCTTTGGTTGTCTATTTGTAATTGTGTGTTCCATATCAGATAAGTTTCTAATTTGGGACAATTATCACCATCTAACAACAAGTCCAACAAGAACAAGGGTTTGGCAAGAAGTATATCAAGATTTGAAGAAGAGATTTGAAGGTCTCAGGACATTTAGATTATTGAGAAAGGAGACAATGTTGGAGATCAAATTTGAAGTTAGAATTTGACAAGGAGATTGTAGGAGAAGAGAAGATTGAGGAGCCCAAAGTTTTGGGAAATCTAAGGTTAGCCATAAAGTTTTGAAGGATAATTTGTAGAAGAATATTGAAGGGTTTAGAGCAAAGTTTGAAGAGTTGCAGGAGATCAGATTGAAGGTAGCATAGAGCTACAATTTGGAGAAGTTTTGTGTAGATTTTGGAGTACCTATAAATAGGAGATTGAAGCTGTTTAGACAACAACAAAAGCTAGCATTTTGAAGACTCTTGTTGTAGGTTTATGAATACCACTTGGGGTAGCATTAATAGCTTCTAGTTTCAATATATGAGAAGACAAATTTGGAGGAGATTCAAAGCCACGAAATCATATTTATGGATAACATTGGAGGTAGATAAAGAGCTACAGATTTGGAGAGGTTTGGAGTAGTTTTGTGAAGGATAGTTTGGTAGAACACAAGGAGAAGCTGAACAACAAGTGAAGAACACAGACTTATACTGATAGGGAGGGTGAATAGTATAAGATCAACTTTTACTTTTCTTTCCCAAATAATATTATCCAATATTATCAATGGAAATATCAACAACAGTAATCAAAGCAATGCACAAATCATCACACACAATAGAGACATCAATTTAATGTGGTTCACCCAATGTGGGCTACTCCACGAAGAAAATATTTTCACTAAAATTTTCTTAACAAATATCTTGGGAATCACTTCCCTATTACAATGTTTATGGACCTCTGTCCAAAGGAGACACCAATCCCCTAATGCTCTGATTTGTGGATTACTCTCCACAGGAGAACTCCTTCCCATTTTCTTTGGTTTGTGGAACTTGATCCAAGAGAACTCTTTCTCTTCAACTGGTTCATGGATCTCTCTCCATAGAAGAACTCTATCTTCCTAACCGGTTCATGTATCACACTCCATAGGAGAACGCTTTCCCCTTTCTCTGGTTCATGGATCTCTATCCATAAGATAAATCTTTCCCCTATGATCTGGTTGATGATATTCTAAAAGACTTTTACCCCACTACTTTGGCTTGTGTATCTCTCTCCACATAAAATATTTATCCTCATTGCCTTAGCTAATCTATCTCTATCCACTAGAGATTTTTGTCCTCTTCTCTATCACATCCAAAGCTTGCTCTCAATTTTGTCTCAGATATGCACCAAATTTTATCCCAATTATAGTACAAATATGATCATAAATAACTATCTCAAATCTATCCTCAAGCCTTAACACAAAGCTTGATCCAATCACAAATCAACTCTGCTTAGATTTCCCCCAAGCCTTAATACAAAGCTTGAATAAATCAACAAATCAAATAGCTCAAATATACCTCCAAGCCTTCTCAAATACTTGCTCAAATATGCCTTCAAGTCCTCTTAAGGACTTGCTCAAATCTGCCTTCAAGCCTTCTCAAAGACTTGCTCAAATCTGCCCTCAAGCCTTCTAAAAGACTTGCTCAAATCTGCCCTCAAGCTTTTACACAAGCTTGCTTAACTCTGTCCTCAAGTCTCCTTAAATACTTGCTCAATTCTGCTCTCAAGCCTTCATAAAGACTTGCTCAAATCTGCCTTCAAGTCCTCTCAAGAACTTACTCAATTCTGCTCTTAAGCCTTCATAAAGACTTGCTCAAATCTGCCTTCAAGTCCTCTCTAGAACTTGCTCAATTTTGCTCTCAAGCCTTCACAAAGACTTGCTCAAATCTGCTCAAACACATGCTCAAAACAGCTCACAAGATATGCTCAATCAATCTCAAATCTTGCACATAATGTTATCAAATGCTTTGTCTAATATTCAAAGTAATTCCTTTAACTTGAAGCAATTTAGACATATTCTATTCAAAATTCGTTTAACCTCTGAAACATATAGAGAATGATGTACTCTATAAAAAACTCAATATGTTCTACTCAATCATTAAGTCTGTCACTTTCACAAATTTGATTTCTAATATTTGCACATTCACTTTCAATATCACTCAAAACTAATGCTCAAGATGTTTCACTCAATCATTCAATCAATGAAACACAACTTGCTCACTAATCATAAACAAGTATTTTCATACTTCTTAAAGAAAAGAGCACAATGTGGATCTCAAACCCTAACTCAAATAATCTTCAATCTCTATCTCAAATGTTATCTAAACATTCACCAATGAAGCATATAAAAACTTACTCAAATATTTCCAACAATGCTTATCAAACAATCCTTTTCACTCCACCTTATATTTCACAACATTCAATCCAACAACACTTCAAATAAAGGATGATGTGCCCATACCTTTTTGCTTTGATGGAGATATGTCTTCAAAACCTGTCTCACTCACAATATATTTTGCAACTATAAAAGGTTAGCACAACACTTATTTATGAGTTAGCAAACCTTCAATATGTGTGCCCAATTAAATTCGAAATCACTCTCTTGGTTTCTCAAATTATTGCATCAACTCATATAATCAAACCCTTCAAAATATTTTAGCAAAACATACAAACAATCAAAATACCTCATACACCTTTTAACTTCCTCTTAACACATTCAAAACAAAATCAGCAAGGATTCTTATTACTTCAATAATTCACTTTCAAACTAATTCACTATAACTTCCTTCAAAACTTAAATGTATGGAATAAAAAGAAATTATTCTCTTATATCTTCCACTTATCAAAAATGCATTTCCAAAAGAAATATAACCACCATTCAAAATAATATTACAAAGAACTAACAACTTCACTAAAGCCAAATTATTTCAAACCCTTTTTATGGCAAAAATAAAAATTAATTTTCAAACCTTATACCTCCCAAGTTAGGCGCATACCTTGTAACTTAGAACCTTAGGCGTCAATTTATTTAACCAAAAATTAATGCCTTGCACACTACCTCCCGCGGGAATAGAACCCCCGCTCATTTGGCACTTGCGCCTTAGCCACGGCCAAACCGTTGTGTGAGCTAAGTGCGCGCTCGAAATATTTATCGTGCCCACTACTCTTTATACCTTCTACTAGCACCAAAACGTGTTACAAACACAAACATTTCTTCTCTGTTGTCATCGGAAATCAAACGCAAGACCTACCGTCCGCTAAGACTTAACGCTACCAAACCCATCGCTAGGCCAACCACGTGGTTGGTGATAGAGGCATGCACCCTTGCCTCTTTATTTTTCACGTTTTCCTTTATGCCTTTAAAATTAAAAACCTTCGACCTTCTTTGCTCATGAAATTCGCATCAATCGATTAATTCAAACATTCGTACATGCATTCGAGAGACTTGCTTTTGGCCTTCAAAACTTTATGGTATAAATACCATTTTTCCTCCTTGCTTGGACGTCGGTGAAAATTAAACATTTAAATTTTATTCTTAGCACCAAACCCACTTAGGTTTATAAAATTATTATAATATAAATATTATAATTATTTTATAATTAACCTTAGGCTTTCTCTTAACACTTTAATATTATAATATTATTTCCTTTGGGCCTAGGTATTTCCTTCCTTCACCTTAGGCTTTCTCTTGACAACTTTAATATTATAATAATAAATATTATAATATTATAATAATAAATATTATAATATTATTTCCTTTGGCCCTAAGTATTTCCTTCCTTTGGGGTATTTAGACAATATTTTGACCAACCATATGAAGCTTTAAACTAAATCTCTTGGGCTTAAAATATAAATATTTTAACCCTCCTTTTGTCAATTTCCTTGCACTGAGATGAATTGAATTTTGACATCAATGACAATATAACTACTCAAAATTTCCAACAGCAAGCAAGGCTACAAATCTAGTAAGAGTTAGAGCAGAAAAGTGAAGGAGAATAGAGGTGCAAAGTTTACAAGTTTGAGATAGAAAGTTGGGTGAATGAAATCACCAACAAAATTAGCAAAATAGAGAATAGAAAGTTATGCAGTATTGGTGAAATATAAATCTATTAGTTGAATATTGAAATCAGCTATACATCAAGTTTTAAGAGAACCATATTATCATTATTTGAAAATAACAAATTTGAGAACTTAAAGGAGTTATTTAAATCAAGGTGTTAGTAGTATTTACACTTTAAGATCTACTAAGATAAATAGTAAAACAAATGAGGAATAAGAAGTACATAGTATTGTTAATGAATGCTATGTTATAGTCCTTAAGCATTGCAAATTTACTAAAGCAAGTGAAAGCAATAGTTTAAGCTAAGTGAAGACCGAATAAGGGTTAGAAATTTGGCAAAAATTTTAAGTGTCAAAAGACACTAGAACAAGCATAAGCATCTTGGATGAGCACAAGTATCGAGAAGCGTTGAAGGCATCATTGTAGAAGGATAATCATCATTCAAAAGAGCAAGAGGAACCACCACTCAAATGAGTGTTACCATTGCTCTAAGGAGGGAAAGCGATCAAACTCTACACCATTGTAGAGACATGGACATAAGCTCCACACCATTGGAGATACGTAAACGAGCTCTACATTGTTGGACACCATTGAAGAGACAAAGCCACCTGTGAAAGCATTAAAGCAAAAAAAAGACATCTACCTTTTAAGAAGAACCTTACTACTGTGAAAAGTAAGTGCAGGAATACATTGAGGCAAACGTATTAAGGCATGGAATGAGATAAGTTTTGGAATAGTGATAGGTTACATTGAAAGTAACTAACAAACGTAGGAGGACCAATCTACATGCATGTGCCGCATTGTTGAATGTTGGAAAAGCATTGAAGGAGAGTTACAAGTAATGCTCATTGCCACAATAACATCCACTAGAGAAGGAAAATGCATTGCAAGAGAAGTAGAAGAGTTGGGGTGCCAAGTGGCACATACAAAGTAGGAACGTGAAAGGTCTAGCGCCCAGTCTGCCAAGTGGTAAGCATAAACTAGAAGGTCAAAGGTTTGTTCATGCCTAGTCAAGGAAACATCTTCCCAAGGTGCCAAAACATAAGGAGTTTATTAATGGAGATGGTAGATTAGTGCAAAGAAGAATGTGCAAAGATAACCATCGATTGGATGTAGTAAGAGAGAATATTTGAAGGTTAAAAAGTTGCATAGTGAAGCTAACATTAGTGCATAGGTTAATTAAATCCAAGGTCGGATAAATTATTCCTCCACCAAACCAACGTATCAGGTAGAGATTGCACATGTGGATAAAGTGCCATTCATAGACGTACGCGACGAAAAAACTTGCAGAGAAGAGGTCAAGTATTGTTGATCCGATAATTCAACTCTAAGCCTAAAGTAATTTATTTCATTCAAATTACTCATAAGCTTGAGTTAGGAGTAATAAGGAATTTTATAAGGTTATTATTTTCTAAGGTGAAAAGCAATGGTATTTTGAGAAGAATAAGTTCATATTTGAAACCTAGATATAATAGCAAACTGAAGGATTATTAAAGGAGTAATTCTTTAGTAGAAGACTTTGGAGAAATATACATAATTTTTTTGTAATTCAATTATTTAAAGCAACAAAACCATTTTAATATTTGCAATTTAATTAAGTTGGAGTAATAAGGATTTCTACAACAAATTATATTTATAATAATTGTAAATATATTTCCCTATATTTCTAAGCTTTGAGGTATAAGGTTAATCAAGACATCACATAAGTTATTTCTCTCATAATTTCAGTTACTTAAAGGCCCTAATTATGCATCATGGAAAAACAAAGTAAGATTTATGTTGATAGTAGAAAATTTTTGGGATATAGTTAAAGGGGAAAAAACTAAACCTACTAGAGATGCAAGAGAAATTCATAAATATGAAGAAGATGAAGCAAAAGCTCTAATAAATTTTGCAATTATAGATGAAATTCAGTTATATATTAGTTCAACAAGAACATCTATGGATGCATAGAACACTTTAGCTAAAATATTTGAAGGAAAGAACAAAGCTACTATTCTAAATCTTCAAACTCAACTACATTCTCTAAAAGTTAACAGAGGAGAAAGTATAGAATTGTTTCTAAGTAAAGTAGCATATATAAAGGGAAAGTTGTTGATATTAGGAGAAATAATAGAAGTCAAATTTCTGCTTCAAGTAGTTTTGAGAGCAGTTCCTGAAAATTATAAGCACTTGGTTACATCTTTACAGATTCTAAGTAAAGATACATTATTTGATGAATTGGTTAATATACTATAAGAATATGAAGTGATCAATTTAGTTAAGTATTGAATACTAATAATGCATTAGTCTTGAAATATAATCAAAAAGGAAACATTGCTTCTATTTAAAAAGACAAACCTAAATGGAATGATTGATATTGACATATTTGTAAGAAAAGAGGTCATAGTACAAGTTATTGCAGATTTAATCTAAAGAATCAATTCCAAGGGAATCAAATGAATCAACCAAATAGGTTATTTCAACCAAGGTAATATCCAAATCAATATAGACCACCTCAGCCATAATTTTAGTGACAGTACAATCCTCTTCAACTACAATATAGAGAAGGAAGTCAAAAGGGTAATCTAGTCCAAGAGATACAGGAATTAGAGGAAGTTACAAAAGAGAATGAATCCAAAGCCCTGTCGGTTGTGGTTTACGATGATATTAATCATTTGATTGATCAGGATACATATAAGGAAGAGAACAAAGAAGAGCACAAGTTCTAATAGGAGATTGAAGATCCATATTGAAGATAAGTCTTCAATAACCAAATAATGTAATACGAGGGGTTTTGGAGTATATTACATTATCTGGTTCATGTCTTAGATTAGGATTTACTTTATGTATTGTAATAAATGCACAAGGGTGCATAATATTTAATAATGTAAATATGCATATTTTTCCATGTGTACGTGAGTCCATAGAATAGGAATTTGAATAGTCTAGAAGTGGAAAGGCCAAGAGTGCTTCATATGAAGAGTCACATTACATTATATATACATGGTAATGTGGAGATGTAAAGTGACATGACTTGTAATAACATTACTTGGTTCTTTTAGTGTTATGGCTCCATTTTCGCGAGCTTTCCTTTATGATATATTTAGGAGTAGTTATTAGAGTTATTTCTCTATTTCATGCTTGCAAAATATTTCCATTGTCATATACATTAGTTTAGTACTTTATTTCATATATGTAAGTTTGTTTATCTTAAGTAATAAGCCTCAAAAGCTAACAATTTTCTTATCAGTTTTAGATAAACTTACTAGTTCTTCTCACGATCCTCTATTAAACCGCCTCTATTGGATAGCCTATTTGTACATTTATTCCCTTCCCTTAACATTTGTGTAAACTCAATTTCTTCAAACTCTATAGAAGGATCTTGTGTTTCCACAATGATCTCTTGTATGTTCTATGGAGCCTTTGCTTTCCTCAAAATTGTATTTTTTTTGGCTAGATAATAAAGGGTCGTACTCGGGTCCCCCACCCTTGAAAAATTACATCTCTCTTTTTTGAGATTTTATAAATAGATACACTTATCATCTCAATTGAGATGCTATAGCTAGAAACCTACATCATTTTACATAAAATGTCTAAATTATTGATTTTCATTTTCTGGATCTTTTCAATTTTCTATATGAATACAATTAATCCATAATTTAGCATCTTTCTTGACATTTTTCTTTAGCAGCCTTCACAATACCAAAACTTCACCCCTACTATCTATGCCTTGCATCTTAGTAGATTAATATTTCCAAAAAAATACACTATCATAGTCTGCTTTACCAAATATGGATTGATAATTTCCTTCTTGAAACACAAGTGCAACCACAAAAATTATATTAAATAGTCTAAATGACAACACGTTATTATTACAAAATAAAGCAAAAATTACCAATGGAAAACATTAAAGTAAAACGTAATCATTAATTGATTTAGACAATCAAATTTTTTTGTCAGCTTCAACTAAACTTTCTACTTCCTCTAACCATGGAAAGGAGAATTTAACTTCACTATCCTCAATCAAACCCCTTTATTGGTAGGATTATCTACACATTTGTTTCATTTTCTTAATATATGTGTAAACCTAATTTCTTCAAACTCTTTAGCAAGATCTTCAATTTCCACAATTATCTCTTGTATGTTCCATGGAGCCTTTGCTTTCCTCGAAATTGCATTTATTACTATGGGAGAATCACATTCCATCCATACTCTATTCCATTTTATTTTCTTACATAGTTTAAACCCTTCTAAATCTGCCCAAGCTTCAACTTCATTATTTGTCTTAAATCCACTATTGAAAGCACAATGAGACAAAATCTCTCCTTTATTATTTCTAATTATTCCTCCTCCTCCTGCTTGTCTTGGATTTCCTTTAGATGATCCATAAAAATTCAATTTAACCCACTCCACATCTGGTGGTTTCCACTTTATATTATTTGCCTTATTTTTGCTTCTCTTGTACCTAACATCATAATTCCATTTAATGACTTGACTCCATCTATCAAGGCTCTCTACTTATGAATTAGGGATTGGGTGAGTTGATAGGGTTGGTTTAGACTCCTCTATGGCTAAACATATCTTCTTTTTCATTATCTCTGATCTGCTTTCTTTTCCTTTAAATATTATTTTATTCCTTTCTAGCCATATAGTACAAAGAATTGTATCTTTTGATATATCCCATATTGTCTATAAAATCTCACTTTTATAAGTGCTTTGCCATTGCTTTAACCAATATTCAATTTTGCTATTCATCACCATGCATTTACCAAACATATTTAGAATTCATTGTCATAGATTTCAAACTATTGAGCAATGTCCCAAGAGATGGTCTATACTCTCCTCCTCCATTTTACAAAAAATACATTGAGAGGGGACATGAAAACCCCTTTTCATAAGGTTATCCCAAGATAAAATTCTTCTATGACCTACTAGCCAAACAAACATTTTGACTTTAGGAATGCTTGGGCTATCCCAAATATCTCTCCACATTCTAGTGACATTATTATTTTGTTGGTGTTGTACATTATATCCACTTCTAGTTGTGTATTCTCATGAGTTATTCAAATCCCAAATAAATTTGTCCTTGGCTCCCCTTGGAATAATCACAGTTGTAATATTTCTACTCAATTGCCTCCTCGCATCAATGTCATGTATACTTGTAAAAAAATATTCTTTCCATTTGTATCTTCCTTCTTGATCCTTGTACAAAATATTTGAAACCCTATCACCATATTTGTCTTAAAGCAATCTCATACAAGGTTTCAAAATTGGATCTAAATTGAGTGGTTTTTTATTACACCAAGTATCCATCCAAGTAGAATTTTTTTCTCTAGTTCCCACCACCCATATTAAACCTTTAATCATAAGATCAATACATTTTTTTAAACCATTCCAAAGAGCATAACAATTTGGTAGAGAGAATGCAGTAAATATTAAACTTGGGTTATGGGGATCAACATACTTAGAAGAATTCTTGCCCATTGTATTTGACTCTCTTTGTACAATATCCATATAACTTTTCCCCTAAGAGCTAAGTTTGCATCTGTAAGAACTCTTAAACCAAGACCTCCCCTAGTTTTATCATCACACAACTTGCTCCATTTCACCAAAGGAAATTTCCTTTTATCATGTAAACCCGACCATAAATAGGATTGCATAATATAGATTAAACTTTTTTCAACTTATTTTGGCATAAAATACAATGACGTATAATATGTTAGAATAACTTGTAAGACTAACTTAATTAACTGCACTCTTCGTGCTAACGATAACAATCTACCTTTCCAAGCTGGAAGTTTATTCTGAACTTTACTAATAACAGGATTCCATAAATCTATCCTCATTCTCCCCTCAAATAAATGCATCCCTAGATAAGTTGTTGGCAACTTTGCCTCGTCCATTTGAAGCAACCTACAAAATCTTATTTTGATATTAGTAGGAGTGTTAAGGGAGTAAATTTTGGATTTAGTCCTATTAAATTTTTTACCCTTAAGCTCTTTCATACTCTTTTAAAAAGTTATTCAAATCTATAGTCTCATTTATCCTTTCCCTTGCAAAAAGGGTTGTATCATCTACAAACTATTGATGAGTGATGTTATCAATGTTATTACTAACCTTAAGTCCACTTATAATCCCATATTTGTAAGCCTTCTTTAAGTTCCTACTCAAAACGTCTGCCATAATACTAAACAGATAAGGAGATAGAGGATCTCCTTGTCCAAGGCCTCTCTTGGCTTTAAAAGATTTATTCACTAACCCATTGACCAACACTAAAAAATAAATTGTAGAGACACGAGCTTTAATCCATCTAACCCATTTTTTCTCGAAACCAAACTTATCTAAAACTACAAAAAGAAAATCCCATTTAACCCTATCATAGGCTTTACTCATATCAAGTTTTAGGATCATTACTTTCTCTTTTCTTAAAGTTATTGAATGTATAACTTCATGAACTACTATGATACTGTCCAAAATTTATCTTTCTTTCACAAATTCTCCTTGCTCTTTTGAAATGATATTATCTAGTAATAGCCCTAATCTATTCGCCATCACTTTGGAAATAATCTTATATGCCATATTACATAGACTTATGGGTCTAAAAGAATCAAACAATTCAACATCCTTCTTTTTTGGAATTAGGGTAAGATATGTTGCATTTAATTTATAAGGTGTGTTGTTTTAACCTAGACTATTCCACTACCACCAACAAAGAATCCTTCACTATATCCCAATTATGTTGGTAAAAAGTTGTAGAGAGCCCATCTAGACCTGAGGATTTATCCTTATTAAAAGATAAAAGAGCTAAATTAACTTATTCTAGAGTAATAGGCTCCATCAGTTTCCTATTGTCTTCATTTGTTATAACTGAAGGAACATCTTGAAGAATTTTATCATTAAGAACTTTGGTCTCCTTTGAACCTAGAATATTATGATAAAAAAACTTTACCTCTTTTCTAATATCACTCTGATCTTCAATCCAAACCCCTTCTATTGATTTAATTCTACTAATTTTGGAATTTGATCTATGTACTATAGCCATCATATGAAAAAACTTTGTATTTTTATCTCCTTTTAACCAAGTCTGTCCTAATTTTAATCTGTAGAATTCTCTTCCTTACTCAAAATATTATGATATTTACTAAGCAACTTCCTTTCCTCTAAGCTTGGATTATTATGATCACCTTTTTGGAATTTTGAAAGTTTATCTTTTAGTTCTTCTTTCTTCTCAAAAATATTTCCAAAGGTGTTCTTGTTCCATTCTTTTAATCTAGATGTCATAGATTTAATTTGATTTGGAAGAGCATACAACCCACCATTACCTAAAGAATTCCATGTTTGAGTTATCATATCAACAAACTGAGGATGGTCTTACCACATCTATTCATATTTAAAATAAGATCTTTTTTGAATTCACTAACCACCATTTTAACTCTTATTGGCTAGTGATCTGAATCAATCCTTGTTAAAGTATTAATTTTAGCACAAGTTCCTTCATCCAAAGAATGATATGAGAGAATTAATCTATCTAATTTTTCTGCTATTAGGTTATGGTTTCTCTTGTTTTTGGTCCAAGTATAGTTGTCTTCTTCAAACTCAACATCCCATATATTATTGTTTTGAATAAAAGTTGAGAAATCTTTCATACTTTGGGTCAATTTCCTAATTTCCCCAAATTTTTCATCCAGCTTGGTTATGGAATTAAAATCTTCAATGATCATGAATCGAGTTTCTTGGTCTTTACTTCTCATAAAGGCTTCAATCCCACTCCAAACTTCTAATCTACCTAACTGAGTTGTAGGTCCATAAGCATTGATAATGATGAAACAAATGTATGCAAAGAAGCAAGTGACTAAAGAGGCTATCCAATGCCTAGTTTTATGAATGGTTACACAAGAGGTTCTACAAGGATTCCAATAAGTTAGAATTTCCCCTGACACTCCTTCAAAATCCATAGCATCCCATTCACATCTTGCCCATACTACTTTCATAGTTTTTGAAACTTCTTCTTTTGCAATTTTAGTTTCTTGGATACAAATAATATCAGGTTTATTACTTAAACATAAACCTTTAATACACCTCTGCTTTGAGGGGATATTAGCACCCCTTATATTCCATGAGATGATAATCATGTCTCATTAGAGGCTTTTGGCCCCGCCTGCGTATTACCAATATCATTTTGTTGTTTGGTAAAGAGAAGTTCAACCAACTTAGTTTGTGTTCCTTTCTCTATGTTTGCTCTTGCTTCCCTGGACCTTGCTTGATAATTTTAGGCTTTTCCTCTTTTTGCTTTTCCTATATAAGTAGTAGGTCTTATTATTCTATTCCTCAATATTCTTTTACAATTTTGTTTTTCATCATATTTATCCTCTCCTGGCTCTATTATAGAAGCTTTTGACTTATCCTGCTCATTTTCTGGCATTTCCTTATTAATGGCAAAGGTATTAACTTCTAAAACTACATTTTCTTTACCAAAATTTTCCCTCCTGAATGGTGTATGGTACTTCAAGAGAGTCTTCAAAATTTGACGAGACACATTCCTTAGGTTCATCGAGAATGTTCTTTCTTAAATCAAGATCATACTGAATAGACGATTCCTTGTTAATATGTTGGAATTGTTGTAATGTGTCCTCTAAGTTTTGATCTACTTTTTCTTCATAGGCTAAAGCCTCAAAAGAGTTGGTATTTCTTCCAATATCCTTCCTTATTGGTCTCATTGTTGATTTTCTTTTATTTTTCTAGATCTATGTTTTGGAAGTTGAAAACCATCTTCATCTATAACCATTTGTAAGTTCCTCTTGCAGTTTTCTACATATGATTCTGCTGGGCTCTTCTTCGAGCATGATCTCTCAATATGCTTTACCTTATGACATCTTCTACATCTAAAAGATATGTTTTTATAATAGATAGTTTGGGTCCACATCTTATCCCCATACTTAAGAATGATTTATTTTGGTAAAGCTTTACTTATATCAATCATGACCAATATTCGAGCATAAATAGCCAAGAATCCATCTTTCGTCGTATCTTAAATCACAAGGAATTCTCCTAGGGTGTTGCCTATTACCTTGAAGGTATCTATTTCTCAAAATTCAATGGTTAACCCAAACATCCCAACCCAAACTGGTACTAGGGATATATTTACATTTTCAAGTGAAAATCCTTCATACCAGCGGATAAGGAAGAATCCTGCTCTTCCCATAAACCAATGACCCCATTTTAGAATTGTTTTCTCTTTCTTCCCTATAACAAAAAATGGGTAGGAAGAAACCTTTGGGAAGAACTGATAGAATCACTCCTGGAGACTTCCAACTCCTATCAATCCATTTTCTCAAGGCTAAAGCCCTTGGCCAACACCTATTCAATTTACCAAAAATTGCCCTATCTTAGAGCAACAAGGATCTCTCTGAGGTTCACTCACTAACCTCTACCACTATAGACGATTCTAAGGATTTAACTATAAATCGATCCATAGAAAGGAAAGTAAAACTCAAAATATTTTGAAATTTATATGAATGACCTATAGCAAATATAATATTTGATAAAAACTTTATAAAATTTTCATGTACAATTTCTAAGATAAAGAAAGGGAAAAAAAACTTAGCTGAAAAATTCTTTGTCCAAATAGAATGTCTTGCCTCATTGAAGTCCTAGCTCTTCATTGCTCTTCCCATCGTTCGAACCCTAGCTGACAAATATTTGTAATTTCGTTGGACCTGGATTTCCTTTAGATGCTCCATTAAAATTCAATTTGACCAACTCCACTTTGAATGGTTTCCACTTTATATTCTTTAACTTCCTTTCATTTCTCTTGTACCCAACATCATAATTCCATTTTATGACTTGAATCCATCTATCAAGACTCCCTCTTCAAGATTAGGGATTGGGTGAGTTGATAAGGTTGGTTTGGACTCCTTTACAGTATAACAAATCTTCTTTTTCATTACCTCTAAATTGTTTTCCTTTCCTTTAAATATCCTTTTGTTCCTTTCTAGCCATCCAAAGTATTATATCTTTCGATATATCCTAGATTATCTACAATGCCTCACTTTTAGATGTGCTATACCATTACTTTAACCATTCTTCAATTTTGCCATTCATCACCATGCATTTACCAAACATATTAAGAATCCATTGCCATAGTTCCCAGACTATTGAATTGTATCCCAAGAGATGGTCTATACTCTCATCGTTTTTACATAGAACACATTGTGAGTGGCCATGAAAACCCCTTTTCATTAGGTTATCCTAGGATAAATTTTTCTTATGACCTACTAGCCATACAAACATTTTGACTTTTGGAATGCTCGAGCAACCCGAATATCTCTCCATATTCTTACAGTGTTCTTATTTTGTTCGTGCTTTACATTATATCTACTTCCTGCTATGTAATATCTTGAGCTATTCAACTTCCAAATCAGCTTATCCTCGTCTCCCCTCGAAATAATCACTATTGTTATCTTTTTGCTCAATTGCCTCCTAGCAACAATGTCTGGTATACTTGTAATTTTTTTTTTCCATTTGTATCTTACTTCCTGATCCTTGTACATAATTTTTGAAAGCATATCACTATATTTGTTTTGAAATAATCTCATCCATGGTTTCAAAATTGGATCTAGATTGAGTGGGTTTTTATCACACCAAGTATTTCATCTAATTTTTTTCTTTGGTTCCCACCACTCATCTTAGAATTTTAATCACTAGATCAATTGCTTTTTGTAAACCGTTCCATATTGCAAAACCATTTGGTAGTAAAGATTAAGCTTGGGTTATCCGACTCAATGCACTTACATACAAGAATTTTTGCCCATTGTCTTTGACTTTCTTTGTAGAATCTCCAAATTACTTTTTCTCTTAGAGCTAAGTTTGAATCCGTAAGAACTCTTAAATCGAGACCTCCCCTAATATTATCATCACATACCTTGCTCTATTTCTCCAAAGGAATTAACCTTTTATCATGTAATCCTGACCACAAAATGACCTCAAAATATAGATTAAATTTTTTCTACCAATTCTAGCATATTATACAAAAACATAATATGTTGGAATGACTTGTAAGACTAATTTAATTAGTTGCACTCTTCTTACTAACGATAATCATCAACCTTCCAATGCTGGTAATTTATTTTGAACTTTACTTATAATTGGATTTCATAATTTTATCCTCCTCACCTCAAATAAGGGCATTCCTAAATATGTTAGTAGCAAATTTGCCTCTTCCATTTGAAGTAACTTGCATATCCTTGCTTTGATTCTAACTAAAATGTTTACGAAATAAATTTTAGATTTTGTTCTATTAACTTTTTGCCTTGACTTCTTTCACATTTATTTAATAAGTTATTCAAAACTCTAGCTTCGTTTTTTCTTTATCCTCTCAAAAGAATTCTATCATCTCCAAATCGTGTTGATGAATAATATTATTGATGTTATTATTAACCAATTCTAATTAATAATTTAAAAATATTTTAAATTTTATTTTATTTTAACTATATAATAAACCCAACTTTGAAGGTCTGAGGTGTAGACCAATTGGTTCTTCCGAACCCCGTAAGAGGCGGAGGTCCAAGGTTTAAATTTCGAGTCTCGTTGGACTGAACGCTTGTCCATTTCTTGGTGCTTTTAGCGACGTAAAATGTTTAAAATGATTGTGGCATGGTGGTTATAGGGATGGATTGCGTGATTACTATGTAGTGGCTTTTGAGGCAAACAACGCAAAATATTGTGACGGTCATAAAAGATAGACAACGTACCCAGATCGTCGTGGCAACTACCGATTCCACTATGTAAATTAAAAAAAATAATAAACCCAAAGAAATCAAATATTTTTTTTTGATACACAAAGGAATTGACAACTACCTTTTCTTTTTGAACAATTGGTCACAACATTGCCTTCGATTGTAGCATCAAATCATTACGCCGATAGGCGTCAACCAGGAAGGTCAGCCACACCGTAAAGAATATTAATATTTTATTAAAAATCCGACATTAAGAAAATCATCCACCGACATTAAGGGTTACGGTGGATTTAAAATATCGCCTCAAGATTGATTTTTTTTGGTATAAGGTAGAGGTGGTTATAAGGTCCACAAACCTTTTACAAAGTCAAAATGGGCTGGTTCTAGCATCAAGCCCGTATAATCAAAATACAAAATGGATCTTTCTAAGACTCACATTAAGCCATACTTAGAGTCCACAAACCCTATACTTGTCGCTTGACTATTCAGATAAAACAAAACCAAACAACACCTAGCACTTACTAACACTAGGTTGTCAGACCGTACACTTGTCACCTCCCTGTGCCCCAAAGAAATGGGATGCCTTTTCTCGCCTAATTCCATCTCGTCGGATTACTCATCATCAGCCCTCTCGATCTCCCCGATGCTCTAACAGGTTTGATCTTAGCTCTTCTCTAGCACCCAACACCAATAGTTCTTGAGGGAAGTTATCCTTCCAAATTTGCATCTCCCCAACGTAAACCGCAATATTTGCCATTAGATCCGCCGCTCGGTTCCCTTCTCTCAAGGTGTGTTGGATTCGGCATTAACCAAATGAGATTTATGAATCTTTGCTTCTAGGATAAGCTCCAATATGGTCCAACTGGGGTCTTTATCCTCCTTAATTGCCTTGATTATATTAAGCTAATCCCCTTCAAAGATAACTTCCTTATAACCCTCAAGTCCGGCAATTCTCATTGCCTCGCATGCAGCTCAAGCTTCGCAAAATGATTTGTTTGAGTTCCCAAAGGCTCGAGAAAGGCAAGGACCACTTTTCCTTCCTCATTTCTCAAAACTCCTCCTCGCTCCCGCAGCTCCCGGATTTCCTTTTAGCCGCCCCGTCAAAATTAAACTTAACCCACTTTTGTGTGGGGGGTATCCACTTGACACCATCCCGTGGGTTGGTTGTAATGTCTAGGTCCTGGAAGTTCCTCTCCCTGGCTCCGCAAAATCCTCCTTTCCCTTAGAGACATGGTCTCATTTTTGAAGAAGAAAGTTTTCCAGCTTTTCTTTCAAAGCTCGATTATTTTATTACCACATAACCTGGGATCTTTCTTACGTCCTTTAAATACTCTCTTATTTCTCTCATTCCATATCCCCCATAAAAAATGGGGTAAGCCGAGCTTCCAGAGCCAAGTCAAAAGCTTTGCCCTAAGGGGGAAGCCCACTCGTATGCGTAAGTCGACATGCTATTTGGACAGACTCCAATCTATATGAAATTTGGACAGATCATTTGGAAGACCGTACAAGAAAAATCACAAGTTAGAAATATATGACTTACGTATTCTATTGCTTTCTCACACAAGATACATCGATTGATGAATTGGAAACCTCTCCTTTGCAGATTATCTCGTTGTCGGATCTTATTTTGAACTCGCCAACCAAAAGAAGAAAGCTATTTTTGGGGTTAAATTATTTAACCAAATAATGAAGTCTGAGTCCACCCATTGAATCCCGAGTGGATTAACTTATAGGCAGCTTTTACTGAATAGATCCCACTTGTAGTTTTGCCCCAAATCGCCTTGTCTCTTCCTCCCCTGAGAATGATCTGGAACACCCTTAAAGCATCATTGAGTTTGGTTAGGGCCACCTTCTCTTGCTCGACGGATTATGAACCGTGATTTTCTTCCAAGAAGAAGTTTCCGTGCTACAGAGAATAAAATCCCCTACTTTTCCTCCCATTTCCTTCGAAAGTTTATGTTGGAGGACCCGAAGGTCTAAGTTATCTTTCGTAGGGGCCTCTTCCAACCACGGGTCTTTCCAAAAGTCCACTTGTCTTCCATTACCAATTCTCCATCCGATGCCTTTCCCGACTACCTCCCGACATTCGAGCAAACAATTCCAAAAATAGGATCCTCTAGGAAGATTATCACTTTCAGAAGTCCCGATTATTTCGATATATTTTGCCTTAAGAAGTTTTACCCATCCCAATTGATCATTATTGATAAATCTCCATACCTGCTTGCCAATCGTAGCTTGATTCAATTCTTTCATTCTCTTTAACCCCTGGCCCCCCTGATCCTTGCTTGCACACACCTGATTCCATGCTACCAACGAAATTCTCTTTCTCTCCTCTAAACCTGACCACAAGAAGTTGCGTTGAATTAGCTCCAATGTAGCTCGGACCTTTGCAGCATTCTAAATAGAGACATGCAAGAAATTGGAATGCTCAGAAAGTAGTTTGAACTAATAAGGCTTTTCCTCGCGGAGCCGAGAAGGTCGCTCTTCCACCCCGCTAACTTTTTGGAGATCCTGTCAATGACTGAGTTCCACAAAGTAGCCTTCATTCTTCCTTCGAACATAGGCATGCCTAGATAAGTTGCTGGTAGAAGCTCCTTTCCACAACCGAAGAGGTTAGCTATTCTTTCCTCCCTCCCACCAAGCGTGTTAAAGAAATAGATGCTACTCTTCTTATAGTTTATGTATTGTCCTACTTTCGTCTCATACTTGGTTAGAATTCTCTTCAGCTTCCTAGCTTGAGGCACCGAGGCTTTGGACACAATGATTGTATCATCCACAAACCGTTGGTGAGACACCGCCTCGTCGCTGAGGCCGGTTTAAAACCTTCCAATTGACCATCCGCCACCGCCGCCGAAATGTTCCTACCCAATGCTTCCGCTAAAATAATAAACAAGTATGGAGACAAAGGATCTCCTTGTCGCAACCCCTTTCACTCTTAAAGTAACCTGAGGGTGACCCATTCACCATGACAAAAATCTTGTAGTAGAGATACAACTAAAAATCAACTTAATCCACCGGGGACAGAAACCAAACTTACCCAAAATCTTGGTGAGGAACCGCCATGAGACCCGGCCGTAGGCTTTATTCATATCAAGCTTTAGTAACATACCCGCTTCCTTACTAGTCACCATTGAATGAATAACCTCATGAATTGTGATGATACCATCCAATATTTGTCGCCCTTTCACAAAGCCACCTTGGTTCATATCAATGATGAAAGGAAGGATAACCTTCAACCTATTGGCGATTGTTTTTGTGAGAATCTTCATCGTAGTGTTACATAAACCGATAGGGCGAAACCGGAAAATTCCATTGCTCCCACTAGTTTAGGGATGAGAACTAAAAAAGTAGCATTAACTCCTTCTGGGATTTCCATGTCCTTTTGAGCCTCAATTATAGCTTCCACTACATCATTGCCTAGGATATCCCAAAACTTCTCGGAAGAAAGCCGCAGGGAAGCCATCCGGTCCCGGGGAGTCGTTACCATCCATGTCAAAAACGACCTTCTTGATTTCCTCCTTTGTGAAAGGACTAAGTAAGAATCCATTAAGATTATCGGTTACGAGGGGTGGAATGGCCGCCAACAGAGAGTCCTCTTCTTCAATAGTCGGATTTACATCTTCTAGCAACGATTTAAAGTACTCAACCGCTTCCCTCCTTATGTCTTCCATATCTTTGGTGTTAGACCCATCGGCCATCTTGATCTCCTTAATTTTGTTAGTACTCCCGTGGCGAAGAGTAGAGACATGGAAGAACTTTGTATTTCGGTCACCCTCCTTTAACCAACGCAACTGATTTCGCCTCCAAAAGGTTTCTTCAAATCCTAGCATCGTGTGGTATTCGGCCAATGCCTCCCTCTCCCGGTTTCTCGATCCTCTCGTAAGTCGCTCCGACTTCAACTTCTCCCGTAGTTCATTGATCTTGTCTTTTAGTTCTCGCCTTTTAACAAAAATATTGCCAAAGGAAGTTTTGTTCCACTCTCTAATGTTAGCCTTCACATTCCTTAGTTTACATGCCACTTGGGCCGGTTTCGAACCATTATACTTTTTGTCCCACCATTGGGCAACCAGATCCTTGAGATCCCAATGTTGGAACCACATAAGTTCGAATCGAAAGGGTCCGATGTATCTTTTCTTAGAGTCCTCCCTCGCTTCCCACTGCACTGGGCTGTGATCGGACCCGATTCTTGGGAGTGCCGTTAATGAAGAGTCCCCAAACCTCTCCAGCAATTCTTGAGAAAGAAGAAACCTATCTAATCCGATCTAGATTTGGTTTTTCTTTAGTCTTTTGTTAGAACATGTATAGGAGAATCTACGCAGTTCCACATCCATCACCCATGTTGCTCAACAAAATCTCTAAACTCGTAGATATCGACAGTTATTCTTTGAGAGCCCCCCAATTTATCTACAGGATTAAGGTAGCAATTGAAATCCCCCGCCACAATCCAAGGGTAGTTGGGGACCGTCTCCCTCAATTCAGCCTAGCCGACTCCAAAGAACCCTTCTCGCCCCTCGTCTAATCGGAGCATATACATTCGTTAAGATCCACTCTTCCCGTGTGGTTTTATCCACACATAAGAGACAAATAAACCAACTAGACATCGGAATCACTCTACTATCAATCACATTTTTGTTCCACATAACCAAGAACCCTCCCTGCTGTTCCATGGCCTCTTGGCCTACTACTTCACCTTCTCGCCAAGTCCTATTCTTAAAAGGAATAACTCTACTCTCCTCCATTTTAGTTTCTTGCAATAAAATCATATCCGGTTTGTGTTCTTGTCTAAGAGCATACAAAGCTCTTATTTTTGCAGGATTACTCCCACGAATATTCCATGAAAGGATCTTCATTTATGGGCTTTGGATCCTCGAGCCTTCGCCCCAAAGAGCAACACTGCTTGAGTGCCATCAGCCACTCCTCGCTCTCGTTTCTTCTGCCTTAAGGCAGCATTGCTAGGTTTCCCTCTTCCTACCGAACCATATCCCCATACATCCGCTCTAGGTTGAAGTTCCTTGGGATTCACTTGGCTTCTAGTAACCATCTTGGGTAGGTCAGTCTTGGTATTTGGGGTAACAATCTGGCTTTCCAGGTTAACTGGTCTTTTTGACAGTGGAGATGATTCCGTGCTCTTAGCTTCTTGATTAGTAGATTCTTTTTCCCTGCTTTGGGGTTACACCGATCTTGGTGGTTCACCTCTTCCTCCCGAGTATCCTTGCCTCGTATTATTAGTTTCCTCGCTCCTTCCTCTCGATTTTTCTCCTCTAAATCCTTCTCTTGAGTCTCCTCTACCTCGTATTCCACTTCTTGGTCGTCCATCTGATCTCCCTTCAAATGATTTAATGCATCAAAACTGTTCTCCACCGGGATGTTGATCTCCTTGGAATTTCTTCCCATAAATTCCTCTCGCAGACATGGGACCACTTCCACCGAGCCTCCATAGGCCTCCCGTATCACCCAATCAAACTTACTTGCCCTGTGGCGTTGATCTATGGGGTTCTTTCCTTTGTGATTTGGCTCGAGGCTTGTCGTATCATCTTAGGAGCAAAGTTGAGCTTGAGGGTTCCCATCAAAGGGACCAGCTCCCCGGTGAGAGGGTTTTGGGGCATAGGAATTTTTGGGAGGAGGGTTAAAACGTTGCCTCTTGCTTACAATAGGGCGAACAGTGTCTCTGATATTCGGATTTCGAGCTCCACGTCCTTGAGGCCCAGATTGGGTAGGAATGGAGATCTCATGGGGAGGGATATTATTCTGGGTTTGAGGATCGATATTTTGGAGTGGGGGTCGGTTCTTGGAAATGCAATGGATACCCCGGTGCCCTACCTTCCCACAAACACTACACTTAAAAGACATATTTTCATATTCAAATACCTGAGTATGAAGGCCAAACATAGACGACAAAATAATGGATTTAGGGAGCTCTTTACTCATGTCCGCCAACACACACATGCGAGCAGACAGGAGTCTTGTTTTGCTCAAGGTTGCAGGATCAATAGCTATTAGTTCTCCAATCTCTGTAGCTATCCCACCCAATATTTGTTCGTTCCAAAAAGCAGAGGTAATCCCGGCATCTTAACCCAAATAGGAGCCAAATCCAAAGACTCGAGTCCTGGGGGTTGAAATCGGGGACCAACGCTTCGGATACAAGCCCCTTTTCCCAAAAAACCAAGGACCTCCTTGGAGAGTCCTTTCCATGTCCCGTTCACATTGAAATGTCACCAAAAGAAAACTCTTGGGTAAAGCCTTAATCATCATACCGGCCCTTGGTCGCCATTTTTGGATGGCCCATCTCCTTATGACTTCCATGTCCGGCCTCACCCCCATAAATTTAGCCACCAAAGATGTTCTCGCCCTCCATAGCCACATGCCGAGCTAAGGAATCCGGGATGTGCAACCTACCATTGACAGATTTTAGATTAAAACAAGAGTCGGATAATTTTTGCTTACCGCGAAGAGCATTAAGATATGAAGGTCTCCAGCTGCTGTGTTTCTCTTTGTCTCCTTCTTGGGTCTTCCTTTGATCCCGACGCATAGAGTCCTCGGGTCCCCCTCGTAGAAATCTTCAACCGCATCCGCCCAACGCCCTTGGACCGGTTCCAATAGAACTTCCTTGTCCACATCCTCCGCCCGGGGGCTCGCTATCTCGCCGGAGCCCCCACCTGCCGCGACTGCTGATCTGCCCTCTGAAGTCCCACACCTAGGGTTTGATGCCCCTAGACCTCTCGCTCCTCCTCCTTGCTGCTCCATCCGTCACAACTTGTTGCCTCCAAAATCAGGAACAGGCACAATGGTGGAGCCTTCGCCTCAAGATTGATAACTCTCGACGTTTATATATATATAAAAGCTAGTAATACAACCACTATAACCCTTATCTCGCCTCGGTGAACACGACCTCGAAGTGAGAGAGACCTGAAGGCTTAGGGTACAGTCATCCAACACTATATAAATTAAAAAAAAAAACTATTAAAAAACCCAAATATATATATATATATATATATATATATATATATATATATATATATATATATATATATATATAGAGGAATCGACAACTACCTTTCATTTAACTATTAATAAACCATATATATGTATTTTTTATTTGTTTTTTTGTACATAGAGGAATCAACAACTAACTTTCCTTTTGAAACAACTGGTGACAGGTCAAGTTGCATTGCCTTTGTTCATAACATCAAATCATGGTGCTACCATTATAACCCTTATCTCCCTCGGTGAACATGACACGAAGTGAGAGGAAGACCTTCGATAACTCAAGGTTGGTAGCACCGTCATCAAATTGACGCACACTCAAAGAACTCAAGTTAGACTACTACTTTGCAGTAGATTAGGCATGCCCGTGAGGTTTGAACTGAGATCTCCTCTTGATAAGTGTTCAACTTTTGTCCAACTTCTTACAATCCACCAAACCCTCGTCAAGTAAAAAAACCAAATATGATTTATATATATTATGCTAATTGAACTTTATTTAAATAAATAATAATATAATAATTAATTAATTTAATATAAAAAAAGCTATATAATTATATTTTTATCTCCTATATTCCCAGCAACTTAGCTTTTATTGGTAATATTTTGCTAAAAAGAAAAACTCCGAGGCAAAATAGGGTTCTCCAAGACACTTGCGTAGAACGTTTTCAGCAAACTAGGGTTCTCCAAGACACTCGCGTAGAACGTTTTCAGAGCTCGAAGCTTGCAAGTAATGGTCGGGTTGCTCGAGAAGAATAAGGAAAACGTCGACTGCGTCGAAATGGAAGACATGAATGTGTCCGGTTCGAGTCCTGGAGACGCCACTGCTGACAAAAGAGAGAAGAAAAGGAAAAGAAATCGCAAGAACAAACACGAAAATATGACAGCAAACGGCTCAGAACAGCAGGACGGTGGCGACGGAGTTGAAAACAGTGGAACGAAGGGCGAAGGTGGAGCAAATCAGAGAGGTTCTGGCGAAGAAGAAAAGAAAAAGAACAAAAATAAGAAGAGGAAGAGTGAATTCGATAGCGAGAGCGGCGAAAAGGAGCAGCAGCAACGCGAGGTGGTTGGTGAGGGGAACCCTCGGAATTTAGAAGAAGACAATGGGAACTATAAATCTGGAAAGAAGAAAGCCAAGAAGATAAAGTTTTCGATAGAGAAGATGGAAGGGGCCACTGTGAACGTTTCTGGAATCATGAGCGCTCTGGCCTTCGACAACCTTAAGCTCTCTGAGCCGACGCTTAATGCCATTAAAGATATGGGCTTTGAAAACATGACAGAGGTACATTTGAAAAAAATAAATTGTTTTTATTGTTTTTAGCTGTATTAGTATGTGCTAACTTTTTTTATTTTTATTTTATTTTATTTTATTAGAGAATGATAGCGATTTAACCCAGATGAATGTTTTTACCATCAGAGATGGATAGGAAAAAGAAATTAAGAATTTGTAATATTAAACCCTAAACCCTTTTCCGTAATTAATTTGTCATTTTACTTAAATTTTGTTTAAACCCTTTTCCTTAATTAATCTATCATTTTTCTTTAAATTTTTAACTTCTGTTGTACTGGTGATCTCCCTAAGCAGAATAGTTTCTAATGTTGTACTGGTGATCTCCCTAAGCGGAATAGTTTCTGATCAAAGTAGAAACTATCTGCATTAGTGTCTTTGATTTCAACTTATCTGTCTTTAATTGCCCCAGGGAAATATGTTGTTCTCATCTGGTCATACTTGTCGTCTGTGGGTTCCATCTTAGACAATATATGCAACATACCATAAATTCTATTAATCTGTCCGGAGAGAAAAGAGTAGCTAGAATAGCATGCATTCATCCGCCATATGTATGAATTCATAAGTGAAATCATCCACCTTGATTCTCTTCAACTGTTTGGATTAAGAATCTTGAAACTTGGTTTTACAAAAGGTTCTCATAACCTTGGTTTTAGACTAGGGCTTGTGCAGTTTTGGTTGAATTTTGTGCTCATATCAGGTAAATTAAACAATTTAACAGTCTTTAACAGAGAAAATTGCAGTGGGCAAGTTGTTATCTCTTTGGACCACTTGGCATAGTTTCAATACTCCGGCTGTTTGAAGGTGTTTGATACATGGCTTGACACTATTGGCTGAGCTATTTATGCTTTAAATAACTGCTCTTTGTGTGCTATGCCTATGGGACATGCTGTCTGCTTTTTCCTGTGCTGTTAGGATGGTGGTTGTTGTGTGCCATATTTTACATTCCTCAAATGTCTTACCCATCCACCAATTTCAATGAAGAATGCAACACAGCTACTGAACTTTATATACAGTATAAATTTCTCCTTCTCTATAGCAGCTTCCAACACAATACTCACACGCCTATGTGGTATAGTTGTCAGTGGTTCCTTCTCTATACCATGGACTTGAAACACTGAGATTTTAAAGAGAGAAGTTGCTTTCTGCACTTCTATTGTCTTGACTTACAGTGCAAATGTCTTAACGCAGGCAGAAAGTGTCTGTAGTGGTTCTGCAGGGTAACCCCTGTTATGAAAACTTTGGGCAAGCACAAGCTAGGCAAGTAGGGTATTGCCACTCTTTTTAGATCTGTAGAAGCCATCCTTCCTCTCATGAAATTGCCTGCATTTATTTAGAAAATGCTATATGCTGTGTGTCAAGAAGCTTGGAGTCAACACTGTTGTGCAGTTTTATCTGTGCTTAGATTGTATGTTGCTACAAACTGTTGCATCAACTAGAAAACAAAACAAAATTATATTGGCACTTGAATCTGGTAAATTTGGGGTAAATTTTTCTGCATTTGCTGAGTAATGATGGGCACCTTGATTTTTTTTTTTTAATTGGTTATATGGGATTGAAATGGGCCCCTCGTTATTACATCATGATAACATAGTGGCATCACAACAGCTTGGCAATTATACATGTATTACTTGACAAGACTCGAACTTGGGTCTCCTTGAAAGTTGAGCAATCTAATTGGTTGAGCTAATGACATTTTATATGTGCATTGATGTATACATCATCAAAATCTATATTTTTTGAGAATCTTGGTTGAATTGAGAAACCAATAGCCATGTGGAAGGAATGTTTGGCCACTTAGTTGACTTTATGAATTATTTTTGCAGATTCAAGCCAGGTCTATTCCAGAGCTTTTGAAAGGTTGTGATGTCCTTGGTGCTGCAAGAACTGGCTCAGGCAAGACACTTGCATTTTTGATTCCAGCTGTGGAATTGTTATATCATGTATGCTTTACACCTCGCAATGGTACTGGCGTGATCATCATTTCTCCAACTCGAGAACTTGCCATGCAGGTAGTGCCTTATACAGCCTTGGTGACGTTTTTAAATTTGAAGTTAGTAAAAATGTAAGTGATGCTGTGAATTTCTGATTGCTGTCAAACTGTATTTAATTCTTTCAATGGGTTATGTGGGGTTGAAACAGGCCTCGCCTGTATTACACTATGATCTTTCATAACGGTATTTCAACAAACCACATGATTGTGGTAATAAAAAAAATCATATTATCACTGTCTACCTATGATAACTCGGCGTTATTTCAACAAACCACATGATTTGGGTATTAAAAGAAACCATATTATCACTGTCTGCATTTTCACAGGGGTTTCTATTAGAATGCACGGATTTGAACTCGGGTTGTGCTCATATGATTGTATCTCATTTATCATTGCTCCATAATGCCTTAGACTTAAAATGTTAGGGTTCACACATGGGATTGAAACCTTGGTATACAGTGTGAAACTCCTCACTCCCTACTGCTTGCCTTAAACCTTTTGAACAAAATTTAGTTAGTTACTTGAATTTGAAACGAGCCCCACCTGAACTATGTCTATTTAAACTTGGTTTACAGCACCTGCCTCCTATTTGAACCATCAGATCTCTTATTTGGAATATCCAAACCTTCACTTTTTAGAATCAGGTTGAATTGGTAACTAAAATGTGCACTTAGAATGATCATAATATTTAATGGGTGAGAATTGGTAACTAAAATGTGCACTTAGAATGATCATAATATTTAATGGGTGAGAATTTTGACTTGATGATATGTGTAAGCTATATATGTCATCCATTGGACTGTAGTCTAGTGGTAAGATGGAGTGCTTGCTGCACAGGTGAATAAGGTTCTAATCCTCTCAGGCATCCTTCTAGCAAATTTTCTTTTGAGATTAAATGAAAGCTTTAATGTTCTTGACAGCAGAAAAAGTGGTGTAAATTGGTAATGAATAAAAGAGAGAACAAGATTTTTTTTTGAACTGGTTATATGGGATTGAAATGGGTCCCTCCCTTATTACATTATGACCACATAGTGGTATTACAGTAGCTTGGCTATTATGCATGTATTACTTGGCAAAGATTCAAACCTGAGTCTCCTCCTTGAAAATTAAGGAATTTAACTGGTTGAGCTAATGCCATTTGAGCAAAATGTTAAGGTTCACCCATGAGATTTGAACCTTGGTTTAGAGAGAGGACAGGAAAAAAATGAGTATGATGCATTTAAGAATTTAAAAAGTGCGGCTGTTGTATATTGAAGCTGTTAATCAGATCTGCCTATGTAAAATGCGCATACAATCAAATATTAATTAAATATCACAAAAGTATCCATGACTTTGATATTTGCCAAAGCTCATTTCCTTTTATATTCTCATTCCCATTTAATCCATCATAGAACAGGAGGGTCTTCAATTTGCAAGGCAAACTCTCTTCAATTTAATTTATAGCATGAAAAGAAAGAGGAAATAGAGTAAGTTGTTCCATTTCATATCTATGTTCAGTGGGAACTTGTCTTGGGATTTGGAGGCCGTTTGGGAGACACGTCCCCATATTTTGAAAAGGTGTCCCACTATCCCACTGACCCCCTCCTGGAATTTTATGGAACATAGTTTCAAATCTTGAGAATCCTGTATTCAGTTGATCAAGAATTCCCATGCAAGGCCTCTTTTCCAATGTATAATTGCATTACAAGCCAACATTAAATAAAAATACAAAAGTGACTAAAAATGATACATAAAAGATGAATTTAACATAATCTATAATTTGAGATCTGGAAAGAGGCAATAAAGTATCGTCATGGTCCAGTCAGCGACACATGGCATTTGCAAATAATTGTTTTGGAAAGGAATAAAGAGAGATATTAGGGAGTGTTTATTTTTAGTGGAAATGTGCTAAACAAATAATTGAGAACCCTTCCTTTAGACTCTGTAAGTTGTATTAGTTTCTGAACAATTCTAGGAAATTACCATCTTGGATTTTATTATTAGCTTACTTATGATAGCATGTCCATTGACCTCGGCTAGCGCATCTTCTTTTCGTACAATTTGAGTGTCCCTAACGGTGCAGACTTTGAACTTCAATAGAAGGTCTAATGTTCGAATCGCACGGGCAGTGGGGTTGTATACCAGTCTTCGGTAATTTGAGTTGGGTTGGATAAACACACATTGGGTAAACACATTATCCCCTATGACCTATGGCCTTGTGTTAGTTGTAATCTACTTTACTTTTACTTTAAACTAGAGTGAAAAGAAACTGCCAGTGTGCATAGAACCTGTTGAACTCCAAAGGAATGAACTAACCTTCCATACGAGTCAATCAAGATAGAGCAATGCTAGCATAGACTTTTGTCACTGGTATCTGCAAAATAATTGTCATTGATCATTCGTTGGAATGCCACTTACTTTTTAAGAAAATCTTTCTCTCTTACTATTGACAGTGGTCTTGATCATAAATGGTACTTATTGTCAACATTCAAATGCAATGTTTTCTGCACTGCAGGCTGGATACAAATAATAATATAAGACCAATGAATGTAGTGTGCAAGGGTGCAATTACCAGGTGCTTGTTTGTGATGGCTCTATAAGTAAATTTGAGCTGCAAGAAAGTCTTACAACCTCCCACAACATTATGGCAACGAACTAATATACCATGTCTAACTCCGACAAATACTGGAAAAACTTTGTAAAAGCAATGAAGATGAGAATACTCAGTTCACACAGGCTCTTATGGAAGAAAAGGAAATGAAATAATCAATTTAAGATTCAATGGGAGTTATTGTATCCAATAATCCGTTATTACATATGTCATTCCTGTCTTAGACCTTTATGTAGGCAGAAAGATCAGAATGCATTCAAGTCTTTTTTTTGAGCCCCCTAGTTTTGATTTTTATAAGAGAAAAGTTTCATTGGATATAACAGTATCTTCTAAACAAAAATTTTGATGCTAGACTGGGGTTATAATCTACATTAGTCGCGAGAGGAATTTAAAGGTCTGTACTAAACTACTACTGCTGAAAATAATCAATTAGGAGAGTATGCTACCTGCATATACTGCATGTGACAGCATTATGATTTAGAGAAATACCAATTTCCTAAACATGCAAGCTTTCAAGGGCAAAGCTACTTGAGCAAGGGAGTGTTTATTGATATTTTTCCAAAATAAACGTATTAGTTAAATTCCTAGCTGGTTGTTAAAGATTAAACTGTATCTGTTTGCAAGCATTTGTCTTGGCAATATCACCTATTATTTTATATGTAAATCATTTGACTAACTATCAATTTCACTTCTTCCTGTCATTATTCTAAGGTTTGTGGCAATTTGCTTATTTAAATCTTTTTGTTCTCTACTCAGAATGGAACATTACGTAGGTGTTTAACATATTGTCTTACTATTTATTATTTCCAGCTTTTCCATAATGTTCACAAGGCATGACTAGCATATTCTTCTTATTGAAGTCGTGTTTGTAATTAGAGAACTCAGCTAATGTGCTATTGCCTGGAATTAAATTTACTAGACTTGACACTCTCATTTGAACAAAAGAACACAATCATTTGGGTTATGAAGTTGTAGGGTACATTTTCTTTAGTTTGAGCATGCAATCAGATGCTTTTAAGTTTCAACCATCTCGTAAACTGCTTAGTAACTTTGTAAACTTTTCTCTAGCCTAATTTTCCATAGAATTCTCAGAAAGTTCATGATTTTTTGTATATTTACAAATGTTGTAGATTGAATCTTCAAGGAATTAGCCTCTAGGACTATCCTTTGTAATTTGAAACGTTGTTGAAATTTCTTGTGAGAAACTTGGTCATGATTCAAAAAGGGTGGTAATATGACTTCATAGTTCCTTTACATGCCTGCTGTCCTGTTGTCATGCAGCACTGTTTTTCTTTGAGTCAAGTTAACAGAAATGTATAGGAGACCAAAAGATTAGGTGAAAACATCTTTCTTTATGGCAGTAAGAAAAACACTTAAAGCAGTTTCTACTTACGTTATATTTACTTGGGGATTAAAACAACCCCACGATGACCTCTATCAGTATGTTGGTTTTTTGTGGTTCAACTGCTAATCTTGTGATCATTGACATCAGGAGGAAGTGTCATTTATAATATATCAGATCTAATGTTTTTTTTGACATAATTTCCTAGTCCTTTATCATCTATAATGAAATTAAGTAATGAATGGTGGGTTGAGCTTAGGGACATGGAAAAGGAGACCATTTATTTTCTTCCGTTTAGAGCTAGCATTTGTTTCATAATCAAATTGTGCTGTCTATATTACACTTTCAAACTTCCTTGTTAAGTCTGAAATCATATTAACTTGTCTCAGATTCCACTGCAAGTGAAAATGCTAAAATTTGCCTTTCTGTCTTGTCTACAACAGATATATGGCGTGGCAAAGGACCTTATGAAATATCACAAGCAGACACATGGCTTAGTTATAGGGGGTGCTCCACGTAGAGTTGAGGCAGAAAGACTTGCAAAAGGAGTAAACTTGTTGGTTGGCACTCCTGGTAGACTTTTGGACCATCTTCAAAACACCAAAGGATTCATATATAAAAATTTAAAGGTAATAATAAGTCCTGTTTAGCACATGATTTCCATAGTTCTCCAGTATTGTGAATTGCTGTATATAGTAGAAATGGCTGTTTGTAATGAAAATTTGCAGATCATATTGGTTGCCATTTACATTTGGATTACAAACCAATGAACCATTGTTAAGGTTGTGGTTTGTCTGTTTGTTTGCGCTTCATCAGAAATTTGGTGAACCCTATTCCATTTAGAAATGAGAAAGGAAGTAGCAAACAGGTATAAATACAGCTTACTAAGAATGGTTCAGTTTATAATACATGTTGCTTATCCAAAGCAGTTATCATAAGATACATTCAAGTGAACAATCAATTAGTATTATATTCTAGCTGATGATGGTATTTCTATCCAATAAATGGTCTTGTCTCAAATATTTGTTCTGCCTTTGTAATTATTTAATGAAATCATCTTGCAGGGATTTTCTAATATGCCGTTTAATTGTAGTTTTTATTTCGTATAACATGATGTTTCGCTGCAAGAACCCACATGTTTGGACTTACCATTGTCCAAATTATTTGTTTTTTGGTGTTTTACTCTTCATGGTCAGTGGCTAATGCCTGCTATAGAGATTTGTTTGTGTGAGATAATTGATGTTATTTACTGTTGGTACCACATGCAATAGGGCTAAAAATGTTTTTGTTGATATAAATGAGTATAATTATTATCACAGACAAAACGTAAAATTTACTCCATTTCGAGATTATCCTCACTTCTCAATATACCAATGCAAGAACGCGAAGAAATATTGGATGGGCATAACATTTGCAATACCTCCATTAGGACGAAGGGTATCTTTTTAATAGTTAACTAACTCACTAATTATTAATATTCACTTGTGGCTTCCAAAAGCAATGCCTTCCTAATAGCCAACTTCTCTTTCAAACATGTATGAGCTTCATCTGCTTGCCTGACCTATTTAAAGCAAGGATCCACTTCCACTAATAGTTTTTGGCAAAAATCACTAAACTGTACGGATTTTATTCAACATGGCTATTAAAAACACATTTACCATTTTATATTTCCCTTATATCTGGTCTTGTGTGTTTTTTGACATTTTCCTTGTATTTGTTTTACTTGGTTATATTAGAAAGATAAGGGGACTATTTGGAGAGTTGAGTTTGGGCATACCCATGTGGGCATTGTGAGACTTTGATTATAGACTTATCAATCGTCTATGCTAATAGGGATGTGTTGTTTTAAGCAACTTTGCCATATAATAGGCATAAGAATAAGAGAAATATAAAATGATATTGCAGTTTTTGCAAAAGCATGTGAGCCTGAAATTTTATATTTTAGTCCTAGAAGCTGCTTAGAAAACATAAAATCAATAGTGGGTAAACATTTATTTCTTCATCTTTATTGAAGTTCTGTAACTTCCGTTTGAGCATATATGTGTAAATGTTTAACAGGGATTTTATTCACAAAGCACAAAAAAGACTGCATCATTACATCACATGATTTTGGTAAAACTTCCAGTGCTTGTGTCCTGCATCACCATGTTTGTATGATGTGGTTCATAGAACATAACGGGTACTCATGGAGCTTGGTGGTAGTTGGCTGTTACTTTGAATTTCTGTTTCTGTATGTTTATATAGTGTGGCATGGTAGAAGTATTTTTTGCTCTGAGATTGTGTTGAAAATATTCATAGTTCTTGTCACTTCTTAATTTTATCCCCTTCTAGACATGTTATAGTTGCCTTCTGACTACAATGCCTATAAAAGTTTTTGTTTTATTTTGTAATCTTTGTAGTGCCTTGTGATCGATGAAGCTGATCGTATTTTGGAGATAGGTTTTGAGGAAGAGATGAAACAGATCATCAAAATCCTTCCAAAGGTTAGGATCAATTAAATTGGATGGAGGTTGCTGATTGTTTTCTTTCTGTTTAAATTATAATTATCTTCAAATCTGCCTTGCAGATATTTTTTGTTTATTATCTGTTTGCTTAAAGTTTTGTGGAGTACCATAAGTATTTTTCGAAAGAATGCAGCTTATGAGCATTTGTAACCAAATTTTTGCAGGAACGGCAAACTGCCCTTTTTTCTGCTACACAAACAACAAAGGTCAGCTGTTTTCTATGTATGCATTTTAACTTTGAGTTTTATCAATGTTTTGGGAAGAGGAAGCATAAAGGGAATATTTAGTGTTTAATATCCGTATCTTAGGATTCTCTTGCATAGTGACATTCAATGGATATCATGTTCGTTGCAGAATAGGGAACTGATTGTGGTTTGTTGCTATTTAAACTCATCATACTGTATAATCTTTTATCATAGGTTGAAGACCTTGTACGTGTGTCATTCAGACATGCACCCGTATACATAGGAGTTGATGATGGGAGATCTAAGGTGATAAGCGTCTTTCCTTTTTGGATTATTAGTATGAATGGAATTTTGGATAAATTAACTTTATAATTTCAAAATGTTGATAGTCATATCTGTTTGTGCCAGGCCACAGTGGAAGGCTTAGAGCAAGGATATTGTGTTGTGCCAAGTGCAAAGAGATTTCTTCTGTTGTTCACATTTTTGAAGAAGAATAGGAACAAAAAAGTAAGCAGGGAGCCCACTTGTAAATTTTGTTTCAGGATTGAATGTGATGTCTATCTTACTAGTGTGATTTATGTTACCTGTCCATAAGAATTTTGAATATTTGGAGAAAATTTACTGTATTTTTTATGTTAGCAATCTTTGAATGTATTTGTCTTCTTATGCCTTATTTTCAATCATCCTTGGCAACTAGTTCTCTCAGTTAATTTTGACTTAGGGTAGACCTTAGGTGCATCTGCTTTGGATTTTGCACAGTAATCTTCTTCTACTTTCAGACATACTAAACAACAAAGGATATCTAGTAATACATTTGCATAATTGGTTGTCACCAGTAATTAAAACATGTCGTGGTTATGGATACAGATTATGGTCTTCTTTTCGTCTTGTAATTCAGTGAAGTTCCACGGTGAACTTTTGAATTACATTGACATGCCATGCCTTGATATTCATGGCAAACAAAAGCAACAGAAACGGACCACCACTTATTTTGAATTTTGTAATGCTGAGAAGGGCATACTGCTTTGTACTGATGTTGCAGCCAGAGGTCTTGACATTCCAGCTGTGGTATGTGATTTTGTTCAATTTTTTTACGATTTCTCCATCGTTTTCTCTCTAATCTTTTTAATCCATGAGTTTACACAGGTTTTTATGAGGGGTCCTGGTCCCGGTCCCCTCATACTGAGTGGGGTTTGAACCTTGGACCTCTCAAAGAGAGGCCAAAGCCCTTACCACTGCAGTAAGCTTGCAGCTTTCTTATTCTTCTCTAATCTTTGTTTTCGTTGTTTATAGTTATTTCCACAGAGCTTTTAACTTTAACGTTATCAAACACAAAATATGCATCACCACAAAAAGATAAAACATCTGAACATAATAGAATGGATTTATATTATTCATTACTGAAAGTACACATTGGTAAGCAACTAAGTAAAGGTTTGATGCTGTCATGAGATGTGTCTCTTACATGTTATCTTTCATAAGTCTCTTCATGTCACACTAATCATAACAAACAACAGCAATGGGGAAACTAGAATTACCTCTGTAGTAGAAAAGAGAAATATGCAAAAGGTGCAAGTCCATTCATAGTGGCCCTTACTTTCAAGAAGTGCATGCAACAATCAGATTTGCTTGTATTGGATGCACAAACAGGAGTGCTAGAGCCAACAACCTTTGGAAAGATGAGTGCAAGAAGAATGTGGTTCTTACTGAGGAGGATGGTCCATCAATGGAGGACCTAACTTAGATAATCAGTGAGGGTGAGACAGAGTTAGTATTGCCTTCTTACAACTGAGCAATGGACTCACATTGTGCTTGGTGATTGGGATGTATAGCGAGGCATAGAAAAGACATGCTTAGCTGGTGTTTTTATTAGCTTAGTGGCCTGACAACAAGTGCATAAAAGGGCTTTTAAATGAGTCCTATCACTGAATGGCGGTTATGCACTGGGAGACTCACATATCAGATCAATATGTTGAATCACTAGTCTTGAGAAGATGATCAAAAGGCACAAATAGAGGTCCCACAAATCTCTCTACATGGGAGCGTGGGGTGAATAGATTACTTCAGCTTCTAGAGTTGCCACTAGGCACAATGATCCTATATTGACAGCTTTCTATTGTGTACCTTATGCCAGGGCAGGCAGAGGAGTTCTAAGCACCACCTATGGTGAAAATCTAAGTGATCATTGAGTAGCTTGATGTGCCATTTCGACAACATAACTGTAACGCATCTAGCCTTTTGTGGCTGGCATATGAATGGAGAGGACATATTCTAAACAATTGTATCAGCTAGCCAACTCTGAGAGACAATGTGCTCAACGTCTCGAAGAGTACTTGTGTCTTTTGAAAGAGCAACTCAAATAGAGGTAACTCAACAATGGGAGGAATCAGAGTCCATTTGATGCCAACACCAGCAGCAGTTACAAGAAAGGGATCTACGCATTGTACATTGAGTCTCAATGATAGGAGAGCTGCAAGGAGTTGAGCATAACAAAAGAGTGTTTGACCACGATTTGAGCAGGAGTTACAATTGGAATTGGATAAAGTTGGTAAGCAATGGGTGAAGCATGGTAACTTTGGTAGGCTGATGTGGTAAAAGTACGAGGAAGCTTGTCAAGAATTTTAGTGATTATGTGCTTTGATCGATCTGAAAGGAAGTAAGACAAATGCGGAACAACTTCCTACTTAATCTTTAGAGGAAAGTAGTGCAAAAACAGGCCTAGACTTTTAATTCAACAAGCAAAATCACATAAAACTCAGTTTTTGCAAGGCCCTCTCTTAGAGAACTTTGCAATGAGATATTCACAAGATAAGAATGAATGCAACACTCACACAGGAAGCAACATATACCCTGGGAAACCCTTTCGGGAAAAACCCAGCAATCAAGGAGCACTCAAAAATTGTATTATTCAGTAATCAGCAATCTGCTTCTTACAATACAATTCCCTCACAAGTATCCACTTCTTCAGTCCTATTTATCAACACAGCTGGAAATAGACCTGCAGTATTGCAGCTGTCCTGCAGTGCACAATGCTGGAAATAGACCTGCAGTCCTGCAGTGCACAGTGCTGGAAATAGACCTGCAGTATTGCAGCTGTCCTGCAGTGCAGAGTGCTGGAAATAGACCTGCAGTCCTGCAGTGCACAGTGCTGGAAATAGACCTGCAGTCCTGCAGTGCACAGTGCTGGAAATAGACCTGCAGTCCTGCAGTGCACAGTGCTGGAAATAGACCTGCAGTATTGCAGCTGTCCTGCAGTAAAACCATGGTCTAGTTCACCAGTTTTTCTTCCTTATATATACTCTTAACATAAGACATGAGACAGTTAATGTTTGAAAGGTGTATGACACCTATTCCCAACATTCTCCCACTTGTCATATACCTTACAAGAGCAAAAGAGAAACACCAACAAAAGAGTGAACTAATTGGTAAGGGCAGAAATGCCCATTCCCTTGCAGCACCATCTGAACTTCTCAGTGCTCACAGGCTTTGTCAGAGCATTTGCAACATTTACTGAAGTATCCACCTTCTCAAGCATAACCTTCCTATCCTCCACCATGTCACGAACAAAATGATACTGCACATCAATGTGCTTTGTCCGTGCATGAAATGTAGGGTTCTTTGCCAAGGAGATAGCACTCTGACCATCACAGTTAATTTTCACTGCTCCCTGACTCAGCCCAACATCTGAACACAATTTCTGGAGGCAAATTTTACTGGCATGAGTAGCTGCCATATACTCTACCTTGGTAGTGGATAAAGTGACTACAGCCTGCCGCTTGCTCATCCAACTAATTGCACCACCAAACAGGCTAAACACAACCATTGGTTGACCTCCTGCTGTCAACATCTCCTGCCCAATCTGAGTCCACAAATCCTTGTATGTCTAGCTGCTTGTTGTGAAATTTCTTGGTTGTCAAGGATCCTTGATAACAAATAGAGTAATCAGAAGTACCTTGAAGATATCTGAAAACCCTCTTCATTGCTGCCCAGTGATCCTTTCCAGGATTTGCCATAAACTGGCTCAAGACTCCCATTGCTTGGGCAATGTCCGGTCTGGTGCAGACCATAGCATACATGAGGCTCCCAACCGCACTAGCATAGGGTACATGACTCATGTCCTCCATTTCTCTAGGTGTAGAAGGACACTGCTCAACAGAAATTTTTGTTCCCACAAAAATAGGGACACTCACTGGTTTGCAATTCTTCATGTTAAAACATTGCAAGACAGAGTCAACATACTTTCTTTGACTTAACCAAAGTTTTCTGTTGGCTCTATCTCTTCTAATCTCCATCCCTAGGATAAACTTAGCAACTCCTAAATCCTTCATTTCAAACTGTAGTGAAAGCTGAGATTTCAAGACCTTAATGATATCCTTATTGTTACCAATTAGCAGCATGTCATCCACATACAAAATGATAACAATAAAATGACCACCCTCCTGCTTATAATAAACACAGTGATCTGATTTGGATCTAACAAATCCCAACCTCAAAACATAAGAATCAAATTTCTTATACCACATTCTAGGAGACTGTTTAAGACCATAAAGAGATTTCTTTAACTTGCAAACTAAGTTTTCCTTACCCTTTTCCACATAGTGTTCCGGTTGTTTCATGTAGATCTCTTCCTCCAAGTCTCCATGCAAGAAAGCTGTCTTTACATCCATTTGCTCAACCTCAAGATTAAATGCAGCAACAACAGATAAAAGGAATCTAATGGATGTAAGCTTTGCAACTGGAGAAAATATCTCACCAAAATCTATTCCCTCCACTTGGGAATATCCCTTAGCAACCAGCCTTGCTTTATACTTATCTACCTTGCCCTTAGAACTGAATTTCTTCTTGAAAACCCATTTGCAGCCAACAGGTTTCCTTCCCTTAGGCAACTGAACTAGGTCCCATGTGCCATTCTTCTTTAGAGCTGCCATCTCCTCATCCATGGCCATCTTCCAAGACTCACTGTCATTCATCTCCATTGCCTCCTTCACAGTTCTAGGCTCATCAATGTTAGTAGATAAAGCAAAAATACAATTTAAACCAGGTGGGCTATACCTATTTGGTTGATTTCTTGGTCGTGTGGACCTCCTAACCCAATGGGGTTGAGGTTGAGGCTCCCGATCCTCATTGGACTTGTCATGACTATCCGAAAGATACTCCTCATTAGGCCCATCATGAGCATCATGCTCATCATCATCATCATGGACACCATCATCTCCATGTGCAATTTCTTTGCTTGTTTTTGGTTCAAATTGCACAACTTGTTTTGATGTTTTACTTTGCTGCTCCTCCTTTGAAGAATCCTTGATCTCCCTAAAGATCACATCTCGGCTCCAAACAACCTTCTCTGTGATTGGGTTCCAAAGCTTGTATCCTTTTATCCCATCGTCGTAGCCAATGAGGATACATTTCTCCGCTTTGTAATCAAGTTTCAATCTCTTTACCTTAGGCACATGCACATATGCCTCGTAGCCAAACACTCTAAGGTGTCTCAATGAGGGCTTTTTGCCCGTCCAAACCCCTATAATAGGGGTTTCATCAACAAGAGTTGATGTAGGAGACTTGTTAATTAGGTAACATGCTGTACTAACTGCTTCAGCCCAAAACTTCTGTTCTAGACCAGCATTGCTTAGCATACTCCTAGCCCTCTCCATCAATGTCCTGTTCATCCTTTCGGCAACTCCATTTTGTTGAGGTGTATAAGGAGTTGTCTTACATCGCTTAATTCCATGCTCCCTGCAAAAATTGTCAAATTCGTTGCTACAATACTCTCCTCCATTGTTTGTTCTAAGAGACTTAATCCTTCTTCCTGTTTGGTTCTCAAAAAGAGCCTAGAACTCTTTGAACTTGGCAAACACTTCATAGTTTCTTCAAGGTTTTAAGACCTTTGTCACCAATGTGGCCAAGCCTATAATGCCACAACATAGTCTTATCTACCGGTAAGTTGCTATCTGGAATTGATGTATTGTTGTATGCAATCGTCTTAGCATCAAGACGAAATAGTGTCCCATCATGTACTCCTTTAGCAAGTACTATTGGTTTGCGAACCATAGTGACTCCTCCTTTGTGAACGATCACTTGCACACCCAAGTCATTTAGGCTACTTATGGAAATGAGGTTTCGTGCCAAACCAAGAATATGCAAGACATTGGTCAAGGTCTTGGTCATGCCATTTTAGAGTTCTAAAGAAACTCTCCCTCTACTAGCAACCTTAAGGGACAATTTGCTTCCCAAGTACACACTCCCACTATCACCGTCCTGGTACTCCGTGAAGTACTCTCGATGTGGAGTCATATGGTATGACGCTCCTGAATCAATCAGCCAAATGCCATCCCTAATGTGAGTGGAAAAGGCAGCCAAGAATGCATCTCCTGCATCCTCCCGAGAAGACTTAGAATCGAAATCCTCATTGGATTCATGCTTGTTCTTATGTCTTCTTCTTCTCTCCCCCCCCCCCCCCGCATCCTCCCGAGAAGACTTAGAATCGAAATCCTCATTGGATTCATGCTTGGTCTTATGCTTCTTCTCCTTGCAATCTTTCTTCACATGCCCCTTTTTACCACAATTCCAACATTTGATCTTTGTTAGAGTGGGAGTCTTGGATCTTCCCTTGGACTTGGACCGGCCAACTATCTTCTTCCCCTTGTTCCTTTCTTTGGATCTGCCACGAACAACCAACACATCCTTGACGTCTTCCATGGTTTTCCTTCGCATCTCTTCTGAAAGCAAGGTAGATACTATCTCCTTCATCTTCAACTTGGTACTAGTGGTGTTGATAGCCATTACTATGTTGTCCCAAGAATTGGGTAATGAACATAGTAAAGTGATACTGGTCCTCCTCATCCATTTTTACTTGGATGGATCTTAGCTGTGAAATGATAATGTTGAATTCATAAAAGTGTTTTGCTACGGAATCTCCATCCCCTATCCTTTAGGGAATACAATTTCTTTGTCAGGAACAATTTGTTCACAAGGGATTTGGCTTGTTATATTAAAGCCAATCTATCCCACAAGATTTTTGTAGTAGGTCACTCACTTACATTCAAGAGCACGGAGTTGGCCAAGCATAACCGAATGAGGCTCCGTGCCTTCCGATCCATCACCGTCCAATCTTCATCCATCATAGACGTAGGTTGACTTCCAAAAACAGCAGCCCATAGATCTCTATCTATGAGCAGATCCTCCATTTTAATCTTCCATAGCTCAAAATTTGTACCGCTGAATTTTTTAATTTCCAACCGTGATGTACTCACCATATTGAAATAAAATCACTTCCCTATGCACAGTTCTCACTCAAACAAAGATTAATAGCAAAAACCTTTTACCCTAACTAAGGATTTCAAAAGCTGGCCAAGCTCTAATACCAATTGAAAGGAAGTAAGACAAATGCGAAACAACTTCCTACTTAATATTTAGAGGAAAGTAGTTCAAAAAAAGGCCTAGACTTCCGATTCAACAAGCAAAATCACGTAAAACTCAGTTTCTGCAAGGCCATCTTTTAGAGAACTTTGCAATGAGATACTCACAAGATAAGAATGAATGCAACATTTACATAGGAAGCAACATATACCCTGGGAAACCCTTTCGGGAAAAACCCAGCAAACATGGAGCTCTCAAAAAATTGTATTATTTAGTACTCAACAATGTGCTTTTTACAATACAATTCCTTCACAAGTATCACACTTTTTCAGTCCTATTTATCGGCAAATTTTGAAATAGACCTGCAGTTACACAGCTGGAAATAGACCTGCAGTATTGCAGCTGTCCTGCAGTGCACAGTACTGGAAATAGACCTGCAGTCCTGTAGAACACAGTGCTGGAAATAGACCTGCAGCTGTCCTGCAGTGCAAAATGCTGGAAATAGACCTGCAGTCCTGCAATGCACAGTGCTGGAAATAGACCTGCAGTCCTGCAGTGCACAATGCTGGAAATAGACCTGCAGTATTGCAGCTGTCCTGCAGTAAAACCATGGTCTAGTTCACCAATTTTTCTTCCTTATATATACTCTTAACATAATACATTAGACAATTAATGTTTGAAAGGTGTATGATACCTATTCCCAACATTAAGTGATCACTGAGTAGCTTGATGTGCCATTTCGACAACATAACTATAACGCATCTAGCCTTTTGTCGCTAGCATATGAATGGAGTGGGCATATTATAAACTATTGTATCAGCTAGCCAACTCTGAGAGACAATGTGCTCAATGTATTGAAGAGTACTCGTGTCTTTTGAAAGAGCAAGTCAAAGTAGAGGTGACTCAACAATGGGAGGAATTGGAGTCCATTTGTCGCCAACACCAGGAGTAATTACAAGAAAGGGATCTACACATTGTTGACCTTGAGTCTCAACGAAAGGAGAGCTGCAAGAAGTTGAGCATAACAAAAGAGTGGTTGACCACGATTTGAGCAAGAGTTACAATTGGAATTGGATAAAGTTTGTAAGCAATGGGTGAAGCATGGTAACTTTGGTAGGCTGATGTGGTAGAAGTACGAGGAAGGTTGTCAAGAATTTTAGCGATTATGTGCTTCGATCGATCAACCCTTTGCATAGTCTACCCACCTAGGAGCTTTACATACGTAGTCAATGTAGACGTTGATCAATTTAGAAGAGGGGTAGATGTAGTAGACAAAACCGACATGCACCACTGCAGTGAGGCATCTTTTGAACAATTATGTTTTGTACATATTCGTAGTTTTGTTATTTTCTCATACATGTCACGGTTTTGTCGCATGTGTGTGTGCCACACCCTTGTATTGTAATAATATACATCATACAAGCAATTTTTGGAATTTAAGAACATGGTTACACATTGGGGTGCATGATTGTTTGTTGCAACTACTCTTGATATATTCTTGTGTACCTGTTCTCCCTAGGCCAACCTCGAGTTATCAGTTCTATGCATGTTCTTGATACATTTGTAAGGTGTGTTGTATTCTTCTACAATTCTTCTTATGCTGTTTAGAAAGCATTGTATGCAAGTTGCTGTCCTGTTTGATTGGTTTATTGATGTATTGTTTTGGAGAATAATGAAGTATTTTTGTTGCTACGAGTTATTCTAATTACCATACATTTATTTCATCGCATATTGCATTCTTGTTATTATCTGCTTTTCTATTTTGATAAACATAATCTCTGTACTACAGCAAGCTGATTGGAAAGTCTAGTGCAAGTTATTTGCCCATGTTATTCTCTGCTTTTCTATTTTGATAAACATAATCTCTGTAGTACAGCAAGCTGATTGGAAAGTCTAGTGCAAGTGATTTGCCCATTTGGTTCTAAATTTAGACTGTTTGTTGAAGGAGATAGTGTATAACTAGTTTGAGTACATCTCAACCAAATTGTACACTTTTCTCAATCAAATGTAGAAGGAATTCTACTTGTGATTGGATGCATTTGCATTTGTTTTGGATGTTGTAGACTGAAATTCTCATAGGCTAGGAAATAACATATCTTCTAGGACAAGTGAAGAGGGCAAATCCACAATTTCCAATTGGGAACATAAATGGCTTTTGGTGGCAACATCTAAGCCTACAATTCAAAAGCCAAGTTTTTTGGTTGTTAAAGGTGCATTCTTGGTGTTCTAACCTGCACAAGAGGAATTACCACAAGCTAAGGGACCCCACAGGTGTCTCAAACTAACCAGACAAGTGAGACCCCACAGGTGTCTCAAACCAACCAGACAAGTGTGACAATGAAGTATGAGAGTTCTTCAAACACAATAAAAATAAGGAGCACATGATTTTAAGGGAATGGAAATAACAATGTGTAGGATCCACTGCTGCAAAAAAGGCAACACGTTTGGGACAATCCCAGACATGCATTTCATCTAAATGCCTCAAGGGTCTTCCCTTCCTTACTTTCCATAGTCCATATTAACAACTCAGCAGAAGGCATTTAACTCCCACATTACTTAGCTTCCTATTTTATATACTTTACTTTCAATGATTGCACACGATTCATGCTCAATTTCTGTTCCTTAATTCACCAAGCCTACTAAGATAATAATTGAGGGGAACAATCAAATAGCATCAGTTCAACGAGTTAAATACCTCGACTTTCAAACAGGAGATCAGGTTTGGATCTTGCCAGGCAATGCATATATAACTGCCAAGAATACCATAACACGGTCTATGTGGTGCTTGTTTTTCAATCCCATATAACCAATTAAAAAAAAAATTGAGGTGAACACTAACTACATATGTTCCTTTCTGGATGAGCAGAATTTATCAGATTGTTTTTAGTATGCTTCCAAATGACATACCACAGGACAAAAGTTGAACTTAATCATATTTTTATTAACATGCACAAGCACTCTTGAAATAATATATTATGATCAAATAAGCTGATCTTTTATTCGCTCCAAATTATGGGTGAATGTTGAGAAGTTATAATATTAACATGGGTCTTCTGAAACCCTCAACCAAAAAGAAGACTAACCATGGTGCACCACCTTCCCTTGAGCATGTCAATCCAGTTGACCATGAATATGCAAAGCTTAGATTTGAGGTACCAATAATAGCAAATCAGAGAAAGGTGTCCAGCCAAAGGTATTTAAAAATTTGCTACAAGAATAAGACAGACAAATTAGCACATTTGGAAGGCTGCTGTCCATGATATTCAACCAACTCATGGAAGCAACAATGACAGAACAAACATATATTTCATGTGTGGCAAACACAGCTGTCACAGGAACAAGTGAAATTCCATCAGAATATAGCTCGTAAGTACCAAAGAAATGGCCTTGAATTGAGGAAAAACATGCATTTCTGGGGATTAAATTGACAAAAGAAATCAAAAGATGAAATGAGTTAAAAGAAGAAGCGAAATAGACAGCAAATTTGAATCAGGAGTGACTCAACCAACTATTCCTGATCAGAAATCATAAAATGAGAACTACTGCAAAGACAAAGTCTCAGGCCAATATTGAGCAAGGTGTGGGTTCACAGATTCCACGACTTGAGAAGTTAAGAAAGAAAAGGTCAAATGACATGCTGAGTCTACAAAACAATCAAGGCAGCAAAAGCAAGGCACACAAAGCACACATGGAACTAAAGAGGGATGACAAGATACTTCAAGTGCTTTTTTTATCAAATTTCAATCCGTTGGCAAGATCGTCTTTGTCATCTTTTAAAGCTGCAGGTGCCTCCAACACAAGGCCAGCTGTGAACTTAAAATTTTATAAAAAATCATTTATAAGCAAACTGCTGAGATGATAGCATTGAAGAGTAGATTGCGAGAGATACAAAACCTATTTGAGTTTTTTCTCAGAACTTTAGGGATGAGTTCGTAACAAATTTTTGAAGTTTTGAAAAATTCATGCTAATTGGGGTAATTACAATCTGTTTCGAAAATAAATATTTTTAACTCAAATGGCATCTCCAATATAATTCTTTTATCTGGGATTATTGTAGCTCTGCAAGAGTCAAACCCAGAAACTTAGGTTTTCATATTAAATAAAAACGTAGAAATTTTAATTAGAGTCAAAATTTAAGTTTGATGTGTTTTTGGATAGATTCTTCATAAACTTATTAAATTTCATTAATAATATGACTTGGAGAAATTTCTATTAGTTATCGAAAATTTTGTGAACATTTTGTGAATTCAACATTCTATAAATAATCCATTCTCCAGCAGAATGCTAAGGGAATGACTGTTGAAAAATCTAATGTGAGAGATTAAACCTATTTAATTTTTCTCTTAGAATATTGGGGATGAGTTTTTAATATTTTTTCAAAAATTAAAAATTTCATGTTAATTAGGACAACTTGAGGTTAAAATTTTAAATCTGTAAGTCTTGATCGAGATGTGCCCTTTCAGCTGTTGATACTTCCGAGAAAAAACAGATCCCTTTACCTTTTAAACAAGGTTACTAGGTGCGGCGGGAATCGCGGGTGCGGGTGCGGGTGCGGCCCCTGTCAAAAATAGGGTTTGCCGGGTGCGGGTGCGGCTAGTTTTTAATTATATATATATATATTTATCAAAAAAATTAAAAAATAAAATAAATATGCACATTGTGAAATAATTAAATAAATGATAAATCATACACATTGTGAAATAAAATAAATCATTCATACACACTACAAAATAATAAATATTTAAATATGGCATCATAAAAGCATATTGATATATGATATTTCATATTCATGTAAACAAATGACAGGATGTCAAGTCATAAAGAGTCAAGAGATAACAATATACTATATAGTAGTGGACATGTACAAAGATAACATCAAATATCTGATATTTGACTCTCATTCGTCATATTCCTCATCATCATCTTCTAGGCCCTCCTCCTGTGGATCTGGTGGTGGTAGATCTGAAAAGCCATCACACCTACTATCATCTCTGGTGTCATCAGGAACTGCATCCCAACGTGCAAAAGGCCCCTTTGTATAACCCTTGTCCCTACGAGACATGAGTCGAAGAGTACTATGGACATACACGAGGTTCTCTGCCCTACTCGCCTCTAATCGACCTCTCCTCGCTGAATGGATAAATCCATATGTACTCCAATTCCTCTCACAAGCTGAGGAACTGGCCACCTGAGACAACAAACGACATGCTAGTCGCTGCAACTGTGGCGTCCCATGTCCGTGCAATGTCCACCAAAATATGGGGTTCTTCAAACTCCTGTCATATAAGGCCTCAATAGACTAGAATGTACCCCGTGCACAAACAAAAGATGCAAACTGCTCTCTAATCTTTGCTGCCTCTTGTCCAATGCCATATATGTCCTTGACTGCCTATAGAAACCTTGCAGTCACCTTTGGATCCTGATTTGGTGCCCTCTTCCTTGTTTTTTCTACATCATACCACTTCGGGTTAAGAGCATAAGCTGCCATGTGAAGTGGTGAGTTGAGGGCATTCCACCTCCGATGAATGATGGTCTGTAATTGAGGGTACAAGTTAACATCTTTAACATCAGTAATGGATTTGAAGTTTATCCCGGGCTCCCACAAGCTGGGTTTTTCAATTAAGCTTTTATTTTTTGTTTGGTTTAGCTTTCCTATTCTAGGTGGGATTTTTTGGTTGATCGTTTATCCCAGGCTCCCACAAGCCGGGTTTTCTATTTTGTGCAGCGCGGGATGATCCCGCTTTTCAAATTTGAATGGTTTAGAGATTGTCCTGCTAGGATCATCTCCTATTCTATGTTCTCTTTGTGGAGATCTTCTCCCTATGGAGATACTCTCCCTGACCCATTTGTAAAAGGTTCGGGGACCCTTTCAAAACCCCATTATCAATAAAAAAAAAACACCCCAAAAGTCATCATACTAGCATAAAATAAATGCTAGAAAATAAATTTCAATGGGCAAGTTACATTATTCTAATAAAAATTATTGTCATTTATATCATCATTAGTTAAATACTACTAAGCATGAATCATCATTATTTCTACATGACTTCTAAGACAAAGGAAGCTTACCATTCTCCTAAGTAGGCAAAACCCGGGATAAACTTTTTAAAAAATTAAAATGTTTTCTAATTTTTTTTAATAATTTTTTTTAGCCCGTATGGGCTGGGTGTGGTCGGGCCCACCTTAAAAATAATAATAAAAAGAAAAAAAACGTTTTTTTCCTATGTTAATGCCCAAACTGGGTTGGGTTCGGTTGGGTGAACCCTGACTGACCACAGGGTTCGGCTTCGCTGAACCCTGACTGACAGGGTTCGGCTTCGCTGAACCCTGACTGACAGGGTTCGGTCAAAGCTGAACCCTGACTGATAGGGTTCGGCCCAGCCGTACCCGATCGTGAACCCGCGAACCCGGTGCGGGTGCGGGTTCGCGAACCCAGCCAAGTGGGTGCAAGAACCCGGTTACACTGCTTTTAAACAGAGGCGAGAGGAGAGGCTCTGAAACCGATCGATCTAGCCATGAGCAGATTGAAGAGAGCTCCCCTCAAAAAGATCACCCTTTCCTCTTTAAATAGTGGGGGTGGTAGTAGGGAGGAGAGCTGGTATATTTTTATATAGATTCTTAGCAAACTTGTTATATTTGATTTTAATTTTTTTTTTGGAATATTGGGGGTGGCGGTGGGGAGGAGAGCTGGTATATTTTTATATAGATTCTTAGCAAACCTGTTATATTTGATTGTTTAAAAAATTTGGAATATTCATGCTAAAGACTAAAAGCCTATGAAACTTATTCATGCTATTAGTTCATTAACTTCCTTGGAATATATTGCTTCTTATAGCATATAATAATTTTTGAACTTATTTTTTAATGTTTTTAGTTTGCTTTACTAAATTTAATTTTGAATAGAAATTTTCAAACGTAATTATATAATATTTCAAAAACTCATAATAATTTCGACTAGCTTAGATGCCAAAAGATATCAAACTTAATTAGAGCTTTTTTCAGAGGTAAACATATAAGATAGGCGCCTTGAGTTTGATATCTCTTGGCATATAATAGATATCTGTAATGTAGATACCTGTATACAAATGGCTACTTTCAATTTTGAGTTATGATCCGTAGCTGTCTAAGGTAAAGGCGATTCTTTATGTCACAGCCAAGCACCCACGCCTCATGGGTGTATGAGACCCTGTTGTGTGAGCAAGGGAAAGTTTAGGCTTTACCTCATATTATTAGTTCAGTAATATACCTCATGGGTTTTAACCCTTTGTTCAAGATTACGATAAATCATGGGTCTTGCCACTCTGTATAAACCTAAAATACAAAATAATGGCAAACCTCTTTTGTATTCGATAGAGGGTACATAACTCATTCCCAGGTCAAACTCTTGATGCAAGGTAACTTGCATCAGGTTTCTGGCCATAGAGGTTTGAACCTGGTTTATTGCGTGGTGATGCCCTGTATAAAAGGTGTACAGGCAATTTCGATCGACTAACGTACTCATCATGGCCAATCTTGTTAGTCTATTTTTTTGTTGACTACCTTGAGAGTTCTCATTTATTCTCCACATATTGGATTGCCATGCATTTTGGACATGTTATATTATGAAGGTAATCAGAATGAGAGTAACACTATTTCCATTTCTAAGATTTTTGGCCTTTTGACTGGAACGGTGATGTGATATTGACATATTGCTTTGTGTTTAGAATAGTTTCTTCTTGATGTTTCACTATATACATTATTCAAGGGGCAGAAAAAACAAAAGTAATTTCTTCAAAAAGTCTACCTGGATATGATATTGTTCTTTGCTCAAATTATTTGGCTGATAACCCATGTTGTGGGCTGAAAGAAACAGTATTCCACTGGCAAGGCATTGACCATTTTATATAGGAGGGTCAAACTATCCATAAAATTTCCTGTGTTGCAAAACATTCTAAGGTGCAGCGCGTGTTCTGAATCTTTATTGAGGAGATTTTGCATCATTCAACAAATTCTGATTTTTGATATTTTTGCAAATCATCTTTCCTGTATATGCCTTTAATCCATGCAAGAATGTTGTATAAGGTCACACTACTGTCTCTCACTACCCATTTTGTTAACATCCTTTATTGCACTAGGTTTTACTCTTATGCCATCTTTCACCAGTGACCATCCCGAATGGAAGTCTGTCATCTTCATTGTGATAGTGGTCTCAAAAGTGCTGACTTTTGTTGAGTTGCTTATTATTACGTGCAGATCATCTCTTAATTGAATACTGTTTTATGGTAGTAGGTTTTTCCTCTGTTGTGGATCATCCTGGCTGTCTTATGTATGCATGTCACCTAAATCTTTCTTTAATCTTCAGGCCACGGCTGTCTTCTTGCCTGAAGCTTTTGTACAGTTGATCACCTTTTCCTGTGTCCATCCTATGCCTTGTTAGATGCATTAATATATTCTTAGGCTGCCCTTCTATATCTGCAAGCTATTTTGAAGACATAGCAGACCATCTCATTTCTTGACCATCCTCGATAAGAATATTATTCTATAGGCAAACCACCTTTCTCCCTGACCTCCTCTATAAGCACTTCTTGCTATGCATATAGATTTTCTCCCATATGTTCCACGGGGACATGTCTTGGGCTTTGGGGGCTGTCTTGGAAACACGTCCCCATGTCCTAGAAATGTGTCCCATCCTCCAGGAAATGAGTCCAACCGTCCTGGAAATTTGTCCTGCCATATCAGAAATGTGTCTGGCCATCCTGTATCATCCCTATCCCATAAACTTCATGGAACATAGCTCTCAACTGATAAATATTATTATCTAGTAAGTGTGAAGTTCAAGGAATTTGTCAGAAATTCCTATCCATATAATCCACTCAGAAGGTCTTACTGGCATTCCCTGCTTAAAAATAATGACTAGCTTGGTCTGCTTTTCACAGCTCTTTAAATGAATGTAAGTTAAAATTCATAATTACTTAACTAAAGTGCTTTGGAGAATGACAATGCAATATTATATATGGTAGAGAAATCTGGGGATAGTCACTCCAGTCACAGCCTAAAATATGTTTATTAACCAGAATAGATGATAAATATTTAGCAAATTTTAAGCCATTCAAACTCATATCTATTCATTATGGAAACACTAAGAGTTATCATTTTGGAATGCTGTTGCTCAATGCCTTTTGCAGGGATGGAATATTCCTTGGTATGTTGTTTTTAAGCTTAAATCTCTTTGGCAGTGGCTGTAGGTTCCTCTCAAATTATGTTATTTTAAGACAGATTCTGTTGTCAGTGAGAATTTTGAAGCGTCCTTGTAGTTTGAATTCTCTTTTAAATTACATTTCAATATTATTTCCTATTTTCTATAGACAGGAAGAGCAAATGAAGCTCAGTGTAGAGGTTCAAAACTGGAAACTGGAAATGAGAGCCATATAGTTTAGACGATGATCTTGTGCTGCAACCAAGAACGATTTCCATTATTTGGAATAGAACACTGGACGTGTGATGATTTGACTTGCCTAATATTCTGATTATGGAACTGCTAGAACTCATCCAATAGAATCAAAATCTAAAATGCATGCAATAGGGGCATTGTTGTCGTATGCCCCAAATATTTGAAGAAAACTTATGCATGCAAATTTCCTCTCTTCAGTATCCATGTTACATTGTATTATTGAGTGTGCTTGATTTTCTGAATGTTTTTTTTTAATAAATTTTTCGCTTCTACATTCATTTTTAGACAAATTTCAGGCAAGCTGTCATAAGTCTGATTTTGCTATTCATATTCCTTCTAATGTATTCAACCTTTTCATGCAGGATTGGATTATTCAATATGATCCTCCTGATGATCCAAAGGTAGGACATGGATTTTTTTTTTTTTAAAAAGTTTTTGCATCACCATTCTGTTCTTGAATGATAAAAACTTAAAAAGTATTGTCTTTTAAACATGAAATATGTGGAATTTCAGGAGTACATTCACAGGGTTGGTCGAACAGCTCGTGGTGAGGGTGGAAGAGGGAAAGCTTTGCTGTTTCTTATTCCCGAGGAGTTGCAGTTTCTTCGGTTTTTGAAGGTTTGCTGTCTCTTGCAATATTATTCATTCAGTGCTTTAATACTACGTAACCGTGCAATTAATTTACTGGGTTTCACTTTCAGGGTGCTAAAGTGCCGCTGCATGAATATCAGTATGATGATAAGAAGACGGCAAATGTGCAGTCACAATTGGTATTATTTTTTTCTGTCGACTGTAATTGAGCATATGTGACTATGTTCCGAGTCTTCTCTATGCTGCTGGCTATCTCGAAATGTTGGATATATTACACTAATGAAGTGAAATTGTTGGGGTGAGTGCAGGAAAAGTTGATTGAGAAGAACTATTATCTTCATCAATCTGCCCGTGATGCATACAGGTCGTACATTTTGGCATATAATTCTCACTCTATGAAAGAGATATTCAATGTTCATCGTCTTGACCTTCAGGTAAACCCAAACCTTTGCAACTTAACGATAACATGGGAAAGTAAGTTCTTTATGGTATTTGCATGTTTTGTTTTGTGGGTTAATCGAGTATAATCTTATAAAGCAGTTGTCATTGACATCTAATGGTCGTTGTATTGTACTATGACTTAATGACAGGCTGTAGCTGCATCTTTTGGATTTAGTTGCCCACCGAAGGTGAACCTTAACATTGATAGCAATGCAGCAAAATTCAGAAAGAAAGCTGGTGGAAAGGGAAAAATAGAAGGGAGAAAGAGTGGTCATAGTTTTAACTCGAAGAACCCATATGGAAAACGTGCTGAAGGAAACAAGAGGCAATTTGTTCATCATTAAGAGAAGCAACATTCACACAAGCTTCAGAAGAAGTGTCTGGCTTTAAATTAAGCCATACAAATTTTGTTCATGGAGAGATTCCAATCCTCTGTTGTTACTAATTCCCTACGTTTCTGGTTCTCTTTTGTAACTTATGATATCTAATATGAATTGATTGAAGTATTCTTTTATTTTTTTAAAGAGAAAACCAAGTCTTATAGCTTTGTCTGTGATTCTGTACTAATAGTTTATGATAATCTTCTGTAGATATTTAAGACCAGAGTAATGTTCCTTTTTCAGGACCTAGCATGAAGCAGAATGCAGTGCTTCCCAGTTGTGCCTGCTTGTATAAATATTTACATTAGTACACAATTCATAATTCGGATACAAGGAATAACATTTTATTCAGGACCTTGAATTAAATTTGAATAGTTTTTTTACATGAGTTGTCTTCTCTGCATGGGTGTGATGCTGGCATTGCATAGCTGTCACAATTTAGTGGTTGGAAGTTGTAGACAATATGATTTGGTGAATGACTAGATTCAAGTTGCAGCCTTTGGGGTAGTTTAATTATTGCACTAATTTAATTTAGAATTAAGAATTATCTGTAATGGCAGTAGACAATGCATTCTTCATCATCTTGTGTGGGCTTTGATGCTTAAAATGCTCTATTGTCATGGATGAAATCCCGTACATTGGATGAAAAGGCCCTACCCATATTACATCACAACCATATAGTGGTATTAGAACAACTTGGCTATTATGCATGTATCTCTTGGAAAAATTCGAACGTGGGTCTCTTCCATGAAAGCCGAGGAATCTAACTAATGCCATTTGATAATTTAAGACAAAATTTTAAATAGATGTTACTTTTAAATTTTAGGAGAAGTAAGACGAGGAAAAATAGCCTCCATGGCTCCTCATTCAATATATCTGTAATGAATCTTGTGTTGCCTTGCCGACCACATTCATTGGTGTTGGGTGATGGTGAGAACTCTCTGTTGAATATTATTCACACTAAGGTTTTTGAATAAATGTAATTTTTTTTTTTGGTTTTCTTTTTCGAACTTTTTGTAATAACAAACAGAAGATGCATTGAAATGATCATGCTCTTGGAATCAAGAATAAGTGCAAGACCTATACTTAGATGATAATGATTTAATTTTTTTTTGAATCAGTTATGTGGGATTGAAAGGGCCCCATCTGTATTACATCATGGTAACATGGTGGTATTACAACAAGCTTGGCAATTATGTGTTATTACTCGGCCAGATTTGAACCTTGGTTTCCTTTAATGTTGAGGAATCTAACTACTTGAGCTAATATTATTTGATATTTAAAGATATAGTTTAATTGCATCAGATAGTTTTGAGGATTTTATATGAATGTTGTAGTAAGAATCATGTTAATGGGTGAGTATGGTAAATTTGTACTAATATTATATTTTGTTAGACCAGCTTAAGGTTAGATAAATTCATTAATTAAATAAACATATTTATATAATGAATTTGCCTATTTTTAGGTCCAACAAAGAGTCTATACATGGACTATTGTTGCAGCAAACCACAACCACTCACCAACGTTGATATGTACACGGAGGTGATCTAAGTCAAAGTTAGGTGACATGCTTTATGAAATTATATCATCCGCTGGTGTAATATTCCTAACATTTCTCCGCATACTACATGTTCCAAATAGGGCCAAGAATATTAATAACTGGACTGGGACAAACAAAAGGTTCAGACAACCACCTGACGAACTAGACATTTCTCCCCATACTACATGTTCCAAATAGGGCCAATAATACTAATAACTGGACTGGGACTAACAAAACGGTTCAAACGACCACCTGATGAACTAGGACACTTTCAATAGTTTAGCAAGTACTAAAAGGTTCATGGATTAGGATGTACACTATAGTTCATGACTTGCATCATTGTGAGCAAGGACAATGGTTCACCTTAGTGAGAATGGCTTCACTGAACTCTCAACCAAGGAGGGGCAAACTTAACTGTCCATCATCCTACCACAAAAGTGGATAGGGACACACATCATCCATCATTGAAGTTGCAAACAGGGACATATCTACCAACAACACTTTGTAACCAATGACATGCGACTAGCAAAAAAATAATCAGGCAAGTTGGGTCTTACTGACTGATTTATAGTATTTCATGAATATGGACAAACTCATTTATCAGAGCTTGAAGTGTGGCATGGATATCCGCTTTTTCAGAATCAAGAATTATCTGTAATGGCAGTAGACAATGCATTCTTCATCATCTTGTGGGCTTGATGTTTAAAATGCTCTATTGTCATGGATTAAATCCTGTGCATTGGTCAAATGTATGACCCACCCTTAATTTAAATAATTGTTTGATGATGGCATTGATTGACAAAGTCATGTTGCCTGTTTGCATAAACACACTTTGTTCTGGAATATAACTGCCAGTAGAGAGAAGGATTCCATTTTGTTAAAGACCATCGACTACATTCTGTCTCTCCAGTGCTGGCTAGCAGTTCTTTCTAAACAAGCACAATTTTACCAAACGGTGAAGGCATAATATTGGTAATTGAAACCAATAAACATATTCATTTATACAGTGAAATTAAACATTTTTAGGTCCAACAAACGGTTAAAATATAGGCATTAATACGCGTGGAGGTGACTTAAGTCCAACTTAGGTAGCATGCCCCACATTATAATATCATCCTAAGAAGTAATACTCCTACCTACATCCTGAAATTCCATGTGCTCTAAATAATCTGTTTAACAACGCAAGTTAGGATTTATGTGGTGAATATGGACAAATTCAATTCATTTTATTCAGCTTTTCTTCTTTTGATAAAATGTTTGCCGCTGAAAAATATATTAGCTAATTTTGGTTAAAAGGTTTATGTACAATTTTCTCATAAAATGTTTGCCGCTGAAAATTGTTACAAGTCAAATATTCTTATAAATAATATTTTTGTAATTTAATTTATATTTTTATCCTTTCAAAAATATTACTTAATAAAGAGGTTATATATAGAAAGGTTATATAGAACCGGACTCTCGTTCCATATAACCTTTCTCTGGGATTTTATTTGTATTATATATAAATATATTAATATGTAATGAATTTTATTTATTATATATAAATATATTAATATGAAATCAGTTTTTATTTGTATTATATATATATATATTATTTAAGATTGATTTTTATTTTTATTATATTGTATATATAGTAATATTTTTTTTGGACTGAAAGTATTATATCATTACCACATATTGATATTATAAGAAAGTTTGAATATTATTTATGTATAGTTTGGCAAGATTCAAACTTGGATCTCACTCCAAAACTATAAACAATTGAACTAATTTCACCTGTATATTAATATTATAATAGGTTAACAATTATATATATATATATATATATATATATATATATATTATTTTTCACATATATTAATACTATAATAGTTTAAAAAATTTAGATTTATATATTTTTAAGTAACTTTTAATATTAAATTAAATCTTCAGTTAGAGGCGGACCAGGGTTTCAAAGGAGCATTGTAGAGAAGGCAGATTAGGGTTTTAGAGGAGCGTTGCAAAGGAGACGAATTAGGGTTTTAGAGGAGCATTGCAGAGGAGGTAGATTAGGGTTTCAGAGGAGCATTGCAGAGGAGGTAGATTAGGGTTTCAGAGGAGCATTGCAGAGGAGGCAGAGTAGCGTTGCAGAGAAGAAAGACGAGCATTGCAGAGGAAGTGGATGCTTGGTTGGGCAACTTTGACCCCATTGCTGAAGAAGCTAAGTTCGTGAAGGTGGGTCCATTTGACTCTCATGACCCCTCCTTTTCGTTTGAATGGGAGGAGTGGGATCCTGGTAAGCTCAGAGGTGGGACCAATAGAACCTGTGGGGAGGACCCCATCCCTCCTAGTGCACCTTCATTTGCAAAAGTGGCCGCTAGCGGTAATGGAGGATCTGACACCCTCTTCGACATTTCTCCTCTGTCGAACCAGATCCATATCCCCGATAGCTTGATTGATAATATCTTGAAAGATGGGCTGTGGAATCTTGTGGGAAAATTCCAAGGTAGGAGGTCGGATATTGATTCTCTGAGGAGATGGGCTTTGGCAAGATGGAGACCTATCGGGTCTCTTGAAATTGTGGCCATCCCAAGAAATTTCTTCCTTATCAGGCTCAACTCTGAGGAGGATTCCAAGCGGATCTTGGAAGGGGGTCCATGGTTTTTTGGCAAACGAGGTTTATTTCTGCGTAAATGGGGCCCAAATTTTAATCCCCTGATGCAAAGCATTAATCTTGTCCCACTATGGGTCAAGCTACCAGACTTCCCACTTCATCTCTGGCATGAGAGCATCTTCCAAGCTATTGCCAAGACGATCGGGGATTTGATTTTCTTCGATCAGATTACTAGTTCCAAATCTCAAATGCTCTATGCTAGAATGTGTGTGATGGCAGATATTGAGAAGGATCTGCCGAGCTTTGTTGAACTCTTTTCTAATCTTGGCACCTGGGTTCAGAACATTGAATATGAAAATAAACCCCAAGTTTGCCAGGAGTGTGGTAAGGGTGGGCACCATAAGAGCTTATGCCCCCTGCATCCTAAAGCTCTAAGTACTTCGGCGAGCCATAAGGAAAACAGTAAGAAGCTCAGTGAAAAGTGGGTGCCTAAGCAAAACCCTCAAAATTTGAAAGGACAAGATTTGATTTCTATTTCTCAAGTTGGGCTCAGTGAGGAATTATAGGAGGAAGCCCTTCTTCCATCAATCATGTTTGATGGAGAGGAGTTGAACACGGTTCCTGTGAAGAGAAGGGAAGTGAGCCCAGTAGCGGGGGATATTGTTCAACTTCCTAAATTTGGGGAGAGTGGAGAAGAGGTAAATCCCTCTAGTCTTATCCTCCAAAATTCCTTTGACTGTCTTGACATGGATGATCCGACTCTTCAACAGTTAATGGAAAGCTCTCTAGCCTCTCCAAAAACTGTGTTTGAGAAAGGCTCTCCGGGTCCGAAGACCAGAAGTCACAGGAAAGCTCGTATTGATGTAGGGGACGAAAGGAAAGTGGGGAGACCCAACAACAGAGCACTCAGGAAAAGGGAGATCGACTCTGAAATTGCTAACGGAGTACAACCCCTTCTAACGGATAGTTTTGAGGCTCTACATCCTGAAGAGAATGAGGTTGTTCCAATCGTGGAGACTTGGAACAAATGTGTTCAGGAGTGTGGCCTGAAAAAAGGATTTCTTTCTGTGGGGGTCAAAAAAAGGTGGGCAGGCCTCCCAAGACCTCACTGAGAAAGGCTTCCAGCAAGTGATTTTTGTTTGTTTTTTGTTTAGTTGTTTGTTAGGCTGGATGTTGTTGCTGTAGATCTGATCCAGTTTTAGGCGAGATTCTTGGCTCTCTGGTTCTCTAAGCACCCCTGGTTGTTTTGGGTGTCGGTGGTTTGCTGGTTGTTTGACTGTGACAATCTCTTGTATTTGCTTTCTTGATATCTTATTGCTAGATCTAAGGTTTGGGGATGTCTTTCAAAACCCTACTTGTAATAGGTTCGAAAACCTTTTAAAAAATCCTTATTACCAAACAAAAAAAATTAAATCTTCACTTAAATAGACAAGGTTTGGAATTTGACAGCCACTTCTACCGTGAAGTTGAAATCCGATATTATTTTTTTCCATGGTTAAATCTTCCAAAGGAATTTGGCCTTAGAAAAAATAATCTTTCAGAACGTGAGTCAAGATTGTCCTTTATAAAACATGTGAAGTTGAAATCCGATATTATTTTTTTCCATGGTTAAATCTTCCAAAGGAATTTGGCCTTAGAAAAAATAATCTTTCAGAACGTGAGTCAAGATTGTCCTTTATAAAACATGTGTCCCACATTTTCATACATCAATTGATGTATATATTTTATAATATCGTTAAGGAGTTATTCAAATCTAATCTTCACAACATTTTTGAAAGAGTTCTTGTAGAGAAAATATAGATGTTGTTTACATCTGCGTCTTCTTCTCCTGGTGTGAAATACGTATGAGTGAAATGTGATTAATAAATTATAAATAAAAAATTCAATTTTTTTATTTATAATAATTAATATTGATTTTATTAAATATTTTAATTTATATTAAAATGATATAAATTTAATTATTTATATTTTTAAAAATTTTAAAGAATAGATTTAATACAAATTTTATCAATTATATTAATTTAAATTATTTTAATTTAAATCAAATTATATATTTTTAATTGGTTTAATTTTTTTAATCTTTTAAGGAAGATATTTAGGTATATACATAATTGCCAAGTTGTTATAATACTACTACATGGTCATGATGTAATATGGAAAAAGCCTGTTTCAATTTCATATAATCAATTTAGAAAAATAACTACATTAACTAACACTTTCTTAACCAATTCACTTAAATATATAATATTCCCTTTCTTAACTTGCTATTAGTTGTCTATTTTAATGTAAACTATGTGACAATAGGTATGATCACATTTCCAAGAGATTATCTTTAATAATAGAGGATCGACATCAACAATAATATTATTTTTTATCCAATCGCTAGATCCATTTTTGTTATAACATTACTGATAAATTGTGAATCCCCTATCATTTTGCAATTGTAATTTTAATTCCTGTAAGAAGTGCCCTAGTCTTTATATAGTTGTTAGTTGAATTTTCGTTTGATTATGAGTTAGTGAGGAGAATTTTGTCTTCATTATTCCAAAAAACACCACCTCCACCAACTTTTCCTGGGTTTCCTTTGGAAGCACCATCAAAATTAATTTTGATAAACCCAATTTTTGGACATTTCCATTTTTACATAGATCAAAGCAAATATTTTATTTTAATGCTATTATCGCAAATGACTCTTTCATGTATATTCAAATCTAGTAACCAAGTGGGTAACACTTCCTTTAATGCACTTGAGACTTCCCATGATGAGCACCATATTTGTAAACATTTTGTAAGAGAGGCAATAATACAATTCCAAACTTGGACATGATTTTGAGATTTATTTTTAAAAGTTCTATTATTACTTTCAAGCCATAAATTCCAACAAATAATGGTAGGACCATCCCTCCACAGAGTACATAATGCTTTAGCTTTGAAATAATTAATTCAACATTTCATAAACGCTTTCAATGTTGATGGAGGCACCCAATATATTCTCACATTTTTGAAAACGTAACCCCAAATGGCCTGAGCAAAGGGGTAATGAAGAAGTAAAGGTCCGATGTTTCTAAATCCTTCTTACATAGGGCACATCTAAAAGGTCCATGATATCCTCTTTTTTGTAGACTCTCTATTGTAGGAATCTTACTTTCAACTACTAACCAAAGGAATATTGAGGACTTAGGGAGAGCCTCTAGTGACCAAACACTGCTCCGAGGAAAATCCTTAGGAGTAGGAAATTTTGATTGCTCTAAATCCTCATATCCCAACTTGAATGCCTATCCACCATATTTTGATAGATTCTAAACCAAATCATCATTTTGGTAAAAATAGGTAAATAAAATTTTGAAGCATCTTTTGAAGCTCATCTACGATTTGTTTGAGTTCCTCTCTTTTAGCCAAGTTACTAGTAGAAATCCACGATATGGAGTTGTTGCTCACATTAATATAATCTTCGACCTTTGGACCTTTACAAGTTAGACATGCCCAATCTAATTGTTGCCATTTTGAATTAGAGATAAGAGAATAAGGCTTTAACTAAGCATCAAACTAAAAATTTACATAATCCCCCTTATTTACTGACCACCTATATATTTCTTGATTAGTTACAAACAATTTGATATGATATTTCATGTTGGTGATCCTCCGAGTAGGGTTCATTTCCTATATAATTTCTTTGTTGTAGTGACAAGTCACTACCTTGGAAATTTTACAAGTTTGAAAGGTTACAAATTAGTTAGAATCAATCAATTAAAACCTTCTAAAATCTCTCAAATTTTGCCAAGTGATTAGTAAACACCTATTTGCTCTCAAAGGATTGATTTGCTTAAGGAGCAATCCAATAGCAAAAAGTGATTGGCTTATAGCACCAAAGTGTTAGTAAATAATAGCAAAGTGCTAGCAAACTAGAGTGATTTGTTCACATCCTGAAGCAAATCACTCATTGACAAGTAGAGGGGTAAAAGGAGAAGCGTAGATTCTCTTAAAATTATTTGGAAAGCAACATTTTGGTATTTAGTGGTGTCATAACTCATTTTAGAAGACTTCTAAAACTTTTAGGGGTATAATTAGAGGCATGTAACATTTGGAGTTGTATCATTTTGTTAGAGATGCCCCTAAATCTTTACCTTTACTAGGAGTAAGGGTTTCTTGCCCTAGGTAACTCAGGGGTAAGATTTTCCTATAAATAGGAGCAATACACATATTTTAGCCTTTAAGGAATTTAGAGCTATACTTTGTGAAGCCATATTGTGTTCTTGTAATTCATGAATTTGGTGAGAAATTGATATCTTTTGCTCTCCATCAGTGACTGTACCCTCCTAAATTGCCAAAGGCACAATGATTATGGCATAACCCTTTTACCCATCTTGCCATTACTCTCACACTTTCAACTCATTTGAATGAGAATTCATTGTTGCTTGAATTTCTTATGTGTTTATTGATCACACACTATCCTTGATATGATTTTAATCATATTTGCTTTTAATCCCTTGCACCCTAAACTTTACAATTTACTTTCATTCATTTTAATTTCTACATTTACTTTTTGTAGTTTACTTTCTAGCATTTAATTCCATGTAATTAGAATAAAGTAGTTTAGAATTTGACAAGGAGAGTGGGGAACCGATCTAAATATGGAGGGTAGAAAAGGCCCTAAACCCTTTCATCTAACTTTGTTGAAGATAGAATTAAGGGTGCATAAGAATTTAGACAATTCCTTAATTCGACATAGTTTTTGGCATGCCCAATGGGATCCTAGTCCTTTATAATTTGGCTAAATTTCTCAATTCTAGTTCCATTCTGCTATTGGTAGGAAGCAATTGGTCAAATTTTAAGGATTTTTTTTCCAAGTGCCCTTTTCAAAAGTAATACAATCCAAAATTGGAGCTATTTGCTCCACTTGGGACTAACCATACAAATATGTTAGGAAATTTGGAAGTGGTTTGCTCCATTAAACTAGTGATTTGCTTTGAATGTGTAATTTTCTAAAAAATGAAACAAAATAATTCATTGGTTTTAGGGACTTGATTTATCAATCCTAGTCCCAAATTGACCTTTAAACTTACATATTTTTTATTATTTGTGTCCAATTTTTGTAGGTGCTTTGCAAATGGCAAGTTCGTTATGAACTTTAGAATCATAAATTTTTCATAAAGCAAGCAAGCAAGACAACATCAAAAGAACAAAATTTCTTATTTTTGGCTTTGATTTTGCATCTGCCACAAGTAGAAAAGCATTTGGGACAAATATGGATTTTTTTTGCAAAGTCCAATCTAACTAGCAATTCACTTGATGCAACTGATGATTCATTCCCAAAATTGTAAAATTTCTCCAAGTGGAATTTAGGACCATTTTCCCTAGATTCTGAGGAACGATTCATTTAGAAGGTCAAGATATATTCCCAACTCTTCCAATGAGAGTGATTCACCCTAAAATTGAAGCAATTTGCTTGAATTTTTAATTATAAAATTCTTTCAAGTTTAATTTTTACAAGTGATTCACTCTATTTAATTGGAAATTCACTTTAGTTGATAAGCGATTTACTCTAAAGATAAAAGTTTTACAAAATTTTAAATTTTGACCTCAAAATATTGACATATACACATGAGGTCAAGCTTATGAATACATGCTCAAAATAAGAATGTTTGGATAAAGAGCTTCAATCAACAATATTGATTGCATATGAATAGAAGAATGCAAAAGGGAAAAAGAAGGAACAAACCATTGCAGGATCAAGGAAATTCCTATAACTAATCCCATTTCATAAAAAAAGGTCCCATGGCCAATAAAGTGATTCAAATTCTTACATCCCAAGAAATGATATATTCCAATTTCCTTTATAGTTATTCTTTCACTCTTGCAAATCAAACTTGGGTAAGTATGGTTCCTACCTTGACTCGCATTAATTCTCTCTATAGAATGCCATTTGATGTGAATAATTCTATGAATAATCCATTCCTAGCATCCTTCTATAATCCAAATAATGGGAGTCAACCTACAACATATAATGCTCAAATCACCCTATCAAGTGGTATTAGCTTAACCGGTTAGGTTCCTCAATATTTCAAGGAGGAGACCTAGGTTCAAATCTTGCCAAATGATATAAAGATAATATTCAATATTTGTTGTAATACCACTATGTGGTGATGGTGTAATATGAATGAGACCCGTTTCAATCCCATATAATCCATTAAAATCAAATCACCCCTCCTATGATTGCAACTTTATCTCAAATCTTATTTGGATCTAATATGTCCAACATAATGAACCTTTTATCTAAATAGTATATGCCACCAAATGCAAGTTCTTTAGAATAAATTTGTCTTCCTAAAAAGAGCTAATTTTTTTCTCAAAATTTGTAAATTTCGTCCAGTCAAATGAGGGTGCAAGGAACACAAGGAAAACCATAAGGTCAAGCATCACGTCCAACCAATCAACAATTACAAAATTGAAGTAGTGCCCACCGTTTTAAAATCAACAAATCCATCAACAAGGCTTGTAAAATCCTCATTTGTTCCAAAATATGTAAGTTTTTGAATCAAAAATAGGCTTGTACTAATACAAAATCTCTTTTCCTACCATCATTTTATGTTGTATACCAATACCCTCAAATGTATCCATACCCACCATATGTAGCTCCATCTCAAGGTTATACAATATACTCCTTTCCAATGTAATATGGCCATCCTCCATAAAATAATTAAGTGCCTCAACCTATTAGGCCCAAAACCATATTTTTTATTGGACCTATAAAATACCATTGAATCTAAGGGTCTATTCACCTATCCCTTTGATGTTATGGAAGAATTACCTATCTTTGACAAGAGTGGGAATAACATGACATTGGATCACCTGAATGAGCTATTTACACTCAAGTTACTCCATTGTATCTAGGAGGAAGACACCATGGTATATTTACTTATCCATTCATTACATGATAAAGCTACTTTGTGGTATAGAGAGTTACCTAATAATTTTTTTTTTAGTTAGGTGTTAGTTGTAGAACCTTCTATGCATAGTTTTGGTAGTATGGGTAATGGGTATTCTGTCTTGTTTTAGTTAAATGCTATGCAAAGACATCTTTAAGAAAATATTCACATTATAACACTAAATTTTTGAGGATCTTGAAATTAACTTCTCCAAATGTTAGTTCAAATAAAGAATAAACATTGCCATATTATATCAAAGGCTTGCAATTTGACTTCTTATTAATGATTTTTAATTCTAACAACATCACTTTAGCTACAAATTTTGAAGAAGTAGCTTGTGCAAAATATGTCCTAATCAAGGTAGAAAAATTACCACCTACCCTGCCTATGGCCAATATCACCCATGTCATCAAAAATCCATAAGTCTATAGATTTATACCCTCCATATCACCCATTCCTAACATATGACCATTTGCCAAGTCAAACCCTTCTCCATATATCATGATGCATCCAGATCGAAATTCATCATTGATAGTTCCCTTCTGGCCAAAATTGCCAGCCCTAATTGCTCCATCACAAACCGATAATGATTGTAAATCCATCATGGATCAATATAAGGTTGACATGAAATGAATGTTGGATGTGGTAATGACCTTGATAAATTAGAATAATGTGGAAAAAAGGCAATAACAGCTGAATAGCACATGTAAACAACAACAAAGTTGGTAGCCTAAAAATCCCCTTATCTCACCAAAGATCATGTACCATGACAAGATGCTAATTAGCTACATACTAAGATGGTGAATACCAATTTGAAAATCAACATGTTATGGTGTTTTCCATGTAATGTGGGGCATGATCCTACAAATTATGGTGTAGCCAAAAAATATTTATAGATGGATCAATATGATTAGCAATGCCAAGCTATATAGGTTATTGCCTTGGGCCAAATGGCACCAACAATGAATCAACTTGTTGAATAGCAACCTATTTTGAATTAACTAGCATACTAGATCCAAACGTAGTATGTGGTCGCTACCTGCCAAACTCTAACCTAGTATTTTTTAATGAGATGAATATTCCACCTTTGAAAATATGTGTAAATCAACAAGGGATCAGGACCAGGGGAAAAAGGAAGGTATCATAAGAGAAAGTGCTACCATAAAAATAAGTGCTTAGGAGAAAAATATCACCACTACACTTGAAAGATAAGAGACCATTAATGACTACACACTAGGAAAGGTAAAGTAAAGAAGTTAGAAATAATGAAAATGACATGCCTTAAGCAGATCCATAGACTAGTAAAAACATGCAAATAGATAAAGGAAAGAGACAAAATATCAAAAAAATAAATAGAAAAGGCAACACCTCAAATATCCATCCCTCACGAACAAAGGTCACATAATGACTACTAGACTATATGCAGAGTTCACAACATCCATCCCTCACCAACAAATATCCATAGGAACTATATCGAAAGTAGTTCCTTTATTGAATTTAGGTTCAATATCATAAAAGAGATGATGAAGTCTCCTGCTAAGGTGAGGATGCTCAAGGTAATAGCTCTTCCTAGTCAAAGGAACTTACTTTAAAAAACTCTCAAGGAACAAGAAATAAGTTATGCCATAAATAGATAATCTAAGCCTTACAACCTTATCTATTTGGATAACAAAACCTAATTATAGAATATCCTTTTGACATTCAAGTCAATATGATAAATATATTGAATGCTCCAAAGCCCAAAACTCTAATTTATTACCATCTTATGTAAATCTAAAAATTGAAAATCATTTATTAAGAAGTTGTATAGTAAATTTAGGAGCAATTGTAATAATGATACCAAAAAATTTCAACAACAAAATGGGATTGCCCTGCACCAAAATTGTTAGACATCTAATTAGATGGATGGCACTAGGTTGAATGTCGTAGGGGTTCTAAAATATTTGATCATCACCATAGCAAAGCACCTAGAGCTAATGTTAGTACAAGAAGTAAAGAAATCAACCTTTTGTCGTATTTTGATATGTTATTATCTAGAGAATGGACATGTAAGCCATCCGGAGATATATACTTGAAAATGGACTATACCCACATGAAGGTATAATGAGATGGAAAAATAATATAGATTGGGAATGAGCCTCCATGCAATTATTGGCTATATAAGTAAGATGAAGATGGGGTAGTAAATTGGAATGAGCTACCATAATTCGTAGACGTTTAAGTCCTAAAAGATAGACATGATTATTGGTGTGCTCTAAGATGTTGAAGATCTAGAAGTAAAACTTGAAGAAAGCAAGCTAGGAAACTACTTGGTACTAGAAGAACCATCTAACATCCCGACTCTAACCAGCCAACAAGCATTGAGGTTAGATAAAACATGGGTAATGCATTTTGATGGCACAAGAACTAGAAACGGGGTAGGCTTGGGCATCTAATTTATCAACCCAAAATGGATGCAAACTAATTTTGCATGTGGGTTCTTGTTTAGTTGCATGAATAATGTGGTTGAATGCGAAGCATTGTGCACTAGCTTGAGGAAAGTTGAAAAGATGGGAATAAAAAACCTAAAAGTATTTGGAGACTATGAACTAGTCATAAATAAGGTATAACTCCCAAAGTGCCACCAAAAAGAAGCATCTAAATTCATATAAACATTAGGCGTAGGATTCGCTAGGAGGTTTCAACACTTATGAGATCAATGAGGTTGTTAGGGAGTTAATCACCAAAGCAGATGAAGTAGCATCAATGGTAGCAAGATTTGATCCCACCATCAACATTTGGGAGAAACCAAAAGAGTTGGAGGTATGTCTAAACCAATAGTCCTTGATAATTTTTATCATTAGCAAGTTTTAATTAACAACACAAATCATTAAAGAATATTAGCATGTTGAAGACAAAAATCAATATGGGGATAATATAGAGAATGGGGTGATTAATTTAAAAACAAACCAGTTCCTAAAGGGGGTAACTACTCTTAAAAGTCTATTCAATTCATATGATAGTGCAAAGAAGTTTGACATCATGGTGAAGGCCTCTTCCTTATTCAAGAAGAAGTTTATTTATTCAAATATCTTAAATGAAGATATTATTTCCTGGTCCTATGAAGATTTTAAGAAATATGATAAAAATATCATAGAACATACCATTGAATTAGAGCCTAGTGCAAAGCTTTTTAGGTAGAAACAAAGGATGATGAATAAAATTGTAGTCATGAAAAAGGAGCTCTTGAAACCCCTACAAGCCCAGATCATATTTTCAATTAAGAACTCTAATTGGATGGCTAAATTGGTACCAATGTGGAAGAAGAATGGAGACATCAGGTTATGTGTCAACTTCAATAAATCTAATAAGGCATCGTTAAAAGTCCACTATCCTTGATTAGATCTTACAAAATATGGTAGGATTGTAGATGTCACTCTTAGATGGTTTCTTACGATATACAAAAATTTGAGTCAAGGATGATAATCAACACAAAAATGCCTTCACCACTAAATGGGGAACCTTTGCATACCAAAGAAATCCTTTCAGGTTGTCAAATGCAAGGGGCACCTTCCAATGAGCCATGAACATTACCTTCAGAAGGCTAGTTAGTGAGATCATTCTCATATATCTTGACGATTTAACTATATTTACAAAAGAAAGGAGTAAGCATATTAAGCATATATAGTCTATCTTTCAAATGTGTAGGGAGTATGAGATCTCACTTAACCTCCAAAAGTCCATTTTTATGGTTCAAGAAGGTAAACTAATTAGGACATGTCATATCAAAAGATGTCCTAGCTATACATCTTGATAGAATAAAAACAATCCAAGACATTTTTCTACCTACATCCATCAAAGAAATTTGGTCCTTCTTAGGATAAATCTAGTTTGTTGCTATGTTTATAACCAATTTCATGCAATTGGTCAGTCCAATCACCAAATTGTTAAAAAAATTTAACCTAGGTCTAGAATGAGAAGGGAAAAATAATTTCTAAGATATAAAAATACCATCACTAAAACCCTAGTCCTTTTCAACCTTGATTTCTCTAAATACTTTAAGATTTATATATTTATGAAAAATGAGAGCATTGCTATAGCATAAAACAAAAAGAATGAAAGGATGAGGAACATCCCATCTCCTTCATGATCCTGGTCCTTCACAACTACGAAGAGAGGTGCACCTTCATTGAAAAATAGGTGTTTTCTATCATGAAAGCTCTAAGGAAATTTAGGTACTACCTATCATAAAGCAAGATCATTGTATTTGTAGGCCACCTTGATGTTCAAACTATGGTACTTCATAGTGAACTAGGAGAGAAGAGAGCCATGTGGATAAACAAAATTCAAGAGTTTGATATATAAATTAAGTCAACCAAGCTCATCATAGGTGAATCTCTATGTGAAAAACTTACAATGTATGCTATGAAGGATAAAGTTTTCCTAGTGTAAGAAATAAATCCTGATGATCAAGCAAGATTGATGGGAGATACCAATAGATACATGGAAACTAAATAAGTCTTATAAGAAATGACACTTAAAGAAACAACTTGACTCAATTAAAATGTAATGCATTATACATGGATATATGGGGTATTTTTTAGGAAAGGATAGAATGACATCTTGCTGAGATGTGTTGAAGAAGAAAGAATAGAATCCATAATCAAAGAATATCATGACAAAGAGGGACATTATTCTAAGTATGACACATAATATATTAAGAGAAAGAAACTACTAGCCCAACATCTTCTTTGATTGTTTCTGATGGATAAATAATTGCAAATTCTATTATTTGTTTATGGGAATAAGGAGAAAACAATACCTTATAAACTGATCATCACCATAATACATTTCCAAAAGTGGGGTTTAGATTTCATTAGCAAGATTAGTAATTTATTCCAAAATGGATGGATTCTCACCACAATCAACTATTTCATCAAATGGATGGAGGTTGTATCAATAAAATCATCCAACCAAGAAGTAGCCATCCAAATTTTAGAGGATATCATCACCAGATTTGGGTCTCCACCCACAATAATTATTGATAGTGCCACTATGTTCATAGGATTCAAGGTGATGAAATTTGTGCTAGAATATGGTTTTGTACTTAGAATGTCTTCCAAATATTGCCCATAAGAAAATGGAATGGCAAATTCTACTAACAATAAAATCATAAGGATCTTGAAGAATATTATAGATAAATCACAAAGGAATTGGCATACCAAGCTATGGAAAGAACTATGGGTAGATAAGGTGACATGAAAAACCTCTATAGTATCATATGATTACAAGTTAGTATTCAATAAGGCTATGCTATTGGTCAATTTGAAACTTCCTTCCAAATGTCACAATAATCAAAGCTAGAAGACACTAATATCCAACTGATGCAAACATGTCTAAATGGTCTATTTTCCATAGAAGAATAAAGATAAAAGATGTCCAGAAGAATGACCCAACATCAAGAGGTGGTTTGATAAACATGCAACCAATATGGATTACAAATAAGACAACTTGGTATTCAAGTGGGATGAGGATAGAGATAAAATATGAGGCCATTGAAAATTTTATTCCCTCTAGTGAAATCCATATCAAATTCTTTCTATCATAGGTTCAAATGCTTTCAAGCTCACTAGAATGGATAGAAGACCACTACCAGTTTTAATAAATAGGTAGCATATCTCACTTATTTGATAGAAAAATCAAAGGCCAAAAGGAATTTGTAGCCAAATTCTTTTTCCACATTCACAAGTTTAAATATGAAATGTCAGACTTGTAAAATGTTAAGCTAGAAGCTATAATATTCACTAAGCTTTGCTAAACTCACAAAGTCTAAGTATGCTACAATTTTTCCACTGATGTCAATAACATCCTTCAAGAATTCTAGTAAGGTAAAGAACTAGCATAGAAGAAGAGTTCAAATATAGAAGATTACAAACCAGATCTTTTTGTGGTGATGACAACATAAGTGTTAAAAAATTCTAGACTAAGCATAAAGTCAAAATCTCAAAGTCTAGTCAAAAGCCTGCTATCTTTGCAAGTCCAAATGATGTAAGAAAGCTAGAAAGAGAGCACACCAAAATTTTTCCTTGAGGTCAACAAAGCCCACCAAAACCTTTTCCATAGTGCAAAACTAGTATAAAAAAGTATTTGTTTTGAAGAGGAAGCAAACTTGATCTTCTTTATTGATGATGTGAGTCCCAACCTTGGAAAGTTTTGACATAATGAAATGTATACAAGGAGTATGAGAGAAATATAGGCAAATCAAGTTGGTGACCTAGGCTAGAGATTCACCAATGAAGAAGAGGACATCAACATGTAAAATATTTCATGCAAAAGACCATTTCAAAAAGAAAAGACACCAAGCACCCTAGACTAAGAGAATAGTTAGGCCACATGACAATTGTTAGAGGAGGAAAGTAATAACCACCTCAACAGATTATGATTGAATATGTTTGATAATAGATGTATTGAAGATACATAGTGGTGTCAGCTCATCCCTAATCATGCAAAGCCATTTTTGCTTATTATTGTACATAGTAGTTAGCCTTATCTTAGCTTAGAAAAAACTATAAATAGAGGAATACCCATCATTGTAAAGTGTTAGATGATTCAGTGTTTTATTATGGCAAGTTGTATGTTTATGATACTATGGAATACAATCAAAAGCTATTTGACTTACCCCAATTCATGTTTGCAGATCCCTTAACATAATATTTACACTTATGGCATTTCTTGTTTGCTTTAATTGAAGTCTTTCTATTAGGTTAAATATTTTTTTTTATTCTCCAATCTATTTGTTAGGCTTAAACTATTTAAAATTATTTGGCTAGAGTGCTTGCAATGGTGAAAGTTGTATAATTTGAGCTGAATATATGTTTTGCATAACATTAATTGTATAGTTTGTTATTCATACAACTTAAAACAATGTTATTAGCTGAGCTTTGACTATACTCAGATCGATCTCTTTTACCCTTTTATCTCTCATCCCTTTTTATTTTCTCTCTTTAGTTTAACAACAATAATTTCACAAGGAAATGACCTTATTTGGAGGCTAGATTAGAAGTAATTATGAACCATCTAGTCTTGACTTTGGTCTAGGACACATTTTCATATCTAGGAATATTGAAGCATCAAGATTTTTTGGCATGCTTGGTGGGATCAAATTTCATCAATTCATCTCACAAGATATTTCACAAAGATATCAAGTAGAAGAATCATTAGTGGGATGGAAGCATAATAAATTCCTGATCAAAGGCTAAAGTCACCATGTGCACAAGATCATTTGGCATGGTCGCATATTTGAAAGATCAAGATTATGATGAATATATCCCATAAAGTGGATAAAACATTCATTCACATGGCAACTCCACTATTAAAATGACTAGAGATCAACAACTCCACAGAAGGATGAAACCTCAAAATTACATGATTACAAGATTGGAAGTCAAGAAGTAAAGAGAACCCCTACAATTTGTTGAGCTCTTAATCATCAAGAAATCCAAGAAAGGTGAATTATTTTCACCTATTTGAACTTATTTTATATAAATCCCCACTCCTTTGTAGACTATATATTTATAACCAAATATCAAATCCCCACCTAGAAACATGGCCAGATGCATATATATCCTAGCTAGAACAAAGTCAAACCCCTCAATATATTGGATATCCATGATATTCCTCATGCCACACTAAAATATTTTCCATTCTATGATGGTTGTGAAAATATGGCTTATGAACATTACCAAAATATAGCCGCTTTAGCTACTATGCATAACATTATCAATGAAGATGCAATGATGAGGTTGTTAGCTTTATATTTTAGAGGTAAGGTGTTGGACTGGTAATGATATTTAGAAGAAAGTAGCATCAACACTTGTGCTGACTTGGCTATACCTTTCATCCTAGATTTTAATGATATAGGGGAATGCTTTTCATTTCTTACACTATTTACCTCCATATAAAGGCATCCCCAAAATAACATCACAGGTTTCAACATTCAGTTCAGTAAGACCTAGAGAAGAATCCCTCAAGACATAAGGCCATTCCATACCTAAACTTACATCTACTACCTTAGAGTATTTGTTTTAGATGTAAGATTTCAGATCCAATAGTCCAATGAGATAAGATTTCCTTATATATTTCAAGTTTCTATTGCAACATAGAATGCAATCATCTTAGTTGGTAAACTCCCTTAAAAATTGTAATGCCATATTTCCTAGAGATCCCTCAACAAATCCAATAAGCCTCACTCTTGGCTCTCTCATCCCCTTCATTAGTTAATTTTCTAGTACCTAAATCCTATCCTTAGTACACTACTTTGGCCATTCCTATACCATCATTGCTTGCTCTAGAAACTAAAGAATCAACAAATATGTAGGAACTCAAAGTTGTAATCAAGAAATTGATAAATAAAATCATTGTGATAGAGTAGAAAAATTATGAAAGGAGGTTTGAAGGCTATTAGCAAATAATATACCCCTATATCATAAAATATCAAGGGGTTTCAACCAACAATGTTGTTGGAAAGCAAATTTCTATCATCGAAAGTCAAGAGGAGGAAACATCCAATTTTGAGAAATATTATTGGTGTATATCTTCCAATATTCTAATAATATTGATACCTACATGGTCTATCAACACCAATTCCATCTAGCAATAGCTCATAAAGAATAAATGCAATCAAAAGAAATTATGGGTATGCTTATGAATTGAAAACCAAACCTACTGGCTAAAGAGCCTTCAACTTTTTATCCAATCCACATATTGACTAGATTTAAGAAAATACCTCTTCCATAAGATACTTGAAAGACTATGGTCCAAAAGCCTCCTCTCATCCTCAAAATAAGCATCCTAAGGAGAAACCCAAAGAGAAACCAAGGCTAAAAGTACTAAAATCTAATCAAGAGGAAACTAAAAAATAATTATTGAGAAAGTTATGATACCCTTCCATCACTAGAAAGCAAAGGGAAGAAGCCATATAGTAGTACCAAAGGAGGTTCAAAAAGCTAGCCCAAAAGGAAGGGAGGTTTTCAGAAACCTTTGAATACAACATAGTTGAAGAGCTAAAAAGGGCTTCATCAAGATTCAACATATATGATGCTTTGCTAATTAAAAAAAAGATCTATTGAAAGTGGCCCTAAAAATCTCATAAGTAGGTGGACTCACCTTCCTGGACCTTAACTTGGTACAAGAACAACAAGCTCAAAAAAGGGGTAATATTAAACCTCATTCTTCTATATGTATTTGTGGATGGAAGAATGGATCATTTACAAATATATGGTTGACTCTAGAGATGCCATAATAGTCATGCCTAAGGCTATTTATGATGCAATGGTCATGTAACACACCCAAACTAGTTTTGGCATATTGTAGCTAGATGGGACCCCAGTCCAGTTGGTGGGAGTAATGAGGGATATTCTGATGGTGTTGCACAAGATTCTAGATGTCTTAATAATCCAAACAATAATAGTGGTGGATATTTTACCTCTATTTGGATTGTGCTTATCAAGGGAGTTTACAATAAAGCTTAGGGAGTATATATCTCTAGACTACACACACATAGTAATTTCCTACAATGGAAGGTCTGAATTAATGTGGAAAAGCCCAGTCCATGCCACATAGAGAGGATTGAGGAGCAAAGCATCCATTTGGATGAATATGATCCATAATACCTTCAAGTGATGATTGAAGAGCATCAAAATACTTGGAGGAGCTAATAGAAGAGTCACACATAGAAGATGAGTTCTCTATGCTTGATTTTAATGTAGTGATTTATACAAAATTGAGGGATTATTTCATATCAGAGTGAAGAATCTATAACCTTATAGCTATAACAAAGCAGGTATTCGAGAGAATAAAAACACAAGAGTGATGACAATATTATACATTCTAGTGAATAGGCACAAATGTTGATATATTAGATATGAAGAAAGCACATAAAAAAATTATACCATATTATAAATAAGTGATATTTAAATAAAACTTATGTTGTCAAAAAGCTATTGGCTAAAATGGGTAGTGACAATAAAGCAAGAAATAGATCAAGACACTCACACAAACAAAAGTTTTGGGAAAAGCAATTGAGTTAATGCAAAAAGCATTTGAATCATGACTCAAGCACACATGAATTAATAATCTTGTAGCATTTTATAATGATCAAGGCTTATAAAAGGTTCTTGTTAGCTCTATACAACCCACTAAAAACATTCAAGTATCTAACCATTTTTTAGAATCAGTTGCAGAGTTTCTTATTACAAAAGCTTGGTAAAAATGGCTATGGAGTCTAAGAATTTTGAAAATCACTTGGGAGATTTTTTTGACCCAATTCTAACCATCAAATAAAAAGAACTAAGGGACTAAGTAGAGCAAAATGTTTCAAGATATTCAACGAAACATCAGGTTGCATGCACCTAGCACTTCTTCCTAGAACAATACATACCAAGGAGGGTTCATCCTTGTCTAAAGCTAGTCCAAGAAGTAGCTAAACATTACCATGTAAAATAAAACATTATGAGGAATGTTGTAGACTAGGTACTATTTTATCATAGACATAAAAAAATCACTTCTTTAGTTGGGAACATTCCTTCTCTTACGCCCAAGCCATGTGTTGAAGGAGAAAATAAAGGATATTATAGTGAAAAACACTAGTTTGAGAAGAAAATTTAGGAATGGTGGATTTTGATTTAGCAATTGATCAAAAATTTGAAGATGCTTTTTAAAAATACCCTAAAAACAAATATGAATAGAGAAGTGATTTAGAGGACCAAGATACTCTAGAAGAATATTATGAAGAAGAAGTTAGTATTCTAGAATAAATAGAGCAAGATCTAGAAGTGGCCATTCCATAGTGGCAAAAAACTCCCCCATCACCCACACCTGAAGAGCATTTACAAAAAATATATATACTATGGGTATTAGGATCATGGAAAAATGGGGTACAAATGTGGTAGTATAGGTCCAACAACATTTGGACCTTTGAAACCTCCTCAAGCACCACTTCATAAAGGTAAAACCAAATTAGGTATCAATACTCTTGAATCGTTCCTAATGAAAGTCTTGGTCCTAACACTCCTAAAGCCTCATATGATAAAACCAAAAAGAAGTGACATAGTCAAAATGTCAAAGTCCCTTCTAGAACAATATGTACCCAAAACAAAGAGAATAAAGGTTTAGATGATGCCTCCGTTGCCCATGGAGCATTCTGGAGCAATATTGTAAGAATAAAGTATGATATATTTACCTTCTTCTACTACTCTATACTCTAAACATATGCATTCTTCCTCTCTTGTTTCATATCTACCTCACTATGCTCAATAGCCTTCATCCCCTCAATTAAATTTTTAGCCTCATTTTCCCCATTTATTACCATTAAAAGAAATACCCATTGGTCCTCATCCTAAAGTAGTTGCTTCTTCTCCATACCTAGGTAATTCTCAAGCTCTCAGAATTACACCGTCCTCATATTTTGGAGAACTCCCAACTATTTATTCCACATTTACAATAAATTTTGTACCTTTCCTTTCTCTTTTGTAATCTCCCTTCACCATGCGTAACCTCCTGATGGTGAAAATACAAAGCCAACTCTATCAAGCACAAGCTAGCACACAAGATTAGATTAGTAAGAAGAAACACCAAAAAGAGATATAGACCATACCAACAATATATATGGGTATGGTTGACCCCAATCAAAGGTAATACATTATGACATTCATAACTCCTACTATGTCTATGATCACATCCTAGATATCAAAGGATGATTATCAAGTGGCAACCAATATTGTAGACATTGATAAAGTCCTATTAAGGATGAAATTTCAAATAACACATACATTTGTTGACGTGTTGTATGTAGACAGAGTCTAGATGATAGCTAAATATCACAAATAAAAATAGAAAGTAGAGTTGTTGACCAAGGCCCTCAAAAAATTAAAGACATAGAAAAAGGCCTTAAAGAACCAAATCCAATAGCTATAGAAGAGTCTTTATGAGGCTTCAATACTAAAACAACTACAACAAAAGAATACCAAAATATAAGATCTACAGAAGAGGGTATAGGACTTGTAGCAAGATATTAACATGGCCAAACATGAGATGTAGGGCTCTCAAGTCTCTATAGATGTTTGTTAGAGTATTGAGAAGTAATATTGGGCTCATATTTATGAAGCTATCAAGACATGGTTCTAAAATATAGAATTTGTCAATTATTTAGCTCAAGATGTGTAAGATGACTTCAAAATTATGGAAGATAACATTGGAAAAAATATTCAGGAAGTATGTGATCTCATGGATGCATTGAATGAACCATTTGATCAATAAATTCCCTCAACTAGAGATAGAATGTCGATACATCATATGGTGTCAAAAATCATCAAGTGGGAACAAATAATGAAACAAGGATATAAGGCCATTGATGCAGTCATTGCTTTTAGGAGAAAGATCATGGATGAAATAAATGAAGTCATTGATGATGAACTCCCATATCTTTGGGAAGAATCAGATGGTCATTTTTATTCTTTGGATAAGCTAAAAGGTATTTATAATGTAATATTAGAGGATCTAATTGAGTTCTTTGATTAGTCAGACAATGTTAAAAAAGATAAATTATTTGATTTTGTGAATAAGTTGGCTGTAGTGCATGTTAGGGTGATGGAGTTAGGTAAGAAATATAAAGAAACTCTGTATAAGAAATCATTTGAAGTGGTGTACATACATATGATGGATAGAAAATCCTATGTCCCAACACAAGGGAATTGGGATAAGTCCAAAAAATGTTAGGTTTGCATATTGAATATTCCACATCAAATATGCAAATACTAGAATTGTAAAATGTTACATCAGAAGCTACAGTTTCACTAAGATTTTCTAAACTCACAAAGACTAATTATACCAAAATATATTTTGTTGGTTTCAGCAACATCCTTTAAGACTTTTGACAAGGTAAAAAACTGGTGAAGAAAAAGAGTGTTTGAGCTCGAAAGATAACAAACTAGACATTTTTCGTGGTGGCAACATAAATGTTAAAAAGTTTAAAGTAAGTATTTGAAAGCTCAAAGTTTGATAAAAATCCTACTACCTTTGCAAGTTTGCAAGCCATAAGAAATATAGAAAGAGAGTATGCTAAAAATTTTCTTGTTGAGATCAACAAAGCCCACCAAAACCTTTAGAATAGTGTAAATTTAGTACAACAAAAGTATTTGTTTCAAAGATGAAGCAAACTAGATCTTCCTAAGTGATGATATTAGCCTAGACCTAAAAATGTTTTGCCATAATGAAAGGCATACAAGGATCATGAGATAAATCGAAGCAAAGTAAGTTAGTGACCTAGGCCAGAGATTCACCAATGAAGAAGAGGACATCAACATATAAAAGTAAGTTAGTGACCTAAGCCAGAGATTCACCAATGAAGAAGAGGACATCAACATATAAAATGTTCAACATGTATGCCAAAAATTATATTAAAAATAAAAGGTGCCAAGCACCCTAAACTAAGAGAATAATTAGACTGCATAGTAATTGTCAAAGTAAGAAAACAACAACCACCTCAACGTAGCATGATTGAATATACCTAAAATAATATGTGATCATGGAAAGCCATTTTTGCATATTATTGTACATAATAGTTATCCTTATCTTATCTTAGCAAAAAATATAAATAAGGGAATACCCCTCATTGTAAAGTGTCAAATTATTAAGTGGTTTCCTATGGAAATCTGTATGTTTATAATAGAGAATATTACATTATTTGATACATGCAAATATACCTCCATGGTACCTTCATGGTAAAAATATAAATATGTAAAATATTAGAGTTTGTATATTTAGTTTAGGTGAGTGATTTATATTTCCCTTTTATGTAAGTGTCAATGTGTAGGATATGCACAAGTATCATGTAAGTGTCAATATATAGAAAATGCACAAGTGTCATGTAAGTAAGAGTGCACGTGCATATTAAGAGAATGTGCACAAGTATCATGTATGTAAGTGTAAAAATATGTGAAGTTAGGATGTGCATAAGTGTGTTGTATTAGGAGTGCATGTAGGAGAGTAAGAGTCATGTAGAAGTGTGCAAGTGTCATAGGGTCAAGTATGCATGTAAGAAGAGAGTGAAGAGTCTAGTATACAAGTGGCAAGATGATAAGCCAAAGGTCATGGGAGTTGTCATATGGAGAGCAATAGTCAAGTACATGAAGAGTTATTTAATATGTCTATAATATGGAGACAAATCTCCATACAATATAATACGAGTAACATGAGAAAAAGGAGGAAGTAGTTGATAATAAAACTTGTATACAAATTTTGAGTAACTAATATTGTAAGTTTTATTCATGCTTGTACATGAATGATTTTGGCCATTTACATTCATATTTGATATTATAAGTGAATGTTAATTTATTATTATATTATCCTGTATATATATTAGATTTCTCATATATAATTCTACTCTTGATTATTGATATTTTGACCTATAATATTGTTGGCTTATTTATATTGGGACCTATGATATTTTGAGATAGTTAAGCTTAAAATCCAATAGTGGTATCAGAGCCACCACTTAACTCTGTCCATTATTGATAGAGTTATATTGGAGTCTATCCACTTTGAAAGCATTGAAGACTTGGAATCTATTTTTAAAGGTCTGATTGAGTAGATATTGAGGGGACAAGGATTAGTCATCCTGATTTGAATGCTAGGGTCTTTCCACTTGGTTGAAGGAAAACTAGTGAATACTAGGACTTAGCTAAGATTGATTGAGAGCCAACTCAGGAGAATGTTGGACATTGAGAGAGAAAGCCAACTCAGAAGATAGTTAGACATGAGGGGACATTCATGGTCACCCTGATATTCATTTTGTATTCTTTAAGAGAATAGGAGAATCATATTGTTCTTAGGTGCAACATAAGACATCAAAGTTACAATACAAATATTAAGGAGCATCATAGATTTTAGAGATAGAGAAACATCATAGATTTTAGGATATTGAGAAACATCAAAGCTTCAAGGGATAGAGAAGCATTCTAACTTCTTGAGTATATAGATTGAGTAGCAGTATACAAAGATAAGAGGAGGATTAAGAAGTACATAGACTAACCCCCTAGAGTTAAGGATAAAAGAGGCATATATTGTTTTTGGTTATTTAGAAAATCAGAAGCATTAGGCTAAGTAAATCCACATTAGTCTTGGCCTTGAATTATTTGGATTTTTTGGAAATAAGTCTTATTCTACAACAAGGAAAGAATAGTGCTATTAGAGGGTTGTCTAGAGTCTCATAGGAGACAACAAGAAAGGATCATTAAGGCACATTAAGTTTCTATTTAGTGGAGCTATAATCCACATAGAAAAAGAAGCCTAAATGATCAACATAGAAGAAGAGACCTATGTGGCAAAAATAGAAGAAGAGGCCTAAGTGTCTAGCATAGAAAAGAGGCCCAAGAAACCAACATAGAAGGAGAGATATAAGTAGCCAACATAGAGAAAGAGGCTAGAATTCAAGTGGCCCACTTAAAAAAGGTAGAACAATAGTATACATAGCCTACACAGGAAAAACAAAGTGAACAACAAATAAAGAAACTAGCACAAGGTAGACAAAGAAACCAACTAGCACTAAAGAAACAAAGTAGTATATAGAACAATAATACGATTGTTGTAACGTTGTTAGAGCCAATGTTAGAAAATACTAAGTGACGCATGAATGCTATTCAATAGCAAGAGCATGTGAGTGTTATCCAAAAATGGGCACATGAATGCTACCCAAAAGTGAAAACACATGAATGCTATACAATAGTGAGAGCATGAATGCTATCAAGCATTAGAGCCAACATTATCCAGTGTTTGAGCCAACTGAACTTGTGCCATTCATCAATAGAGATATTTGGATGAATAGAATTTCTAAGGGAGTAGAAGAAGAAGACTAAGAGAGCACAAAGCATGCTTCATAGCAATAGGTATCTAAGTGAGCAGGAGACAAAGAGATAACCAAGTGTGCTTCATAGTAGGAGGTATCCAAGTGAGCAAAAGGAGACTAAGAAAGCACCAAGTGTGTTTCACAATAGAGGTATCCAAGTGAGGAGGAGGTATGCCAACATAAAGGAGTCTAATGGAGCACCAAGAACGCTTCACAACAAATGCATTAAACATTCCATTTAATGGATGTAATCCTAGACACCTATTTAGCTGACAAGAGTCAAGCCAAAACCTGATGAATAGAGAACCAAACTTTAAAAAAATAAAATGCCATCTATTTTAAGCATTGTAGTTAGGTCTGAGTGCAGAAGGTGCAGTGAAATGAGGTAATGTCTATACATTACTCATTAGAAGCATTTTTATTGGCCTTGAAAATAGTTTCTAAAAAGAAAGGCATGTTGAATTATCTTTCTTTCTCTTATTACTTGGAGGGAAAGCAAGGTATTCAGATTTGAAACTTTATCAAGTTTATTAAGTATGGAGTTATAAGATTTCCTACCTTATAATTTTTTTGAAATTTATCTATTTCAAAAGTTTATTTTTTGATTTTTTTTTTTAAAGTTATGGAGTGATAAGGATTACTATTAGGTTTTAATATTTTAAGGTTTGAAAGTTTAATATTTCTTTTAAAGACTTGAAGATTTAAGTTTTTAAGATTTGAAGCTTTTTGAGTGATTTGGAGAATTTAATTTTTGTTAAAAGTTTTTGAGATTTGAGAATTTTAAGATTTGAAGACATTTAGATATAAATATTTTTGAAGATTTGAAAATTTTTGAAATTTGAAATTTTGTAAATTTAACTTAGTAGGGAGTTAAAAGGATTTCTACATCAAATGTTTAGAAAATTTAAAATTTGCAAATTTCATATTTGAGTGCATATTAATTTTGGAGTTATAAGGATTTCAACTTCAAAGGAATTAAATCATCAAGTTGAATCTTTGATTATCATGGAAGAAATTATTAGAAATGCATTCAATGAGGATAGTGAAGAAATGGTGAACAAGCTAAAGTTTTATTCTCAAAACTTAATAGATGATTTTGATGGAAAGAAGCAAATGACAAATGTTTTAAAAGAAAAATTATCTTTATTTCTCAAGGATGCAAAATATGAAAAGTTCACAACACTTATAAGTTATCTTCATGAAAAAAATTTTAGAACATGGTGGAATTCACAAAACACCATTATATTTTCCTCAGAAGAATGCTTAATGATGTATTTATCATTACTTACCTTTGAGATCTTTCAAGGAAAAGGACAAGAGAAGAAAGATGACAATGATGACTCATATAATTTGAATGAAGCCTATGTTAGCTTTAATGAGGAATCATTGAAATCTAGAATGTATTATTGTGATGATTTACTAACTCATTGTTTAGAAAGCACACCATCAGGTACATCACAACTAAATATGAAGAAAATAAAAGCAAAGAAGAAGAATAGAGGAAAACACAAAAGGAAGGAGAACAGAAGACATGAATCAAAATCCAAAGAAGGATCGTATACTGAAGATTCAGATAAAGGCCTAAAGGAAGTAGATTGAAGCAAGAAGCTGAAGATAAATCTCAAGCAGAGGTTCATGAACAATGCAAGGTCACATGAAGATTGAAGATGAAGACCAAGATTGAATACTAAAGTCTTTAATAACCAAATAATGTAATACAGGGGGTGTTGAAGAATATTACATTATTTGGTACATGCAAATGTACCCCCATGGTACCTTCATGGTACAAATATAAATATGTAATAGATTAGGGTTTGAGTCTATAGTTTAGGTGAGTGATTTATATTTCCATTTTATGTAATTTTCAATATCCAGGATATGCACAAGTGTCATGTAAGTGTCAATATGTAGGAAATGCACAAGTGTCATGTAAGTAAGAGTGCAAGTGTGTATTGAGAGAATGCACACAAATGTCATGTATGTAAGTGTGCAAATATGTAAATTGAGGATGTGCACAAGTGTCTTATATTAGGAGTGCATGTAGGAGAGTAAGAGTCATGTAGAAGTGTGCAAGTGTCATAGAGTCAAGTATGCATGTAAGAAGAGAGTGAAGAGTCTAGTATACAAGTGGCAAGATGATAAGCCAAAGGTCATGGGAGTTATCATATGGAGAGAAATAGTCAAGTACATGAAGAGTCATATTCTATGTCTATATTTATGGAGATAAAAATCCATACAATGTAATACAAGTAACATGAGAAAAAGGAGAAAATAGTTGATAATAAAGCTTGTATACAAATTTTGAGCAATTAATATTGTAAGTTTTCTTCATGCTTGTACATGAATGATTTTGGCCATTTAAATTCATATTTAATATTATAAGTGAATTTTATTTTATTATTATATTGGCCTGGATATATATTTAGATTGGTCATATATATAATTCTACTCTTCATTATTGATATTTTGATCTATAATATTGTGGCTTCTTTATATTGGGACCTACGATATTTTGAGATAGTTAAGCTTAAAAGCCAATAATTTGTGCTACCTTAGAATGCAATCAAGAGCTATTTTACTTACCCTAATTACTATTTGTAGATACCTTAATGTAATAGATACAATTTTAGCATTTCTTGTTTATTTGAATTGAAGTTTTATGGCTTTTGGATCCTTATACTAAAAATAAATTACCATAGAAAAATAATCACAAGATCAAATATAATATAGTTGGAATATAATGAATCCAATATAATAACTCAGAATTCAATATCAAATAGAATAACTCAAAAATAACTTAGAAATACTCACATAATAATCACATGGATATGCTATCAATATTGCACATAGAAGACTGAAAATGTTATTACTAATGCAAGCATAAATCTATGCATGTTCAATACATATTAAAATGCTTTATCACAAATACATTATTGTGTGTGACTTCTCATATGTTGCACTCTTGATCTTCACTCTTAATTATAAGTCTTCACTTTCCTATTCTAAGAACACATGTGCACACTTACACATTGGACACATGTTCACATTTACACTCATAACACTTGCACATATATTTACATGACACTTGTGCATTTCCTATACATTATTACATTACATCAAATATTAACTCACTCACTATTATAGGACACACTCCTAATCTAATATTTACAATAATGAACCAAGGTGGTACATTGGCATGTACCAAATAATGTAATATTCTCCAACATTTCCCTGTATTAAATTATTTTGTTATTGAAGATTTTAGTCTTCAATATAGTATTCTTCCTTTAATCTTCAATCTACCTCCTGTAGATCAATGTTTGAGTCCTTCAAGTAAGAGTTTTTTTTTTTTATATTCAGACTTCTATTTGCCTCTCTTGATCTGATTTCTTTTCTGTTTCTTCTCCTCCTTTATTTTTGCACTTGTGCTAATGAGATATCTTCAAGGCATTGAGTTAGTAGATCATAACAATAATATTGACTTGATCTCAATGATTCTTTACTAACATAATCTTCTTTCTTATGTTTCATTCCTTGGAAAAATTCAAAACTAATTAATGATAAATAAATCATTAGACACTCTTCTGAAGAGAATATAATTGTGTTTTGAGAGTTCCACCAAATATTTAAAAAGTATTTCATGAAGATAACCAATTAATGTTGTAAAACTCTCTTCTCTTGCCTCCTTAAGAAACAAAAAAAAAATTCTTTTAAATCAATAGACTAATATTTAAATCCATCAAAGTTGTCTATAGAATTTAAGCTTATGAAATAGTTCTTCATTATTTTCATTAAATGCATTATGAACAATTTCTTCCATTTAATCAATTTTCTTTGATGTTGTCTATCTTATGTCTCCCTAGGTTTTGAATGATAAATTTCAAGTTTCCAAAATTTTAAAAACCTTTGATGTTGAACTCCTTATAGCTCCCTAATTAATTAGAAACTAGAGAATTATAATTTTTGCAAATTTAAAATTCCTAAGTTTGAAGTAGACTTCCTTATCTCTCCACAACAATTTTCAAATATTCGATTATCTTTGAATTTAAAAAAATATCAAATAATTTTTTCAAAAGAATTAAATAACTTTGAAAAACTTTAAAATACCTTTTCACTCCTTATTTTCATTATTAAAAAAATGAATAAGGTATTATTCATAAAATAAATATGCTTATCACTCCAAAAATTCTTATTAAACCTTACTAATAATAAAAAATTAAACTATAAACTCCTTCTCTCTCCACTAACCTTAGCAATAATCAAAAATTAAAATTGTGCTTTATAAAACCCTAATTTACCTTCATAAATGATGGTTTGCATGATGACTTCTTAGGAGACCTAAATTTTAATCACTTGGCACTTTGATTGGTTTACAATCATTTTCCTGTGCATCGAATGAGTTGTTGCTCATGCAAGGTTTATTACTTGAGGATCTCGAACACTATTTCACTTCTACTGTTTCATCTATATTCTTTCACTCAATGTGGCATTACATCTTATCAATATTTTTATAATATTTATGAATGTTATTCCTCCTACGTGGCAATGCTTAGACTTGGCGCTTTGGATCTTTGATTCTCTTTTACTTGTCACTTCAATTTTTTTAAAATACCTTGGCACTTAAGTGATTTGCTTGACTCTTCCTAAGTATAATGCTTGACTCCTCATTTCCCTACACTTGGCACTTGGTTCCTCAAACCCTACATGTGGAAATTCAGTTTTTGTTAGTCTTTATGCTTTTCTCTCTATTGCTTTCTCCTTGATGCTAGACTTTGCTCTTCGTAATGCTTAAAACACTCTTGCCTATATGTTTACATTTTGTTGCAATATCTTCAATTGGCATTTTATCTTTAAACTAGCACTTTAGAATATCTTCTCTTTGACCTTTAGAATTTTTCTAGGCACCTCAAGCATCTTGTCTTGGCACTCAACCTCCTTGTGTACTTAGTGTAATTCCTCAACTTTTGTTTAACTCAAAGTTTGGTCTCACTTTTGCATTCTGGTGCACTACTTTTGTTTGCTTTAGATGCTCTTGATTCTTTTTGGCTTGATACTTCAAACAATGCTATGGCACTTATTTTCAAGTTTGGTGCATTTTTTTAGTGTGCTTTAGATAATGTTATGGTGTTAGTTGATGATTCCCTTACATCAATTCTACATTACCTCATTTTTCAACATTTCACGTTTTGTTACTTTACTCCCTGACACTTCACTCTATGTCATTTCACTTCCAAATTTTGCTTGGAACTTGATTCCTATGTGATGCTTGACTATGGATGATTCTTGCGTTGGTTCCTATGTAGCTTAGCTTTGGTGCTTAGTGCTTGATATTTGTTATTTCTATGTCATCGAGTTAATGCTCTACCTTCTACATAACTTGATTTTGTTCCTCTTCGCATGGCCCTTAAAAAACTCCTAAGATGCTTTAATTCATTGTTCTTCTCTGTGCAGATTCAGATGGCTTCTAGACTGCGTTGAGCTAATATATTTTTACTATCATATATCAATGTAGCTATACTTTTCAACTTATAAAAAAATGAGACATCTCTTGTTAATACTGCAATTTAACCTTTCCTTATTCTATCATCTATGATCTTACTTGAATATGATCTATTCTATAGGTTATACAACTTGGTCTACATATCAAACATAAACAAGCACTAAAGTTTGGAGGAAGAAGGATGGCTCTGAGGCCAAAGCATAAATACTAAGGCTCTCTCCAAAGGCTTGCTCTTGGTCAAATATATACTAGTATAGATATATTTTATCTCTATATCTCCTTATGATTTTAGACTTCACAATATTGTAGGATGGATTTCTTTTATGTTGTCCTCTTCTAAGGACGTAGCTTTTCCTTAAAAAAATACTCTAGTAATAAGAGTATTCTATTTTCCTTTACTGCTCACTTTATTTTCCTGATTAAATCAATGACTTTATTCCTTTATCTCAAGCCAATTCCTATATGCAATGGCTTGTAAACTTGCCTTCTTTCTCAATTATGAAGAACCATAATATCTAATTTGTGATAGTATTGATTATTTACTCCTTTTAACTCCTTTACACTTTGATTGTTTCCCTCTGTGCTCAGTTTAATTTTGAGTATTACTCCTCTATAGCTTACTTTATGGGCTTGTCATTGAATGATGATTATTATCCCAAATATAGTAAGATATTTTACTAAATATATTCTAATAGAACCTCTCTATCTATTTTTTCTTGTAATACTTCTCTATATTCAATATTGTTCTTCTAGATTTTAGTGTTTTTTGTTACCTTTCAATAGTTTCTACCCATGTGATCTTCTATGATGCTTTGCATCTATCTAATATGCTACCTTTTTACTCTATCCTCAAAAAATTGCAAGCTTGTTGCCTTCTTGATGCTCTATCTCTATCTCAGTATTCTAGTTGTTTAGCCTTGTGCAGTTCTTATGCTATCCTTTAACTTGAACTATCCTCAAGACTTCTTGTTGTCTTGAAGTCTGCTATAACTTTCAAACTTGGGAAAGATACCTGGATTTTTTGAAATGCTATCTCCTAGTATTTCTTGCTTGAAATGTTTTTGAAGTCTTCTTGCTACCTTCAAGTTCTTACTTGCTTTCTATCTCTATAGAGCAAGTTATATTATGGTCTCTTTTCTTAATTAGGACCAATAAATATCTTATCATGGACTTGTTTCTCGAGTCTTCTTCAATATGTTTTCAATGAGAATTTTTAATAAGTCTCATTTGTCTACTTATAATGGAACATCTTTCAATGGGTCTCCTCTATATATAACAATATCAAGGTCTATCTTCAAGACCTGAATCTATACTATAGACTACCTTCTATTCTAAATAGATTCTTGGAATAGGTAAACTCAATCTATCTTATCCATATCTATTTTTGAGACTTAAAATTTTATCAAAAAACTATATCTATGACTTATCTGCAACTCGAATCAATATCTACATGAAGAAATCTCATGACCTTCAAGAAATTAAATATGAAATTATTCTCTATTTGTTGTAGGAAGCTTCTCAAATTCTAAATATTAATTTTCACTGCAACAAAATCTTAGATAGCTTTTTCTAGCATTACTAATACATTCAAATTATTTGAATTAGAATGACAATGAACAATTTTTATTTGAGTTGGTTCTTTCTAAAATCTAAATCTTAATCTTCATTGGTTGTTCTTCAACCTAGTGGTAGTAATCGTAGCTTCACTGGTTTTTCTTCAACCTAGTAGAAATACTTTAACTTCATCAATATTTCCTACCAAGTGGTAATATCCATAACTTCAGTGATTTTTCTTACCTAGTGGTAATATCCTTAAATTTACAACTTTCAAAACCTGTCTAAGTAACCTTGTTATGGATCTGATATCACTGATGGCTTTTGGAGCCTTATAATTAATATAAATTACCATAATAATCACATGATCAAATATAATATAGTTGTAATATAATTAATCCAATATAATATTTAGAATATAATATCAAATAGATTAACTCAAGAATAACTCAAAAATACTCACAGAATAATCACATGGATATGCTCTCAATATTGCACATAGAATACTGAAAATATTATTGAATAAAGGTCTACTAATGCAATCATAAAGCTATGCATATTTGATACATTTTATAATGCTTTATCACATATATATAATTTTATGCGACTTCTTATATGTTGCACTCTTGACCTTCACTCTTCTTTATAACTCTTCACTTTCCTATTCTAAGGACACATGTGCACACTTACATATTGGACACTTGTGCACATTTACACTCATAACACTTGCACATATATTTACATGACACTTGTGCATTTATTGCACATTATTACATTACATAAAATATTAATTCACTCACTATTCTAGGACACACTCTTAATCTAATATCTATAATAATGTACCAAGGTGATATATTGACATGTACCAAATAATGTATATTCTCCAACAATATCTTTATGTTAGGTCTAATGTTATTTAGTAACCCTCTAGTCTATCTGTTAGGCTTAAACTATTTGGAATTCTTTGGTTAGAGTGCTTGCAAGGATAAAAGTTGTAACTTTTGAGCTAAAAATATTTTCTACATAGCATTAATTGTATAGTCTATTAAGATTTGCTTGTACCAAGTAGCCGATGTTCATGCAACTTAAAATAATACTATTAGTTGAGCTCTGACCACACTTAGATCAATCTCTCTTACCCTTTTATCTCTCATACCTTTCTCTTTTTCTATTTAGTCTCTCAGAACAAAACTTTCAAAAGGAACTAGACTTCTCTAGAGGTTGGCTTAGAAGAAATTCTGAGCCATCTAATCTTGAATTTAGTCTAGGGTGCAAATTAATACCTAGGTGGATCGAAGCATCAAGAGAATGTAAAATATGTACATAATACCTTTTTAATTTTTTATTTTTGGGATATTATTCATACTTCTTTCTCTACAATTATTTCTTCTACTACTAACTTCTTTATCTTCCCCCATCCCTTGTTTTGTTGCACTTCCATCACCATTCACTAATATGACCATTCGTTAACTTGAAGGCACCTCATATCCTACTATGACCTTCATTTATGAAAGCAAATTAATCACCTCATTTCCTTCCCCTACCATCTATGTTTCCACTTCAAAAACATTAGTTTCCTATAGAATAGCCATTTTTTTGTTAATCTTCCCACTAGTTGCAATATTAGTATAGTTGGCATCAACGACTTACACCTTTGCATCACCATTCACCCTCATATCTATACAACTCGCTCTATCTACCATGTCATCCCATCCATTCTACCCATTTTACAAGCCAAACAACTCTTACTGTAGGTTATGATGTCACCCATTCCAACTACAATGGATCTTGCAAAATCAACTCCATATGCCAACATAGTCGTAGGCCTAATCAACCCTTTGTTTGGAACATTACCAATAAACCTAAAAAATTATATCTAGAAAGAATTTGACTCTCTCTGAGATAAGGAGATGAAAGTTAAGAAAGAATACAAACAATTGAAGGACAAGATATCTTAGGCTTCAATCACAATGTAATATCAATTAGCATCTAAAGGTAATAAGATCCTCAATGTAGAAGAGATCCAAAATTATCCTTTCAAAAATTCTACCTCATCTGTCAACTTCACCATTGGACTATCATATATGGATCTAAATATAATAGATCCATATCAAATGATCTAACTCAAAAATAAGATTTAAATTGGTATGACCATGCAATTTTGCCAATTAGTAGTATAGGATGTTGCACTAAGGAGGAAAAATATAGAACTAGAGGTAACAATGACATAATTAAAGGCCAAACAAGACCAACTCTAGTAAGAAAATAAATTCCTAAAGAAAGACACCATGAAGAGGTACCAACCTTAGAAACAGGTTGAGGACCTCAAGTCCCAACTTGATGAAGTTGAAAAGAAAAACAACTACTAGAATATCTCTTACAAAAACTTGCATAGTAGTGCCAATTGGGAAAATAGAATGAACAAGAGAATTACCAACTAGAAGATCAAGTATAACTGTTGTAAGAAGTTGAACAAGGGAGAGATAAAAATTCTTCAAGATCTAGAAAGAAATAATCAAATTGAAAGGAGAAACAATAGACGAAGGGAAAGACTTTGAGATCAAGAGGAATAATTCCCTCTAGGATGACATCAAAGCCAAAGTGATAAGTTCTAAGAAGTACTTTGAGTTTGTATCCAATATAGAAAGCAACATCAAGAAGGTGGTTGGGATCATCAAAAATGTTGAATAGGAACTAGATGCAAAGGAAAGGTACCAAGAGGTACTCAAGCTATTAACCATGATAATAACATCATAAATCCAACACTTAGCGATAGACATAAAGGATCTAGTCAAGAATTTGAATAAAATCCCTAACACCTAGAGAGACCTACAAATATACAAGGATGTGTTAGACTCTTTGGAAGCCCCAATATAGGAAATAATTTTTTTTAGGGGATTATCATTATTGGATTGCTAGATATCTTTGATCCTCAAAGAAAATCCTTGATTATGGCATAATTTTCTTTTATTATCAAAGAAAAAGACCAATGCTAAAAATAGATATGTAATAGAATAGGTCAAGAAGATAGAATTACTATTTTTTGAGTTGCAATAAATGGTGGAAAAATAAAAGGGTTGTTAAAAAACCTGTATGAGAACTTGGTAGGAGATGTAGAGGACCTAGCTAATATCGACCTACCAAGGAATGGAGAATGATAGAATTTGTTGGTGCTACTTCTATAGAAAAGAGACAAGGAGGACCAAAATTTTTATAAGTTTTATAGCACAGATTCCGATTTTGAATACTCTATTCCTAAGGATGAATGTAGGACGTGATATATCTTGCCAATCGAGCTTTATACCCTATGAAGTCACTAGAAATGTAATGAAAACCACTACCTTAGGAATTTTACAATTTTAAAAGGTTAAAAAAATTTAGAATTAGTCAATTAAAACCTTCAAAACCCCCTCAAAGTTTGCTAAGTGATTAACAAGAACCCATTTGATTTCAAAGGATCGATATGCTCAAGGGATTCACTAGCAAGGAGTGATTGGATTATAGGAGAAAATCACTATCAAACAATGATAAAGTACTAGTAGACTGAAGCAATTAATTTACCTTCTATAATGAGTCACTTATCGATGGACGAAGGGGTAAAAAGAGAAACATGAATCTTAAGGAAGATATTTCAAAAGTGACATTTTGGCATTTAGTGGTTCCATAAATTATTTTGGAAGACTTCTAATCCTTTTAGGATATAATTAGAGGTATGCAACATTTGGAGGTCATCATTTTTTAGATATGCCCCCATATTTTTACTTTTACTAGGAGTAAGAGTTTATCACACCAGGTAACTCAAGGGTAAAATTTTCCTATAAATAGGAGCTATGGGATCCATTGTAGACATATTTTGGACTTCAATAATTCAAAGCTAAAATTTGTAAAATCCACATTGTGCTCTTGTTATTCATGATATTGGTGAGAAATTGATAAGTCTTTTGCTCTCCATAAGAGGCATTGCCCTCTTGGATTACAAAATGTGTGATGATTATGGTACAACCCTTTTGTCCATCTTGTCATTCTTATCATAATTTCATCTTAGTTGAATGGTAATGCATTGCTATTATTTAGATTTATCATGTGTTTATTGATCACACACTCTCATTTGTAAAACCTATCCTACTTATAAAGAGAAAACCTAAATTTTCCTCACATACTTTCCAAAGAAAGTCTCTTTGAATTCTATCAATTTTTGATATTATACCTACTGACAATTTTGAAAGTGATATAATATAAATAGGAATGGATATACAATGTAGTATTTATGAATTATAGCCTTTCTACAGTGGTTAAGATATTACCTTTCCAACCTACCAAACAAGCTTTCATTCTATCCAAAAAAGAGATCCAAAGCTCCTTTTTATTTCCTTTATGAGACAAAGGAATGCCCAAGTAGGTTGATGATTTTTTTAAATTTTAAACCCTAAAATATGCATAATAATTTATTTTAAATTGGCTAAGGAATGGCCCAAAAGAAAAGTATGATCAACAAATTGAAGATGAGGTTTGAATGGACCTATTTTTGCAACATGAATACCTTTGATTTTTTCTTTCATTTTTAACTTTGGAAAAGCTCCCCTAATGCCTCTGTAAGAATAATAAATAGATAAAGAGATAATGGATCACCTTGTAGAGTCCATGGAACAACTTAAAGTAACTAGAAAGAGAACCATTGGTCAAAATTGGATATTTTAGAGTGCTATACAAAAATTTAATCAAAACCAAAAGTTTTGAATATATAATGTAGACAACGTAAAATTGTAATATGATTCATGGCCAAGGCTAACATTGTATAATGTAATATTGGTTAGGCCTAAGGGAAATTATTATATAATGTATTGAATTTATTGTAAATTTTTAGTATGTAAACCCTATGGGTTGCAATTAACCTTGTTATAGTTAAACCCAATTTATAACTTGTAATTAAACTTAAGCCCTCTTGTTATGTTGGTTTAGGCTAAAATTTATTATGTAGTTGGAGTCTTAGTATTGGTATAAATACCCCCATCGATCCTCATTTGAATCATTGGAGTGTTGTGAATATAATATGTGAATTGTATAGTGATTATTTATGGTGCCTATGAGCATCCCCAAATATTTGTGTATCTCTTTTCTTTCTTTCATCCTTTTAAAAATTTTGTATAAGATTTGAGTGGATGGATTATTACTTCTTTTTATATCAAAAAAATATTATGAATTCCAATATGGTATCAGAGTGGGAATGGAGCTACCTCACTTGGTCATGTAAAAATGCAGTTCAATGCCTTCAATATTTCTTTTGAATCCTTGGACATTTCTTCCTTCTATACCTTGTAAGCATTTTATGCACAAGAGGCAAAGATATTTTATTTTTTATATCCATTTTTTGAAAGCATTTATAAAACAATATTTTGCACCTTGAAAGAATCAATTTTGATATTTGGATTGTGATCTTAGGTCACTAAATGTAGGAAGGATAGGGTTGATGAATAGTTTGCATAAATGGTAAGCAAAATCAAATTTGAAAAGAGGAATGCAATGATGCATGTTCCTTGGTTTGGCATAGCATAATATTGGGTATGCAAATCCATTCTCTAAGGGGAAGGGGCATGCATCCATCCATATGGGATGGACACCATTGAAGCTTGCACATGGCATCCTAAGGTGTAGTAGGTATAATTTTGTGGGTTTGATCTATCATCCCTCATTTTTTTTAATGTAAAAATCCTCCTCCTCCCTGCAAGTCTAGTTAGCTTGAATATGAAGAATCCATTCCATGTTCAAAAACTATTGTAGCATGGTGATTGAATCTAATGGTTGAAGGTAGGAGGTTGTACATTTGAAATGAATCTATCTTTTATTCAACTATCATATAAGATTGATTGATTGCTCTTCTATAGGGGCATATCAAATTTATCACATCAAGTTGCAATGGCACACTGGTTTGTGGATTTTTTTTTGAGATCAAGGTCCTATGTTCAAACCCTTTGCTGGTCTTTTTGTGACACTTTCAAGGTGGAGAGAAAGGGAAAAAGTGAAGTGGTGGCTATTCCTTCCCATCTGTTTTCATGGTAGGATGGCTAGTGCATTATGTTTGGTACATCAAAAACCATAATTTAATTATTTTGGGTGCATTTTAGATTTTCTAATGGATATGAATTCAATTTGAACCCTCTTAACAACATGTCAAATAAAAATTTCATATTTAAATTGTCTCAATCAATGATTTTTTTTCTAATTTTCACAATCATAGAGGAAAAGAATAACCAAAGTGGTAAGAACTAGTATATTACAACATGCCAGGTGGCAATGAGTGATTGGATATTGTATTTCTAAGTTAGAGGCTTTAGTTTTCATTTTTATGGTCCATTAGAGCAAAAGTTTTGGAAGCCATAACTTTTGTGTATAGAAGTATTTTAAGCCCATTTTTCAAATCACATAATTTGAGAATTATGCACCGCTGGCATCGATTCATAGACATAATATGGTTTTAGGGGTCAAATTGTGTAAGATGGATCATAAATCCCTAGTTAATCACCTTAATGGGTGAAATTACAACATTTGGCCACCCCAAAGGATTGGACTATTACAAAGAACCTATGGTGCATTTTTTAAGAAGATAAAGCAATTATTCTTGATGAAGAAACCTACCATCAAAAAGAAGAAGAAGCTCTTGACCTATTTTCCTTGTTGATTGAATCAAAGTTGCTTTTCCATATCAAATATGAGAGTGACCCTATCAAGTTATGGTCAAAATTGCATGCATTATTTGAGAAATTTAGTACTACTAAAATAAGTCATTTGGAATTGGAGTTCTCATCTCTTAAATTTATTGAGGTTGATAAAGTCAAGGACTATATTGTCAGATTCAAGGTATTGATATTAGATATTACATCTTCTAAAGGTAAAAATAAAAATGATGTAAAATGCATAAATATTATCCTTTCTAATAGCTCCTCTTATTTTAGATGTTAAACCTAATGGTTCATATGATTTCTATGTCCTTAAAATATCAAAAGACTCTTACTTTTGACAAGATTTTTCTCTCCTAGTTCATTTTCAACTAGCAATGTAGAATTATGGTGGGACTCCACAAATACAAGGTCATATAGATTAATTCAAATATAAGGAGGCTAAGACCAAGGGGCTCAAGTGCTAGTATAAGTATTTAAAGAAGTCGAAGATCAACTATGAATGTTGTAAGAGGGAGGGACACCCAATGAATAATTGCTTGCTAAAACTATAAGGGACTGGAGGTGAGTTCTTGAAGATTAGTGGATGTCTTCTAGATGATGAGGAGGATTCTGAAGGATCTACCTCAACTGTAGAGACCCATTAGAGAATCCATTATGGGGGAATGATATTATTGTTACTAATATCTTATTTCCTTGGTCCCTTAGTTTAAATTATTGGGGGGTGTTAAAATTGTAATTTGATTCATAACCAAAGTTGTCATTTTATAATTTAATATTGGTTAGGCCAGATGACATTCATTATACAATGTATTAAATTTATTGTAATATTTTACTATATTATCCTTATGGACCACAATTAACCTTGTTATGGTTAAAACCACTTTATAACTTATAATTAACCTTAAGCCCTCTTGTTATGTCAATTTAGGTTAAACTTTATTATGTAATTAGGGTTTTGGTATTGGTATAAATAGCCCCCACCACTCCTCATTTGAATCATCAGGCTATTGTGAACATAGTATATGGATTGTACAATGGTTATTTATGGTGCCTACAAGCACTCCCAAATATGTCTATCTTTTCTTTCTTTCATCCTTTTACATTTTTTGTATAAGATTTGAGTGGACAGATTGCTTATTTTCATTTTTGAAAAATACTATGAGTTCCAACACTATCATATGATTTGTTCATATCTAGTTTCATAAGCATACCTATTTTTTCATGGAACGAAGAGAATGTATGGCCTTCTATGCAATGATTACACAATAAAGACTTTGTTTACAATGAATAAAACTATATTAATCATATGATAACACAATCTAGAATGCTTTTCAACTTGATTACCATAATTTTTGAAATGATATTATAAATCATATTACAAAGGTTTATTGGATGAAATTTATCAAAATATTTTATCTTTCCTTTGTAGGGAACCAATGTATAAAAGTGACATTGATCTCACTTATTGTAGCATTATTTTATGGGGTCTCTTCAACCACAAGCAACATATTACTCCAATAAACCCTAATTTTTTCAAAAGAAAATAAATTATAAAGGCTAGGTGCCTTGTTAGGATAGAAAGAGAAAAGTGCTTCATGTAGCTCCTCCATAGATATCTTCTTCATCAAGCTTTCATTTTATCCCTATGTGATAATTGATGGAATATTTTACAAAAACTTGTGCCTCCTTATATTTCCCAATGTTTGACTAAATATTCCTTACTATTACCTTCTTATTCCTCAATATTTCTTCCATCTAGAGTTAAAATATTTTCAAAGCAACAATCGTAGCATAAATATTTTTGGTATTTCTATTTCTTTTGACCCATTTATTCCTATAATTTTGGATCTAATATGACTCATATTTCAATGCATTATAATAATAAGAAATCAATTGGTTTACTTGCATGTAAGAATTCTAGTCCATTCCAATGATTTTTACTCTCTTATAAACTGTTAAGCTTGGATTTAATTTCCTTATTTTCTTTAGAAATGTTACCAAAATATATGGCATTCAAAATATTCATTTGACCCTTTATATATTTTATCTTTTGAATAAAATTGGACATTCATGATCCTTCAAAATTTTCTTCAACTCACCATAACATAACCATTTGGAAGAAATTAGGGTCTTAGAGCCACATAGACTTGTTAGCTTGTGAAGCTAAACACTAAAGATAAAATAACCACAAGATCTAAAGTAAAGTTGCAATATGAAATATAAGATAACAACAATATTATAAATATATAAAAATCATAAATAAATTCAACAATAACTCATAGAATTGCCATTAACAAATGCTCACAAAAATTGTATCTCCATTGAATCAAGATCTCAAGTACCCATACTTACATACACTCTCATACTACAATATGTATCTCACACACACACACACACACACACACACACACATATATATATATATATAATGGAATGCGACTCTTCATATGGAGCACTCTTGGCCTTCACTTTTCTAGAGACTCTTCATCTTCCTATTCTATGGACTCATGTGCAAATGGACTACTATGCACATTTACATTACCAAAATAATTTGCACACTTGCATTTATTACATTGCATAAAGTAAATACTCACACTTTAATCTAGGACACTCTCCTAATCTAAATATGTACCGAAGGTGGTACATTAGTATGTACCAAATAATGTAATATATTCCAACACTCCCCTATATTACATTATTTGGTTATTGAAGACTTTAATCTTCAATATGGTTCTTCGTATTTTAAATCACTTTGCACTGTATGCCTTCTTGATTAGGTTCTTTCTCATTTTTCTTATATCATCATTGATGCTAGTCTTTATGCCTTCAGATGATATATCATTGTAATTTGATTCATGCAAAAATATTTTCTCTTTGCCTTTGATTTTCATATCATAAATCTTCTTTTGTACAAAACCTTCTGAGTATTCACTTATGGCATCATGATAGGACCCTGACTTAGATGAACTTGAAGCATCAATATTACATGAAGAACAAAATACTTTTTCTAAAAATGATTCATCAATAGTTGCTTTCTTCTTAAGGAACTCAATTAACTCCTTTTGTTTCAAGTTCTTCTCTTTGAGATGTTTAAGTGTAAGCAATGCCATGTATATTATACTAGTAATGTTTAAAGGAATCATAACACTATCTTTGTCATTTTCAATTGCTTCAACCATTCTCGTATGCAAATAGTATTCTAATGTTTCAAAATTTTCTTCTAATGCTTTTTTGTAAATTAAACTTAAAACTAAGACTAACTTTCCTTTAGACTTTTAAAGCAAATGTTTGATTTCATATTTTATAATCTTTACTCTTCCTTTTATAATTTTATTTTCCATTTCATTATTCAATGAATTATTTGAAGTAGACATCCTTTTAGCTCCTTAGTATTGAGTATTGAGAATAATTTTTGATAGAATCTTTTCAAATTTCAAAAAAATTGAGGTTAACTACCTGATGACTCCCTAATAATAATATTTAGAAAGGAATTCAAATAAACAATTTTATCACTCCTTATTTCTCCAAAACTTAACAAATTATAAATAGTTCAAATTGTTTTGTAAACTCAAATAATAAAACTACAAAACTTCAAAATAATTCCTTCAATTCTTCAAACCAATTTTCAAATATTCATAAAACTTTCAAATAACAATAATTAGGTTTCTAAGGTTTCAAATATTAATTCAATATCTTATCTCTCCAAAATAAAATAATTTCACTTTAACCTTAGAAAATAATAATTTCATGCAACCTTATAACTCCTATCTTGAGCATATAATTAATTTCAAATAAAATGAATTACCTCCAATATTGAGGTGCAAATTATCTTGGTCAAAAGTGTTTGAACTTATCTTAATTGGCACTCCTTCTCTACTGTATGTATGGAGCTCTTGTTGTACTTTGGATTGCTTTGAAAAGATTGCTCTCTCTCCTCTTTGATTGGTCAACTGACTTCCAACCTTTTCAAGGCACTCTAATTAAAGACTTAAATACATTAGCCCTGTTGTTGTAATAGAAGTGGAAGTAATGCAAACTTATTTTCTATCTTGGGTTTGACCCTTCAACTCCTTTTATTGGCACCTCTTGGATGGCTCTCTTGCATGATCTGAATGGAATATCTCCTCCTTACTTGCACTCAAACTTCAATCAATGTGCTTACTTACTTTCACTCCTATTTTAGACGTTCTCTAAAATCAAACTTCAACTTCACTATATTTGGTACCTCAAATCATGCATCAACGTATTCATTATGAATGTTTGAATTACTCCAAGCCTATTGATGTTTCACTTCTCATGTGCCACATAGCACTCAATCTCTTTTACTTCTCCAATTTTTCTCACCTTGTTCTCCTTAGGTGTTTCTATTCCCCTTACAATGTAACTCTATCCAGTTTGGTGAGATTATGAAAATTTGGGTGTTACACTTTATAAGTGTCTTACTTCCAACAAAGATTCAAACATATCATTTAAACTTGGTACAGTCTTGGCACTTGGATTTTTCTCTAGCTCATCCTTTCCAATGCTTTGTCTTCTCTACACACGTCCCTTCAATATATTTTGCAAGAAATATTTCCTTCAATCTTAATATTATCTTCTCCACATAAATTCCTTCACTGTATTTTGTAGAAACATATTAGTTACTTTTATTTGAGCTTCTTGAGGGGAGCTATGGTGTTGGACCTTTTGCTTGGTGGCTTTATTTTATTTTTATGGTGGTGGCTCTTCCTTGAGCGATGATGGATCTACCTTGAGTTGTGGTGGCTCTTCCTTGATCTATGGTAACTCTTCCAACTCGATGGTGCTTTTACTTATCCAAACAGGTGGCTTCTCCTTTTCTTATATGGTGGTTCTGTTGGTGTCTTTATACACCCTAAAATTTTCTCTATTTTGAGCCCTTATTTGGTATTGTATTTGCTTAGTAAATCTTCCCTTATTCAGTTTCTTTTCACTTCAATAAATCTGCATTTTTTTAAGCTTGTAAAAACAATATTTAATACTAATATTATTTCCTCCTTATTTCTCCTTTTCAAGTAAGCTCTAACTTAGATCTTTGCTATTTTATTTTTGTAGATTTTAGGACACGAATTATACCACATTATTTTGATTGAAGACTCTCTATTTGAACTTCTTTTTTTCAAAAATTAATAAAGCTAATATGGTGCTCTCAAATACTTAACGTAGACTGGTTTTAATACTTGAATAATAAACTTTTGTAGCACCAATATCACATACCTTTTTGGAATCCTTTTGTAGCTAATATCCTTGGTGATTTGATTCACCCTTTTGCTATCTCAAACTTGTAAATTTTGCAGCTTCACTTCCTTTCACTTTGCTACTCTAAACTTATCAATTTTGTAGCTCTAATTGCTTCCCAAATATCAACTTGCTCGCTGTCCAAAAACTCTCTCAAATCTACCCCAAAGTTCTCCAAAATGCAGCTCTCTCTTCTCCTTCTAATGCTGCCCAAAAATATGATTTTTGTGGCTTCAATTCTCCTCCAAATTCATTCTCTCAAACTCTGAAATTTGCACCTATTAGTGTTATCCAAATGCTACTCAAATTTCTTCAAATTGCTACTTTCAAAATCTGATTTCTTCTCCCTATCTTGCTGTCCAAGAATCTCCCCTACCTCCTTCAAATTGCTACCTTATTTTGTTATCAACCCTTCCTTCAATTGAATATTAAAGGTATCTTCAAAATCTGTCCAAAATCTTCTCTAATATGCAGATCTATATCTTCTTCAACTTGTTATCTTGTGATCCTTTAATTTCTACCTCAAAAATCTGCAACCTCCTTTGTAAATCAGCCTTTAAATCCTTTATGGTTATCTTCAAAACTTTTAAATATGGTGGTCTCTTTTAGCTTCTTTCTCCTTCAATCTTCTTGTCAAATTCTAACTTCAAATTTGGCCTCTTCCTCAAGAATCTGAATGTCTTGAGATCTTCAAAAACTCTTTCATTTTGGTAAAATTTTTGCCAAATCCTTCTTCATTTTGGGCTTGTTATCGGATGGCCAACTCAAGTCTACTCTTTTATTTTAAGCTTATTTTGACTTTGAAATTGCTTAAAATCAAACATTGTAGACTTGATTTTCCTCTCGACAACATAGATGACTTCACTTTTGGGTCTTTGTATCTCTTGCAATATGCAACAAAGTTTTTATGAACTACTTCCATTATATGCTCTTTGAAATTGAAGATCATTTTCGAGCATTCAAATTTTATTTCTAAACTATTGAAAATCATTTTTGGAAATAAAAAAAAATTATTTTTGGGCTATTGAAAATCAATTATGGACTCTTAGAAATTAATTTTGAGCAATTAAAAATCATTTCCAAGCTATTGGAATTTATTTTTGGGCAATGGAAAATAATTACTAGACTATTGAAAATCATTTCCAAGCTATAGGAAATCATTGCAAAGCAATTAAAAGTCATTTTTGAACTTAAAAAAATTATTTCTAAGCCATGGGACTTCCATGGGAAGTCTTTTAAAAATTACAATATAAAGGATGGGCTCTGTAGAGGACTTCCCTTGAAAGTCCTCCCTGGGAAGTCCTACACCACTTCCCTGCAACCCATCCTTGGCCCTGTACTATATCCTTGGCCTTGTCCTAGATCCTTGGAACTTCCTTTGCCCTTCCTCCTCGATTGGTTGGCATTGTAGATGATATCCTTGGGGTGGGAGATCACTGTTCCATTTGTCTACCCCCTTCTTTGCTGTTTGGTGGGGTTTTCTGTTGGTGCCTGTGATCTGGGATGTCCTTGGGTTTTTTAGGGACGTCCTCAGGTTCTGTTCCATTTCTTTGGTTTTCCTTTACCCTCCTCCTTGGCTATATTGTGTTGATGATGATATCCTTGGGTTGGGAGATTCCTGATTTACTTGTATACCCATTTCCATACCTTCTAGTTGGATTTTCATTTTGGAGCCTATGAACTGGGATGTCCCTATAATGTTTTGGGTTATCCTTGGTTTTTCTTGGGTTATCCTTTGGGTTTTCTAAGTTCTTTCAAGAACCCTTTCTCCTTTTTTCTTGGAGGGTCCTACTTGGTACTAAGGATAAGAGGTTATTCTAGTGCAGTGTGGTGTGGCTGGGGTTTTTTGGCTTTATGAGCGACTCTTCATAGTTTCTTTCAGCTTGGATGGAATCCTGTGCTTATTCCTATGGTGTTGCTCTTTGGGTTTTCGATTGCTGGTTTGATGGAGGGTCTCAGCATTTCATGGCTTTGAGGAGAGCCTCTGTGTTGATTGCTGTAGTGTTCCCGCGGGTCATCCTCTTCTGGTTCCCTGAAGTTGCTTGACTATGGCGTTGGAGTTTGTTGTGGAGCTCTTGCTACTTTTTTTTGGCCTTTGCGAGGCCCTACGTTTTTAGGTGGCAGCTCGTGCTTCTTAGTTCCTCCGTTGATATCCCCTAGGACCTCCCTGCCATTTTTCTTAGCTCTCACTTTTGCATTGTTGTTTCCTCTATCTCCTTTTGCATTTGAGTAGTTTCTTTGCTGCAGCGAGATTTCATGGCCTATGGAGTCCCATGGTTGTTGTTTCACTTACAAGCCTATTCGGGATGGTTGATCCCTGCTGTTGCATCCTCCTACTACATCCCTATGCATCCTTAGGTAGGAATTTTTTGTGTTTCCCACTTTTAGTTCAAATTTGAAATTTTCAAATTGTTGTAATGGGTGGGATAGCCTTGTTTTAAATTTTCCTAGGCGGGTTTGCTTTTTTAAATTTCCTCATCACGTGCTTTTTAGGTTGTCCCTTTGCACGTGTGTTTTTGGTTTGTTATGGGCGGGATAGTGTTGTCCTAGACTTCTATGTAATGTTTCAAAAAAAATTTAGAAAAATTTAATTTTATCCTTTAAGGCTATCCTCTAGCCTGTTCTATAACGAAAGGTATTATTTACGTCTTTCCTCTGGATTTTGGTATCCTTTTATTTAGCCTTGGGGCCTTGCTTTTAGTCTATTGACTTTTTGTAATCAGGTTTGGGGTCCTTGATGAAAACCCATTTTTAATTTAGCTGACAATTTTTTTTCTTTCTAAACCATTGGAAATGTTTGAAATCATTCATGGACCATTAAAAAGCAAAAATGCTCAAATCCAAAGTTTTTTCTAAGATGATGTAAGCATGAGACTTGAAAATCCAAAATTGTGCAAAGCCAAAATTTCGATAAGTAAAAAGTAAATAAAGCTAAAGTCTAAAAATGAAAGCAAATACATAAGCCAAGAGTCTTTCTAAGATGATGTAAGCATAAGTGTTGGAAATTCTAGAATTGTGCAATGTTGGAGGCTCTCGAAGAAATAAAAAAGAAATAATCAAAAGCAAAAAACACCCCTATAATCGTCATACTAGGGCAAATAGTGCGCCTGAATCACTGTGGATGCCATAAAGTTAGATAATGCGCTCGATCATCGTGGCAGCTACCAATTCCACCATGTAAAAAAAAATAAAAAAATAAAAAGCACAAAGTCAAAAGTGGTCAATAAATAGGTCAACAAAGCCAATGCGCGAAGTCGGAATGCATAATATTGGAAGTCAATAAAGCCAATGCAAGAAGTCGGGCTTGCACAAAGTCAGGCTTGCACAAAGCTAAACTTTGGACTTGCCCAAAGTGGGCTTGTGCAAAGCTAAACTTTGGACTTGCACAAAGCCGAGCAAATGCAAGGCAAGTGCGAAACCCTAAAATTAACTTATAACCAAACTTTTTGGATTCATTCATTTAAATTTGCACGATCCTAGAAAAGCAAATGCATAAAGCCAAATTTTCTTTTAGGGTGACGTAAGCATAAGATTTTAAAATATCAAAATTGTGCAATATCGAAAGCCCAATAAGTGTAAATAAAATAAAGCTAAAGTTTGAAAACGAAAGCAAATGCATAAAGTCGAAGTTTATTCTAGGGTGACATAAGCGTGAGACTTTAAAATCCTGGAGTTGTGTAGTGCCGAAAGCTCCCGAAAAAGTATCAAAAGGAAAAATAATAAAAAAAACAAATGCACAAAGCCAAAGTTTCTTTTAGGGTGACGTAAGCACGAGACTTTAAAATTCTGAAGTTGTGCAATACAAGAAGCTCTAAAAGAAATATCAAAAGAAAAAATAATTAAAAAAATAAATGCACAAAACCAGAGTTTCTTTTAGGGTGATGTAAGCATGGGACTTTCAATTTTGGAGTTGTGCAATTCTAGAAGCTTTTGAAGAGATATATATATATATATATATATATATATATATATATATATAATCACAAAGTTGAAAATGGTCAATAAAGAAGTCAATGAAGCCAATGCACAAAGCCAAAATGCATAATGCTAGAAGCCAACGAAGACAATGCACAAAGTCAAAATGCATAAGTTTGGAAATGGAAACCAATACATAAAGCCAATTTTTTTCTTGGGATAACGTAAGCATAAGAGTTTAAAATCTTGGATTTGTGCAATGTCGAAAACTTAAAAGAATATAATAATAATAATAAATTTCTAACCCTATTTTTTTTGTTGATTTGCAGGATATTTGTTGGTGGCTACTTTAAATATTATAGACATAATGACAAACATGAAATTTTAATGTGGATCAAGTAAGTACAAGCGTTCTGGGTAGTAGATAGGTGAAATTAATGGCCAACCTAAATTTTGCAAAAAATTGAAATTTAATGAAGTATGGTCGTTCTAAATCTCCCAAGCATTGTGTGAATGAAGACTTTATGAGACATGGTCAAAGTAGTGCATATTTAATGAGGTACAATCATAATATGATTGAAATGCAATCTTAAGAGGTACGTCCTAAAATTAAATAAGAATTAAGTGTAAATTGTAACAAGAATGTGAAGGCAAAAATTTATATAAATAGTGTCTCATTAGTCTGTTACAAGGGTCAAAAACCATCTATTAGCTGGTCTCTTTAGCTTTCTTCTTATTTTAGCTTTTTTTAGTTGGAAGGCATTTCTAAACCAAGCTTCTATTGTTCTGAGCTCTTGATGCAGGAGCCTATCCTTAGAGGGATTTTTAAAGAAGTTTTAAAAAATATATATTTTTACTCAAAATGGAATTCTTTGATGCAAAAATAATTTGCCGAAAATGGTAATTATTAAAAAAGGTAAATTTTGTTGAAAAAATAATTTGCCAAAAATAATAATTATTTAAAAAGGCAGTTTTGGTGGAAAAATCAATTTGTCGAAAATAGTAATATTTTATTTTTAGGGCTTTAAGCTTTAGGGTTTTCTTTTAGGGCTTCAAGCTTTAAGGTTTTATTTTAGGGTTTCTTTGGGGATATATATTCTCTTGGTATTGCATTGTAAAAGGAGGAAGTGAATCCAAAAATAAGAAAAGAAAAGATCTATTGGTTTATTTTCATTTATTATAGTTTTTATGTGAATGGAGGGTTTTATCGATTATTTTCATTTATTGCAATTTTTATGTAAATGGAGGGTTTTACATATTATTTCCATTTATCGTAGTTTTTATGTAATAAGAGGTATTTTGTTTTGACCTCTTGTAGCTGGATTTACATCATTTGGTATCAGAGCAAGTTGGATCTTTCTGGGGAGAAAAGAGAAGAAAAGAAAAGATAAAAGGAGAGGAGAGCGAAGGGGCTCCAAAAAAAATTGGCACTCTGTGCAGTGCTTGTAGAAGGTTTGTAAAACCTTGGAGACAGAAATTGGCACTCTGTGTAAGTGTTTGCACGAGGTTTTTTATATAAAAGCCTCAGAGAAAGAGATTGGCACTTTGTGTAGTGCTTGCATAAGGTTTGTAAAACCTTGGAGAAAGAAATTAGCACTTTGTGTAAGTGCTTGCAGGAGGTTTTTTTATGTAAAACCTCAGAGGGAGGAATTGGCACTTTGTGTAGTGCTTGCAGGAGGTTTTCTATTTTCAAACCTTGAAGGAAGAATTGGCACTATGTGTAGTGCTTGTAGGAGGTTTGAGATATAGAACCTCAAAAGGAGATTGGTACTTTGAGGAGTACTTGCAGATGTGTGGCCCTATATGGAGAGCAATTATGAGTTTGATCAAAGGAACTCGTAGGAGCAGAGTTCTTTTCAACCAGAGGAGAATGATGCAGGAGCCTATCTTTAGAGGGTTTTTTAAAGAAGTTTTAAAATAATTTTTTTATTACTCAAAATGGAATTCTTTGACGCAAAAATAATTTTCCGAAAATGGTAATTACTAAAAAAAGTAAATTTTGTCGAAAAAAGAACATAGTAATTACTTAAAAAGGCAGTTTTGATGGAAAAATCAATTTGCCAAAAATAGTAATATTTTATTTTTAGGGCTTTAAGCTTTAGGGTTTTCTTTTAGGGCTTCAAGTTTTAAGGTTTTCTTTTAGGGTTTCTTTGGGGATATATATTCCCTTGGTATTGCATTGTAAAAGGGGGAAGTGAATCCAGGAATAAGAAAATAAAATATCTATTGGTTTATTTCCATTTATTATAGTTTTTATGTGAATGGAGGGTTTTATTGATTATTTCCATTTATTGCAGTTTTTATGTAAATGGAGGGTTTTACATATTATTTTCATTTATCGTAGTTTTTATGTAATAAGAGGTATTTCATTTTGACCTCTTGTAGCTGGATTTACATCAGCTCTGTTCTTATAATCCATCAAAGTGGACAAATCTAAAACAATATACTCAATGACTATTTTTTAATATAAGACTTTTAAAATTTGTTGTATTTAATCTACACATGTAGATGGTGGTTGCACTCAGTCCATTTCATAGTTTGTTTCTACTCTAAATATTACACCATCTCAAACCTCAGGTTGTGTGAATACTAGTCAGACAAATATTGGTTTAAATTGGATTTGTTGCTTTACTAGATCAAAACAAAATTTTAGGGCAATATGAGCTTGTTTATTTTTATTTATTTTCTCTTACCCTTAAACCTTTAATTTTTTTTGGATCTTATTTAGATTAGGAGTAGATTAATTTTCATTTGAAGCATTGAAGTTGATTTTCTGTAGTGCATTTTAAAATTTCATACAACTTCAAAAAATCATTGTTATTACATGTGTGATATATCTTAAGTGCAATGAATGATATTGATTAGGAAATTAAAGTTTGTAAACCTTAAATTTATCTTTGTTTGACCATTTTAATTCTACTGAGATCATGTATGTTGCACTATCAATGTAGAAGAATCATTTTTCAGATAATTAAGCTTTCAATTTAAAGCATTGTAGCTAATAAATTTCCTTTTGAGTCATAACCAACAAAGGCCTCTTGAAGGAACAACTATCAACAACCTTTGAGTTTATCTGCATTATCCAAGACCTGACATACTTGAACATTGGGGGAATTTTTTTTTTCTTTCAAGAGAGAACATATCTTTGTTCCAGGTATGTCGGCCTACCCTTGACAATGTGCCATTTGCACACTCAATAGAACTAGCGCTAGAAGGAGGTCCTATAGACTCTAAGACGTAAGTATATCTAGCATAGTGTTTATGTTACACATCTTAACTATTAAATTTAGGACCAAAGTTCACTATCCTTAAGGTCCATTAATGACAACTCCTACTCCATGGTTATTAGGAAGTAGCCCTTTAAACATACCTAGGCCTACATATGACATGTCTAAAAATATTGAAATATATCTTCCTAGGTATAAACATGATCGAATGAGGTTAGTTGAAGAGCATATTTAGGCATATAAATATGTTCTAATATATTTACAAATTATGCATGAGGATGTTTCCTATAGAATGTTTCCACACACATTGGATAAGTTTGTATATGACTGGTACATTATCTTACCTTCATGCTCTATCACTTCCTATGCCCAACTAGAAGTAGTATTTATCAGCCATTTTAACACTAAGATTTTTTAACACTATCCTAGTATTCATGCTCTATGGATCCTATTATGGTATATCATCAATTTACCTCTATCCATAGAGAACCTAATGAAACCCTAAGACTTTTCAACACTAGGTTCCATAAATTATACACTAGGCTGGTGATACCTTACATCCTTACAGAGGAAGCAACCATCCAGATGTACTTTAGATCCCTAGACCCATTAACTTCCATGTTTTTGAGGAGAGTTCCTCAAATTACATCCTTACCCAAAGCATATAATGAGGCCATAATAGTTGAACAACAATTAATACCTCAAGGTTTTGGTTTGGGTCAATTACCTTCACTTGGACAACTAGGAGCTTATAATCAGATACCACTAATAAATCAAGCCCTTACACAACACCATTCTCATGCTGAATCCATTATCAAGAGTCTTGTACCCCAACTAGTACCAACCTTTCAATCTGACACCCTTGAATTAAATGATGCCTAATGTGAGCAATCAATAGACCATTCCAATATTCTTAGGTAATCAAGTAACCACAAGCAATATTCTCAATCATACACCTCCAACAAATAATCAACCAACCTTACCTACATTTATGAACACATCTACATCCACATTATGGATCAACCAAGACCAAGTCAACTTAATAATCCAAATCTTGAGTTAGATAACTTACAAAGGATGGTTCAAAAATTGAGCAATGATATGCTTCAACTACAAAGGCAAGTTCCTCAAAACCCACCTACAAATAACATTTAGAATAGAAACTTCAACTTCCAAAGGACTAACAACCAATGGGATACTTGCCCAAATAATGGAGGAGTTCCAAATCTTGCTAGCAATAAATTTAATGATAACCTAGGTACTTCCATAAATTTGGCTGACCTTGCTCTACCCAAGTGGTGCAGGGTCCATTCCATTGCTCAACATGGTGAAACTAATTGTCTAGATTTTAAAACTACTTTGGATATTATCCAAAAAGAGATAGAAAATTTGGAGTTAGTGCCCACCAATGAGGATTATAGGAATCAAGCTAATTAGAATGCAGGGACAACCCTAGTTTTAGAAACATATGAGCTCTCAAGAGTAGATGAAGAGGAACCTAAAGAATACCTAGAAGAAGAGGTGCAAGCTCACCAACAATTTCAAAAAGATAACATTTATACTCTTTAGAGTAAAGGAAAGACATCATTGACTTCTTCCACACCTCCCAAAGAAACTTCCATCCCACCTGATGTGCAGTACAATGAAAGACCTATCCCACCTAAGGATACCATAATACCTATGCAACCAAAAGTTAATATACCAATACCACAAATAGAGAAAATCTCAGAATAAACCAAGTTTGAATATAATATTATTGAAGATCTTAAGAAAACCAAGGAGAACATTTTTTTGTTTGAGGTAGCTCAGTTGACTAACCAGAATGAGTTGTTTAAAACACTCCCTAACTGAAATAAGAAAGATATGAAAAAGTATACTGATGCTCAGGTAGCTATATACAAAGAAAAGATAGAATTTTTGCCTTTCCTTTTGATTGTTAGAATTGTTGGTAATAATTTACATAATTGTCTTGTGGATTTAGGTGCTTCTAGCAATATGATGTCATGTGTAGTCGACAAAATATTAGGGTTGACTCCTACTCCCTCAAATAAGAAGGTTGTTCAACTAGATAAAATAGAGGTAAATATGGTTGGGATGTTGAATCAAACTCATATATAATTGGTTGATGAACCCAAGATACAACAATATATCGATATCCAAGTTGTGGATATCCAATATGTGCATGGAATGTTGCTTAGTTATGATTGGTCAATAATGTTAAATGGCTATATGGCAACTAAATTCTCACATATTAGAGAGAAAAAGGATAAAGGTTGAATGAGCTCATCATTGAGCACAAGAATATCAATGAGATTCTATATGCTAAATCAAAAGTGGGAGTGTACATTGTGGTAGTGGAAACCATAACCGAAGATAATTATCTAGTAGTAGATACCCCACAAAGTAAGAAGAAAGTAACTAAAGATCAACTGTGGACTCTTAAGTTTGGTGGATCGAAGTCTAAGTATGGTAGTGGAAATGGGATTAAATTGAGCTGGTGGGGTGAGAGGTAAAATAAAAGCCTTTTGTATTTCATATTTGGTATTACTATGGGATAAGGCCCATAAAAACCAGTATGTATGTCATCACATGCATCTCTCAAATTACCATAACCATGTCTGGGATCCTAGAAAATATAATCATAGAAAATTTGACTCCTGTGGCTAAGGACCCTGTCAAATATTAGAGATCCTAAGTCCTACTTTATAAATATGCTTTGTAAATAGTTTATTATTTTGAGTTTTTGGTGTACTGATCTCACTTCATTTTATTTTTGTTATGCTTTTTTTTTGCTTTGCTTTTATATTTTAATTTTGCTCTATCTTGTACTTTCCTCTTTTGGGCTTAGAATGGTTAAGTGCAACCAAATTCTAAGTTAGAAGTGTTTTCTACATAGTTTAGGGATTAAAGGGTCCTCCTCTGCACTTAATGAAGTTAATATTAGCTTAATAAACTATCGGTGTATATCCATTATTTGGGGGTAAGGCAAAGTCACCTAGGAGTAATAAAAAATGATGTTGCAGCTTTACACATAAAACACTTTAATGAAACTCTAGATCAGGAGGAGCAAAACCATTGTGGCTTGGTTTTTAGACAAAATCTATTCAAGTGTTCACTCTCTTACTTGTCATAGTGATCCTCAACCCAAAACCAGAACCCAATGCTTATAATTTTTCTTTTTGTGCAAAAAAAGGCTCAAGTGCGTGGGTGATTTAAACAACCTCTATCGGGGCTATGGATGTCTAGCTAACAATAGAGCAAGGTCTAGAGTGGAATTAAAGATAACTCTATTGAGGCTATAAATGTTTGTCTAATATTGGAGCAATGTATGATAGTTGGTGACATGTCTACCTATGTGACAAAGCTCATCATTAGTAGACCAATATTCACTCATAGGTGAACTAGCCTAATTTCTAAACTATGGTGGAAAATTTTAACTAGTTTTGGAATGAGAATGAATTCACATGAACATATTTTTGCTAAAACAAAATGGAATATTACTTTAATATTTCCTAACCCCAACCTTGGATCAATACCTTTTTTTTGGTTTTGTTGGTCTTAAAATTTGATTGTTTCAGAGGAGGGTTCTTTCTATTCCCAAATGCTTAGAAGTATTTTCCAGTAGAGTCACCATTTGTTGTTGTGCTTAAACAATACACTCTAATATACATAGACTAGGAAACCATTTTTTTTAACTTTTGGTAAGCCTTTTCTTGTTTCTATTGGGTTTTTTTATAATTTTTAGTCATCCAAAAAGCTTAGGTTTTTAGCTAAAAACTTTTTAATATAGGTACTCAAATTTTGCTTACTTTAAGCTTGTTGTGATGTTTATTGCCATGACCGTGTCTAGTAAACTTATTTTATATGATAAATAACATTTCCTATTAAATTGGACTTGAAATAAGCTTCCCAACGAGTACCTACATGCCTATGTTTCATAGCCTTAACACCTTGAAATTGCTTAAAATCAAACATTGCAAACTTAATTTTCCTCTCGACAACATAGATGACTTCACTTTTGGGTCTTTGTATTTCTTGCAATATGCAACAAAGTTTTGATGAACTACTTCTATTAGATGCTCTTTGAAATTGAAAATAATTTTTGGCAATCAAATTTCATTTTTGAACTACTGAAAATTATTTTCTAGCATTAAAAAATCATTTTTGGGCTTTTGAAAATCAATTTTGGACTCTTGAAATTAATTCTGGGCAATTAAAAATCGTTTCCAAGCTATTGGAAATTATTTTCGGGCAATGGAAAATCATTACTAGACTATTGAAAATCATTTCCAAGCTATAGGAAATCATTTTAGAGCAATTAAAAGTCATTTTTAGACTTTAGCAAATTATTTCTAAGCCATTGGAAATGTTCAAAATCATTCATGGGCTATTAAAAAGAAAAAATGCACAAAGTCGAAGTTTTTCTTGATACGTAAGCATGAGACTTGAAAATCCTATGTGCAAAGCCAAAAGTATGATAAGTAAAAGATAAATAAAGCTAAAGTTTGAAAATGAAAGCAAATGCACAAGCCCAAATTTTTTCTAAGATGATGTAAGCATAAGGGTTGGAAATTTTAAAATTGTACAATGTCGGAGGCTCTTGAAGAAATAAAATAGTAATAAAAAAAGAAAAAAACATAAAGCTGGAAATGTCCAATTAAAAATTCAACAAAGCCAAAGCACGAAGCTGGAATACATAATGCTGGAAGCCAATGAAGCCAATGCATGAAGCTGGGCTTGCACAAATTTGGGTTTGCACAAAGCTAAATTTTGAACTTGCACAAAGCTAGGTAAACGTGAGGTAAGCATGAAACCCTAAAATTAACTTATGACTAAACTTTTTGGATTCATTCACTTTAACTTTGCATAATCCTAGAAAGCAAATGCACAAAGCCAAAGTTTCTTTTAGGGTGATGTAAACATAAGATTTTAAATTCTCTGAATTGTGCAATGCTAGAAGCCCAATAAGTGAAAATAAAATAAAGCTAAAGTTCAAAAATGGAAGCAAATGCACAAAGTTGGAGTTTATTTTAGGGTGATGTAAACATGGGACTTTAAAATCCTGAAGTTGTGCAATATTAGAAGCTCTCACAGAAGTATCAAAAATAAAAAAAGCAAATGCACAAAGCTAAAGTTTCGTTTAGGGTGACGCAAACATGGGACTTTAAAATCCCAGAGTTGTGCAATGATGAAAGCTCCTAAAGAAATATCAAAAGAAAAAATAATTAGAAAAAGCAAATGCACAAAGTCTGAGATTATTTTAGGGTGATGTAAGCATGGGACTTTAAAATCCTAGAGTTGTGCAATATCGAAAGCTCTGATATATATATATAAGGCAAAAAACATAAAGTAAAAATAGTCAAAAAATAAGTCAACAAAGTCAATACACAAAGTCATAATGCATAATACCAAAAGCCAATGAAGACAATGCATGAAGTCGAAATGCTTAAGTCTAGAAATGGAAGTTGATGCACAAAGCTAGAGTTTTTCTTAAGATAATGTAAGCATAAGAGTTTAAAATCCCAGATTTATGTGATACCAAAAACTTAAGGGAAATATTATATATATATATATATATATATATATATATATATATATATATATATATTAATTAATAATAATATTAAAATTCAAAACTTGAATTTTTTTTGTTGTTTTATAGGATATTTGCTGGTGGTTACTTTAATTATGGCAGACATGGAATTTTAATGTAGATCGAGTAAGTGCAAGTGTGTTGGGTAGTGGATAGATGAAATTAATGGTCAACCTACATTTTGTAGAGAATTGGAAATTTAATGAAATATGGCCTTTCTAGATATCCCAAGCGTCATGCAAATGAAGACTTTATGAGGCACAGTCAATGTAGTGCATATTTAATGAGGTCTGGTCATAATAAGATTGAAATGTAACCTTAAGGGACGCGTCCTGAAATTAAATAACAATTAAGTGTAAATTGTAACAGGGATGTGAAGGCTAAAAATTATATAAATAGTATCTCACTAGTCTGTTACAAGGGTCAAAAACCATCTATTAGCTGGTCCCTTTAGCTTTCTTCTTATTTTAGTTTTTTTTAGTTGGATGGCATTTCTGAACCAAGCTCCTATTGTTTTGAGCTCCATTCTTGTAATCCATCAAAGTGGATAAATCTGAAATAATGTACTCAATAACTATCTATTTAATATAAGGATTTTGAAATTTGTTGTGTTCAATTTGCGCATGTTGATGGTGGTTGCACTTAGTCCATTTCATAGACTATTACTTCTTTGAATATTGGACCATCTCAAACCTCAAGCTGTGTGAATATTGATCAAGCTAGGATTGGTTTAAATTGGATTTATTGCTTTACCAAATGGAAATTAAATTTTAAGGTAGTATGAGCTTGTTTTATTTATTTCTTTTCTCTTACCCTTAAACGTTTGACTTTTCTTTGAATCTTGTTTAGATTAGAAGTAGATTAATTTTTGTTCAAAGCATTGAAGCTGGTTTCTGTAGTGCATTTTAAAATTCCATACACCTTTACAATAATATTTGTTTTTTAATGAGTTTACACAAGATTTTATGAGGGGTCTTGGTCCCCTCATATTGAGTGGGGTTTGAACCTTGGACCTCCCAAAGAGAGGCCAAAGCTCTTACCATTGTAGTAAGCTTGCAACTTCAAAATATTCATTGTTATTACATGTGTGATATATCTTAAGTGCAATGAATGATATTGATTGGGAAACCATAGTTTGCAAAGCCTAAAATTTATCTTTGTTTACCTATTTTTATTCTATTGAGCTCATGTATATTGCAATATCAATGCATCAGAATCATTTTTTATATAGTTAAGCTTTCGATTTAAATATTTGTACCCAAGAAATTTCTTTTTGAGGTATTAACCAACAAAGATCCCTTGAAGGAAAAGCTATCAACAAACTCTGAGTTTATCTGCATCGACCAAGACCTAGCATACCCGAAACTTGGGGGAAAAGAGTTTCCCTTTTAAGAGGAAACATATCTTTGTTCCAAGTATGTTGGCCTTCCCTTGACAATGTGTCATTTGCAAGCTCAACAAGATCCTTCCAACATATTTTACAAGGAGTAATTATAGTTGGAGCATATACATTTATAATCCTAACTTTGATGTTTTCTTCTTTCTTACAATATAGTCCAACAATCCAATTACTTATTTGGTTTTAACAATTATCCATCCCATTTGTGTAAAATGATATTGTGGATAGCATTTTACTTGATTCTACATCAAAATATGGTGCTTTTTTTAGTGCACTAATTCATTTTCGATTCACTTTATAATGATGCTTAGAAGTGTGCTTGAGTCTCTTAAAATGTTAACATCAATTTATTTTGATTTTCTTTGTCTCCTAGCACTTTGTTAGTGCTCGTTACTTTCTAGTCTTCCTTGAAGGTTAGTGCCCTTTAGCGCTTGTTTCTTTCTAATTTACCTTGAAAGCTAGCACCCATTAGCGCTTGAGTCTTTTTAATTACAATATTTTAGATGATTGTTGTATGATAGCTCTTATAGCTCTCAAGTAGCTACTTGTCTGGAATAAGGTAGCTATGCTCTTAGATTGCTATCTTTCTAGCTCTCATAACCTCTTACATAGTCTCTATATTGGCCTCTATATGGTGGCCTGTGTATGATAGCCTTTGTATGATGACCTCTGAAGGGCAACACACTTGATGGTACTTTGTATATTCTTACTTCACTATTGCACTAATAGCTTTAACATTAAAATAAATCCTTGAGCATTGCTTCAAAGCCTAATCCACGACCAAGACTAAAATGATATGAAGATATTTTCAATCAACCTGGTTCTTCAGTATTTACTTATCTTGGGAAGCTTATAATGCTTCCCTATATTTGTACTCAGGAAGTATAGATGCTTCTCAATCTCTTCTCTTTTCTATACCTACTTCTTCTCTGATATATAGAAGCTTATATTGCTTATCTTCTCTAGAATCTTAAATGATCCTCTATCCCCTAGAAGTGTAGATGATTCTCTATCTCCTAGAAGCTTAGATGCTTCTCTATATCTGGAAGCTATGATGCTTCTCAATCTCTGGAATCTATCTCCAATATCTAAAATATATCTCCAATATATTAGGTTGAACCTAAGAACAAAATGATTCTCCTCTTTTCTAGAGAATCCAAAATCAATATTAGGGTGACTATGAATGTCCTCGCATGTCTAACTTCCTTCTAAGTTGACCCTTAATTACTTCAAATTGAGTCCTAGTCTTCACTAGTTTTTCTTCAACCAAGTGGAAAAACCCTAGCATCCAAATCAAGGTGACTTTTTCTTATCCCCTTAATATTTACTCAATCAAACCTTTATAAAATTGAGACCAAGTATTCACTACTTTCAAAGTGAACAAACTCCAATATAATGGTGGCTAATAAAAACACAACTCTATAAAAATGGAGAGATTTAAGTGGTAGCTTTGATACCACTATTGGTTTTTAAGCCTTACTATCTCAAAATATCATAGGTCCTAATATAAATAAGTCACAATATTATAGGTCAAAATATCAATAATCAAGAGTATAATTATATATGAGCAATCAAATATATATCCAGGCCAATATAATAATGAAATAATATTCACTTATAATATCAAATATGAATATAAATGATCAAAATCATTCATGTACATACATGAAGAATACTTACAAATAAAATTGCTCAAAATATGTATACAAGCTTTATTATCAATGCTTGCTATGAGGTGATCGCTACAAACTAATTTTCCTTACCTTGTATGGAGCTTTATCTCCATAATATAGCCATAGTAATGTGAATATTAAATACTTATCTATTCCACTCCTCACATATTTGGGAGATGCAACTTTCCTATTCTTGACCTTTGACTTCTTATCTTGCCACTTGTATACAAGACTTTTCACTCTCTTCTTACATGCATACTTGACTCTATGATACTTGCACACTTCTACATGACTCTTACTCTCCTACATGCACTCCTAATACAAGACACTTATGCACATCCTCACATTACATATTTGTACACTTACATACATGACACTTGTGTACATTCTCTCAATACACACTTACACTCTTACTTACATGACACTTGTACATATTTACACATCACACTCTTACATGATACTTGTGCATATATTACACATAGACACTTACATAAAAGATAAATATAAATCACTCATCTAAACTATAGACACAAATCCTAATCTATTGCATATTTATATGTGTACCATAAAGGTACCATGGGGGTACATTAGCATGTACCAAATAATATAATATTCTCCAACACTCACTCCATTTTTCCTTATTGAGTATGAAGATTTTATAGAAGCCCTTTCTAAACTCAAACAAATTTCAACTATTCAAGACTATCAAGTTGTTAGCTTTTGATGCTAAAATACTTAATGAAATGCAACCACAAGGCATAAAATGAGCATGCAATATTAAATATATGATAATGGCAATATAATAAGCATGTAAAACTCATAAGAAACTTCTATAATAACTCATAAAACTATCATTAATGAAAGCTCATGAAAATGGGATCTTCATACAAAATGTGGAGATCTCAAATACTCCATTCTTCATACATGCTCTACATTGTATCTAACTTGAGCATGTACTCTACTCTAATGTGCTCTTGCACTCTTCCCTATCTTTCTCTCTACTATAAAGGCCAATATATAATAGAATATGACTCTTGGTCTTTCATATTCCTATGACACTTCATCTTCCTATTTATAGACTCATGTACACATGGACAACATGCACATTTACATCATCAAGTACCTTGCACATTCTATCAATACTTGTGCATTTATTATATTGCATAAAGTAACTACTCAAATCCTAATCTAAGACACACTCCTAATCTAAAATATGTACCCAAGATGGTACATTAGCATGTACCAAATAATGTAATATATTCCAACACCCCTTGTATTACATTATTTGGTTATTGAAGACTTTAGTCTTCAATATGGATCTTCGTCTTTCATATGTTCTTCAACTCGATCTGGTTCTTGTTCTTCTTTTGGTTCAGTCTTCATATTTTCTTTTCTGTCATGCTTCCTCTTCCTTCTTCTTCTTCTTCTTTCTGCATCTTTACTAGTGATATATCTTCTTCATGGTGAATTAGTACATCATCACAATAGTATTGATGAGGATTCAGTATCTCATTGCTAATATATTCATTTTATTTCATGTCTTGAAAGTATTCAAAAACAATTAATGATAGATATATCATCAAACATTCTTATGAAGTAAGCATAACTATATTTTGAGCATTCCACCAAGCTTTGAAAAGTACTTCATGAAGATAACCAATTAATGTCATAAAATTTCCTTCTTTTGCTTCCTTGAGAAACAAAGAAAATATTTCTTTTAAACTAGTAGACAAATATTTGTATCCATCAAAAGTATCTATTAAGTTTTGTGAATAAAACTTCAGTTCATGAAATAGTTCTTCATTATTAAATGCATTCCTCACTATTTCATCCATGCTTCTTTTAATCCTTGAAGTAGAATTCCTTATAGCTCCTTAGTATTATATATTGAGAATAGTTTTGATAGAATATTTTAACTTTCAAAAAACTGTTGATGTTGACTACCTTATGACTCCCTAGTTTTTGAGTATATAATCAAATACTAATTTTTGATTCTTCAACTTTGTAATATACTTTGTAATTTCTAATGATCAAACAATGATTTTGTCAAGAATTTAATTTTTCAAATTTCTAGGTAGTATTCCTTTTAGCTCCCTAGTATAAGATCAAATTTGATAATATCTTTTCAATTCTTAAGTTTTGTAGAATACCTTGTATCTCCCAAATGTTTTGAATATAATATGGTCTTGATAAAATGCTTAGCTTTCTAGGTTACCTTTGAGTTGAAAACCTTTTTACTCCCTAATGTTCAACTTTTACTCTTCAAGATAATCACCTTATTTCTCCCTATTTATGAATAGAAAGCTAAAGATATTTTGATGCAATTTCAATTTTGATGAGGTTCTCTATTTTCAAGACCTTTAAGTTGGATTCCTTATGTCTCTTTAATTTGAGCAAGAGACTAATATCAAAAGTAAATTTTCCAACTTTCTAGCAACTCTATGTTTTGCTTCTTTCAATTTTCAATAATATAGTTTCTAAATTTCAATAACTTAAATTTGGTGTTGAATTCCTTATAACTCCCTAGTTGGAAATTTAGAAAACAAAGGTATTTGCAAATTTAATATTTCTATTTCAATGTAGAAATCCTTATTCCTCCAAGTTAAACTATTTGCAAAATATTTCTATGCAATTTGAATGAGGTAATTTCAAAACCTTTCTAAAAACTTCTTTCTTCAAAAAACTTCTAAGGCATTCAATAATTCTTCTAAGGTTGTAAATCTATACCTTATTTCTCCTTTTATTAAAAAACCTTGAGTATAATGAATTAATTAACCTTGACTTCAATATTATGCCTTGTATCTCCTTAATCTTTTGCAAAGGTTTTAAATTAGACTAAATATTTCTTACCTCCTTTAATATGGCGCTCCAAAGCTTTGTCTTGCTTACTTTATTCTGCAACCTATGCTCTCAAGATGCTCTTCATTCACTATGATGCATTCAATGCACTTTGATGCTCAATCTCCAATGCTTTGACTCTCCAAATTGCATCTTTCTCTTCCCTTCATTGTAGTGCATATGCACTATTCTTTCATGCTTCACTCTCTCCTCTTCTTTGTTCTCTGTATGTGTTCAAGTGGCACTCTGACCCATGCCTTTATTGCATGTAGAAGGTATTACTTACATGATGATTGGTGCTTCTCTTCCATCAGGACACTTGGCATTCAAGTTGATGCTTCTTCTAGGGTGCCTAAATACTCCTTGGTGGTTGGTGCTTCGTATCCTGGGTGACAAGTGTCTTTTACACCTGTAGCACTTGTCGATGAATGTTACAACTTCCTACCTCCTTGGTAACGTTCGAGTTTTCACTACGCTTGACTTGTTTGTCCCCTCTGCAATGATGGTTTCACTTCCTTGGTGCTCAAACTATGATTTAGCTCTCCTCACGATGGTTGGTACTTTGTGTTTGATGTGCCAAATGGAAAACAACAACCTTATCTCTTCACCTTACGTACCATATGATTGCTTGATTCTTCAATGCCTTTCCTTTCAATGTAACACTCATTAATGAGCAATCTTCAACCAATTCTAGACTCTTCCTTTCTCTCACTCTTCCTTCTATTTCAATAGGTATACATTACGTTGGCCGTTACTCAAGTGTCTTACCTTACTTTTGTGTTATGTAGCAAGCATTATATCAAATGATGCAAATGATGATTAGCTCTCCATTGTCCTCCTTTCAATGACCTTGTATTGAGTTTATGCAACCCTAATGGTGGTTCACTTAACTTCACCAAAGCTCCTTCGGTGGTGATTCTCTTCCTCAACTATGTTCTCAACTGAATGGTGGTGGTGCTCTAGGTAACCTTCTTTGATGATGGTGGTGGCTCCTCTACATTGGCCTGGTGGTTCTTCCACTTCTTTGGTGGTTACTCAACTTGGCATCGATTGGTTTCTTTCTATTGGTGGTGCTCTTACCTCTTTGTTCGGTAGTTGGCTTGCTTGGCACTTTTCTACATAAATGGCACTACTTTTGGGTGCTTAACTTCAATAGAGCTTCATGCTCCTTTGTTGTAACGTATTTTCGACTATTGTATGTAGCTCTAGAGAGACACTAGCTCATGCCTTTCTATTACTTTCCCCCTTGTACTTTCAATCCTTCTTAAATAGTTACACTAGATTTCTTGAAATGGTGGCTTTCTTATCCAATATGGTGGCACCTCTTCTCTTTGCCAAGACTTGGTAATGGTGGTTTTTCTTCCATGATAACTTCTCCTTGTTGGCTACTCTTCCATAATGACTCCTCCTCATCTCTATGCTTGGTGGTTTCTTCTTTGGTGACTCCAAGCTTCTAATTTGTGCCAAAACCTATGCCTTTCAAATAGAATAATACTTCTATTCTCTGTTGTAAACTATTGACTTATTTACTTTCCAAGAGATAGTAAGGATTTGATCTTTTCCTTTCCTTATATTATTTCTAACTTCTCCTTTCTTTGTTGTAGGTTTTAATCCCTTGGGAATGCTATCTTCTCCAACTTTGAAGATATAAACTTGAGACCTTTCCTTTGGCTACTTTAAAAACTCAAATGTGGTGCTTTTAAAGACTTAATAACAAGCTAATGTGAACATTCAAATAATAAACTTTTATAGCACCAATATTGCATACCTTTTGGTCTCCTTTTGTAGCTAGATTTCTTGGTGATTTGATTCACCTATTTGCTACCCTAAATTTGTAAAAATTGCAGCTTCAATTTTTATTGCTTTGCTGCCCTAAACTTGTTAATATTGCAGCTCTTCTTGCTATCCAAATCAGCTCAAAAACTCCTCCAATTCGCAGCTCTATGACTCTTCAATTTGCTGCCCAATATTGCTTTCTAAAAGCTTTAACTGTCTGAATCCTTCTCCTTTAGATTGTTGTCCAAAACTCCTTTATTTTGCAGCTTCTAATGCAACTAATTCCTTCTTTGTTTCACTATCCAAAAACCTTTCTAAACTACCCCAAAATTCTCCAAAATGCAGCTATAATATCTTCTCTTAATGCTGCTCAAATTTATAGCTTAATACTTCTTCAAAATGCTGCTTCAAGAACTGATTTCATTACCTTTATCTTGCTATCCAAAACAACAATCAATTCCTTCAAATCGTTGCCTTCTTTTGCTGCCAATTCCTCCTTCAATTCGTTGTTCAAGGACCTTTCAAAATCTGCCCAACTCTTCTCCAAAATACAACTTTATGTCACCTCCAATTTGCTGTCCTATGACTCTTCAACTTCTGCTGCAAAAATCAACGATCTTCTCCTTTGCAAATCAACCTTCAAGCCTTTAATGGCAGTCTTCAAATCTCTCAAATTGGTGGCCTCTTCTACCTTCTTTCTCCTCCTAAATTTTAACTTCAAACTTGGCCTATTTAGTTGGCCTTTTTCTCAAGAATCTAAATGTCTTGAGATCTTCAAGAATCCTTTCTAAAATTTGGCAACCTTCTTGCCAAATCCTTTTTCTTTTGGGCTTGTTGTCGGATGGTGATAATTGTCCCAAATTCTTCTTTTCAGGAGCTACTCCTTGCAATATTCTACCTTGAGCTTTCTTCAAATCTCCTCCAATGGCCACTTCTTCAATTTTCTTCAATAGGATTTTTCTAACCTTCTTCTTCTTTCTCCTTTCAAGTTTTTCTTGAGACCTCTTCTTTTGGGTCTTCAAATTCTGCAACTTCTCAAATCTTCAATAGGACTTTTCTTAGCCCTCTTCTATCTTTTCAATGTCTATTTTTATGCAACAAAGAACTAATCCCTACATGAGGAAAGCACATAGACTTTCAAGCAATTGAAGATGAAATTCTTCTCTATCCATTGTAGGAAGCTTCTCAACTTCTGAGAACTAATTTTTTGTAGCAAAAAACTTAGATAGTAGCAAGAAAATCCATGCAAATATCTAGATCTCTATAAATCAATAAACATCACTAGTTATCCTTCAATCTAGTGGAAAGAGATCTATGTTGAGTCCTAGTCTTCACGAGTTTTCCTGCAACCCTATGGAAAGACTCTTAGCCAAAAAGCAATTTTGAAAATACTAAAAATGAAATCTCCCTATCTCCTCTCAATATTCTTGTGGCTCTCCCTATCTCCTATCAATCTACCTTGTGCTTTGATACCACTGTTAGCTTTTGATGCTAAAATACTTAATGAAATGCAACCACAAGGTATAAAATGAGCATGCAATATTAAATATATGATAATGGTAATATAATAGGCATGTAAAACTCATAAGAAACTTCTATAATAACTCATAAAACTACCATTAATGAAAACTCACGAAAATGGGATCTTCATACAAAATGTGGAGATCTCAAATGTTCCATTCTTCATACATGCTCTACATTGTATCTAACTTGAGCATGCACTCTACTCTAATGTGCTCTTGCACTCTCCCCTCTCTTTCTCTCTACTACAAAGGCCAATATATAATAGAATATGACTCTTGGCCTTCCATATTCCTATGACACTTCATATTCCTATTTATAGACTCATGTACACATGGACAACATGCACATTTACATCATCAAGTACCTTGCACATTCTAACGACACTTGTGCATTTATTATATTGCATAAAGTAACTATTCAAATCCTAATCTAAGACACACTTCTATTTTTAAAGATGTACCCAATATGGTACATTAGCATGTACCAAATAATGTAATATATTCCAACATAAGCTCAGTTTGAAAAATTGGCTAGTCATAACACTGGCTTGAGTTTCGAATTCTTTCAAAGTTGTTTTATGAGTGGTTTGAAATATAACATTAAAGCTGATGTTAAAATGTTAAGGCTACAAACATTACATGAGGCAATAGCATTGGCTAGATTGGTAGAAGATAAATTTAAGGCTCAAGGAAGCACCTCCAAGTTTTCCCAATCCCAATCACTTTTTTCGTCTTAGCCAATATCAGATCATGCCAACAAATCCCCTCCCATTAAAAGGTTGACATAAGAAAGATGGAAGCGAAAAGAGCCTAAGGCCTATGTTATAACTGTGATGAGAAGTATTCTCTGGGACATAAATGTGCACTAAAAATTGTATGTGCTTGATGTGGATGAGGCAACAACCACAGGATCTTCAGAGGTGGAAGAGGATCATCACGAAAAAGAACACTGAACAACTAAAAGCCCTAGAAGAATCTTAATCGAAAATTTTGGTGCATACTTTAGAAAGTATATCAACTTCCTAAACCATGAAAGTGATAAATCACTTTAAAAGACAACGAATAACAATTTAAATGTAAAAATACTTAAGTTTATTAACCAATAGTAACAAAAACATGAAAATTGTTATATAAATACTTGTAACTCATTTGAAATCATGATCTATAGTGAAAGAACTTTAGGAGAGAAAGTGATATATATGAGATTTTTTTTTAAACTAGAAGGTTTCTAACAAAGTAGCCATATTCGCCGGACTGAACGCTTGTCCCTTTCCTGGTGCTTTCAGCAGCGTAAAAGGTTTAAAATGATTGTGGCATGGTGGTTATCGGGGCGGACTACGCGAAGATCTGTGTGGCGGCTTCTGGGGCGGACAACCCAAAATACTGTAGCGGACATAAAAAGCTGGACAGCCTGCCCGGATTCGTGGCGGCTACCAATTTCACCATATAAATTTAAAAAAAAAAAAACAAAGTAATGAAACTAAAAGATAAAAGTTTATTTTAGGTGGAAGGTTTAGTTTAACATTACACTTTGGAATGCGAGATTTTCGATTTTCCAAGGGACACATTCACCTTATTCCGTGGAATTCGAACGAATGATTAAACCGGGCGACTTTTTGAAACGTGATAGATATTACAAAGGTGTTCTACTTCTCTTTCCTTGCTCCATCTTGTTTTACAGATTACGTAATTCGGATGTTTAATTCTGTCCGAAAAAAATAAACTCCGTTTATCCGCTCACAAAAACAGTGTGCGCAGACCGGATCACGGAAAGGAAATGAGTGGGTGACCAAATACCTTTTCTTCATATTCCATATTATATATATATATATATATATATAATATTCAAAGAGATCTGAATTAGATATCTTAGAATAATGCGTGCACCAGTAATGCCAGGAACAAGTGGATCAGCAGACGCCAACAAATTGATGGCATCACTTTCCATCGTACCTAATTTGATGGAGCGTCACCACTTGAAAATTTACTGTACCACTCCCATGCGTGAGAGGCTATTAGAAGTATCGTACACGTTTAAATTGTTTTTGATTAGAAAGTGGAGTTAGTTATAGCCATTATTTTTAATAATGGTCAAGTCCAAAGTTCAAATCAAAGGAATTGGATTGTCCCAACAGTTTATTGGCCTCGTTGTTGTTGACATGGCGTGAGATGGAGACCAAGTTGTTTGGAATTTGTATTTATTCGTCTAGTTGTTGTTGACCTGGCATGATATGGAGACCGCCAGTCATTTGGGATTTGTACCATAGGAACTGGACTGCTCCCAACAGCTTATTCGTCTCGTTGTTGTTGATTGAGATGGAGACCACCAGTCGTTTGGGAATTGTACCACCAGGGACTGGATTGCTCCCAACAGCTTGTTCGTCTCGTTGTTGTTGATCTGGTTTGAAATGGAGACCATTAGTCGCTTGGGATTCGTACCATCAAAGATTTGACTGCTTCCAATAACTTATTTGTTTTGTTGTTGACCTAATGTGAGATGGAGGTACCATCAATGGTCTGGCATGCACTCAGAGAATTCGGATCAGACTACTACCTTTGCTAAGTAACACCTCAAAGTTTAAACTTAAATCTCTTCTTAATAAGTACCTTACCAAACAAATCTTAAATTGTTAATCTTTATAAAAATTTTAACAGTCAAAGCTGTACCGAAATGAAGTCTCCATTGGCCTCCTAAAGTGGGCGGGGATTTGGTGGGCGGCTATACAAACCCCAGAGCATCTTCAGTACGTCCACAGAGTCAGAAGTCATGCCAATAATTGGAGTTAGTTAGGAATTTACAATCGAAACGCTCATATGATCTGGCCCATCATTTCCAGCCATTACCACGGGCCGTGACGCCATCATTAGTGGACATTAAATAATATGGCAACGGGGCCAAGAAACTTGTGAGTCGGGTTGCCCATGCAAGATAATTTGATTGATGTGAATTGAATTGAATATCCCATGCTTGTAAATTTGTTCCCGGCATCTTATTATCGAATAGGAAGTAAACCGTACTCAGTCAGCTGTGTGCGTCGTATGCATATTCTGTCCTTAGAGTCGACGTTTCTCCCGTCAGAGACGCATGTCCTTGGCGTCGACCTTTCTCCCGTCACAGACTCAATTTTTTTTAATTTAGTTAATATAAAAAATTATAGAAAGGTTAAAGGTTGGGTATTTTTATTTTAGGAGAACGTTTTCAAATTATATCAACAACCATCTTTGAGGGGTTTGAACACAAGATCATGTAAGAAACAACCACCATCTTTAACCACTAGGACAACTGTTTTTCGGCTTTTTATTATATTATAATTTTTAGTAGAGATAAGTTTATTAATAAAAAATTTAATATACTACTATTTAAATTTTAAATTTTTTAAAAAACCAAGACCTGTACCATTACACTACCTCTACCTCTGAAACATATAACTTAATAATATGGAACAAAGTTTTAGTGCCCGATGGATCTTATCTTTCATAGTTTTTAAAATTCTTGTCCATAATACTTTCAATTGCCAAAGAATAACCAAGACACCTCTCGAGCACAGCTCGTATATTATATAATACTTTCAATAGCCAAAGAATATCCAAGACACCTATATGCACTTTAAGGGTAGCCATAAAGACTCCACTTGTAAATTCTACAATGTAACTACTCAAGGACCAGCAAGATATTGTAAGGTATTTGTATCTTGACTTGTTATTAGAATATGTATGTGTATGTGTTTTTGGTAAATATCACTTTCTAATATTTCTGAGATTCATTTACATTGTTTTATATGGTTGATTATTAAGAATTAATATATTAATATTTAAATGTGTAAAAAATAATTATTTAACAAGTAATTTGAAAGTTATAAGATTGTTGTTTAAAAAGAATAATAGGTAACAAAGTAATTTTAAAAACTTCAAAAAATGTAGTGGTATATCAAGGGTGTCAAAGATGTAAAGGTATAATAATCACAAGAAAACTTGAAACACCAAAAGCTCCAATATCACACAATGTTACAGGGTTGTTTAGAGGTATCCAAGTCTCTAGGGATACCGAAATCTTCAAAGGATTCAAAATTATCATATGTTTCCTATCATTTATGTCACTCATATTGTCCGCTTTTATTTTCTTTATTACTTTGATATGCAAATAGGCTATGTTTATGGCCTCATTTGCAATGCGATCAACCACCATATTATCCCTCCACTGTGGGATTATTGTATATATTCAAACTTATGCTTCAATTCTCTTAGTCTTCTCTTAACTATTTATCGTTGAACTGATGAGAAATCCTTCCCCTAAGATAGGGAAAAGTGTTGGAATATTTTACATTATTTGGTACATGCTAATGTACCACCTTGGGTACATCTTTAGATTAGGAAAGAGAGTCCTTGATTAGAGTGTGGGTATTTAAATTATGCAATGTAATAATGCATAAGTGTGCAAAGTATTTTGGTAATGTAAATGTGCATAATAGTCCATGTGCACATGAGTCCATAGAGTAGGTAGATGAAGAGTCTCTAGAAGAGTGAAGTCCAAGAGTGCTCCATATGAATAGTCATATTCCATTATATATGTGTCTATGAGTGTGTGTGTGTGAGATACATAATTGTACAATGAGAGTGTGGAGAAGTATGGAGTATTTAAGATCTTTATTCAATTGAGATAAAAATTTTGTAAGCATTTATTAATGGAATTCCTATAAGTTATTTCTGAAGTTATTTATGAGTTTTATATGTTTAGTATTTTGCCATTATCATATATTTCATATTGCAACTTCATTTTAGATCTTGTGGTTATTTTATCTTAAGTATTTAACTTCAAAAGCTAACAAAAATATCACACGTCTGAAATCACCATACACATGGAGTTGTTTAATGCCTTGTTCCCAAGCCAAATTTTATCCCATTTTACAACCTATCAATTCTGCAACATTATTGGTTGTTTTACCCAAATTGATTTTGAACTGAAGCATTTCATAGTGTGGTGCCACTAGTATCATACCACCAGCCATTGCATGGCCTAGGTTTGATTTAAAGGTTCCATCAAAGAAAAGTGCAAGGAACTTTATCTTTGGAGGTTTGATTGTTCTAATCTATGGCTCAAAATGTAGGAGATTTTGGAGATCTATTTGGTGTAATAGTTGTATATCCTTATTTCTTAATCTCCTAATGTCTTGTTGTTTATGATATAAAGCTTTTGTGTTTAATACTATCTCACTTAACACTCTATTGGTTAAAACTTGAAAACTGGTTCTTTTATCATCAAATATTATCCTGTTTTTATCCTTTTATATGTGCCAAATGATGAATATTGGCACTAAATACCATATCTACCTTATAAGGTGCTTGTCCTTCAATCCCCATTTGTACATTTGGCCCTAATTTCTTAGGCAATTTTTTGAGTTGAAGGTTCCTAATAGTGTTGATCCTAGCTGCTCGGTTATTTCAATCCATATTTTAACTGCTTTTGTACATTGAAAGAATAGATGTGATATTGTTTCGTTATTCTTAAGACACCTATGGAAAATATGAGGCCCCATGATATTCCTCTTAATGAGGTTTTCTCCACTAAGAATCTTGTTTTGGATCACCAACCAAAGAAAATATTAAATTTTGAGGGTAATCTTGTAATTCCATACCTTAGCTATGGTTGAGTTCTTCTAACCTCGTTGTAATAACACCCCTTGTATGACTATGTAAATACCTGACCCAATAATAGAGCCCCATATAAGCTGATTTGGAATTTGGGGAAAAATTTTAATCCATTCAGTTTGGATGTGTAGTTATCACCATGAGTCTTAGTTAAGATGTGGCAAGGGTGGATCTCTCACCCATTCAATTAAGCTTGCAAGAGAGTTAACACCCAATTTTTGTAGGTTTACTTTTATTTTGGAAAACAATTCTTAATGATTGAAGGTCCTCCCAAGACTGGATCATCCCATATATTAATTTGTTTACCATCCCCTAGAATCCAAGAGGTATGATTTAATATAATATCTTTGGCTTTCACAATATATTTTCAAATTGAGGAGGAGCTTGTTATACTTTTCACACTTTTAATGAGATGGATCCCATTAAAGTTGTTTAGATAATTGCATTTTAAGATTTGCTTCCATATAGAGTTTGGTAGAGTGAGCAGATTCTAAAGCAACTTAACACTTAGTTCCTTGCTAACAATTACTATTTTTTTTTATTCCTAGGCCTCTCTACTTCTTTAGATTGGTAACAATCTCCCAATTGACCAAATGAAACTTTTTCCTATTTGATTGTCTTCCCCTTGCCATAGAAAATTTCTTAACAATGCATTTAACTTTTGCAAAATATATAAGGGTGCATGATACACCAATAGTTAATATATGGGAAGACTTGATAACATTGATTTGATTAAAATAAATCTTCCATCCAAATTCAACCAATCATTGTTATATTATTGTATTCTCCTTGACATCTTTTCTAGAATTACATTCCAATTTTCTTACTTTTTTATGGAATCCCATAGGAACATCTAGGTAATTAAAGGTATCACTACCTTTGTGAAATCCCAAAATTTGAGAGAAACCTCTATATTCTAATGTTGAAGTATTTATAGTGTAAAATTTATTATTTTGAGTGTTTATCTCTACCCCTTTGGCTTAAGAGAAACAAACTAAAACATCTTTGATTAACCTGACATTTAATTTTATTGGAAATTTGAGCAAGTTTTTTTTCATTGATGTCAAGAGGTTTGATGTCCAGTTTTTTCATCATTGATGTCAAAAGGTTGATTCTCCAAAAAGCAAGGAAGTTGTTAAAAGAAGGAAAGGGTATAATATTTATTTTAAATATTATATGCCTAAAGAGGCCTAAAAGGTAGAAGACCCAAGAAAAGGAAAGCAAGTTTAAAAAGAAATAATATTATTATAATATTTGGGTAAAATGGAAGAAGTGACAATAACAAAGTCCAAGGAATCATTAAAAATATATATCTCCGACAAGACCCATTGAGCAGATTATAAAGACTTTAATTTAATTTATTTAAATTAAAATATTTTAACCTAAGGTTAAAATTTTAATTTAAATAATTAAATGGCACCAAGGTTTTAAGGTTTTAATTCGAATTCGAAATTCGAAATTAAAAAAGGCCGACGTGTTTCAATACAAGGGAAGAGTATTAATAGGAAATACTTTTCATTTCCTAAAGTCTAATGCAATATTTGAATGCCTATGTAAATTGTAATTTGTGCGCTCTATTTCGATGAAGAGAAGAAGCTCGTGAGGTTTTTAAATAAATGTAAACTTATACTTAAGTTTGTTTGGCGCGACTAAAACATTCCATAGCGTTGAGTAACACAGATGGTGGTCGAAGTCTGGCTAAGACGCTTGTAAGGAGCAGGTTGTGGTTTCAAATCCCATGCGTTTACTTTTGCTAGAGAAGGGAAGTGTTTTATTTTCATCAAAGATGTGCGACAACATTAGTAGGAGAGCATGGACTTTTGGTTCACATGTGGGCATGTAGCCCAGGTGACAGCTTAGCCTTGGGCTAAGGCACCGTGGCAACTTTGGTCACGGGTTCAAGTTTGGGTGTAGTCAAAGATGTGCGCAATATTTTGGTGTCGTGGGCCAACATATAAGGTATGCAATTTTTAATTTAAATCTTGCCAAAGTTTGGAATGTGCAAAGGTTTTTGGGGCCACGTGATAATTAAAAGGTATGTGTGGAATGTATAGGGAGTCATAAGGGTTGTTGAATAATATTTTATTTTGGTGCTTGAAAATAAATAAAAATATTGGAGATTATAAGGTGTTAACAAAGGAACTTTACTTTTATGTGTTGAATATTATTTTGAGAGGATTGGAGATTATAAGGTGTTAACAAAGAAAATTTATTGTTGTGTATTGAATATTATTTTAAAATTCAAGGAGTAATAAGTTATACTTGTGACTTGATATTTTATTGAAAATATTGAATGGTGAAATAATTGTTGAGCAGAATATTTGTGTGGAGATTTTGAGATAGACTGTTGCTATCTAACCTAGAACTAGCAAAAAGGTTTCATTGTGAGTAAAACAGGTTTTGAAGATATATCTCCATCAAAGAAAAAAGGTATGGGCACACTATATTTTGTTTAGAATGTTTGAAATGAATGTATGAAATATAAGGTGGAGTGAAAAGGATTGATAAATATTGTTGGAAATGTGTGAGTAAGTTTAAGTGCATCTTGTGATGGATGATTTGATTTGAGATAGAGATTGAGAAATATTTAAGTTAGGATTTGAGACCCACATTGTGCTTTTTGTTTGAAGAAGTTTGAAAACACTTGTTTAGGGTTTGTGAGCAAGTTGTGTTTCATTGATTGAATGATTGAGTGAAATTTTTAAGAATTGGATTTGAGTAATATTGAAAGTGAATGTGCAAACATTAGAAACCAGATTCATGAAAGCGACAGACTTAATGATTTAGTAGAACATATTGAGTTTTTGATAGAGTACACCATTCTCTATATGTTACATAGGTTAAACAAATTCTGAATGGAATATGTCTAAACTGCTTCAAGTTAAAGAAATTACCTTTAAGATTAGATAAAGTATTTGATAGCATTGTGTACAATATTTGAGATTGATTGATCATGTTTTGTGAGTTGTTTTGAGTTTGTATTGAGAGCATATTGAGCAAGTTCCTGAGAGAACTTAAAGGCATATTTAAGGTAAGTCTTGGTGAAGACTTGTAGATAGATTTGAGGTAAGTCTTGGTGAAGACTTGTAGACATATTTGAGGTAAGTCTTGGTGAAGACTTGTAGACATATTTGAGGTAAGTCTTGGTGAAGACTTGAGAGCAGATTGTGCAAGTCTTTGAGGAGACTTAAGGACAGAGTTGAGCAAGATTTTGTGAAAGCTTGTAGGCAGATTTGAGCAAGTCTTGGTGAAGACTTGAGAGCACATTGTGCAAGTTCTTGAGAGGAATTATTGGTATATTTGAGCAAGTCTTAGTGAATACTTGAGAGCATATTATGCAAGTTCTTGAGAGGACTTGTTGGCAGATTTGAGTAAGTCTTGGTGAAGACTTGAGAGCATATTGAGCAAGTTCTTGAAAGGACTTGTAGATAGATTTGAGCAAGTCTTGGTGAAGAATTGAAACAACATTGATAGTAGAATTGATTGATTGATTGATTTGTTCAAGCTTTGTGTTAAGGCTTGGAGCAAATCTGAGTAGAGTTGATTTATGATTTGTTCAAGCTTTATGTTAAGGCTTGGGGTAGATCTGAGCAGAGTTGATTTGTGATTTTTTCAAGCTTTGTGTTAAGGTTTGGGGTAGATCTAAGCAGAGTTGATTGATGATTTGATCAAGCTTTGTGTTAAGCTTTGAGGATAGACTTGAGTATAGAGTTTGGTGCAAATTTGAGAGTAGATTTGTGCTAGACCTAAGATAGAGTTAGAGCATATTTGTACTAGACCAAGGACAGTGTTTAGTGTAGATTTGAGATAGAGATTGAGAAGAGTTGGGAATAAGCTTTGGAGGTGATAGAGCAGAGGACAATAGTATCTAGTGGGTAAATATTCATTAGCTAGTGCAGTGAGTACAAAGGTCTTCTACGTGAGGACAGAGGTCTTCCATGGAGAGAGATCCACAAGCCAGTGTAGTAGAGGCATAAGTCTTCTAGAAGAGCACCAACTAGAGTAGAGGAGAAAGAGTTCTCCTATGGATAGAGTTCCACTAACCAGAGCAAGGGGAAATAGTTCTCTTATGGAGTGTGATCCGTGAACCAGTTGGGAATATAGAGTTCTTCTGTGGAGAGAGATCGACAAACCAATTGAGGAGATAGAGGTCTCCTGGATTAAGTTCCATGAACCAAAGATAAGGGAAAAGAGTTCTCCTATAGAGAGAGATCCACAAATCAGAGCATTAGGGTATTGGTGTCTCCTTTGGATAGAGGTCCATAAAAATTGTAATAGGGAAGTGATTCCCAAGAGATTTATTGAGAAAATTTTAGTGAAATATTTTCTCCATGGAGTAGCCCACATTGGGTGAACCACGTTAAATTGGTATCTCTATTGTGTGTGATGATTTGTGCATTAATTTGATTACTTCTGTTGATATTACCATTAATTATATTGGATAATATTGGGAAAGAAAAGTAAAAGTTGGTCTTATACTATTCACCCCCCTCTTAGTATAAGCTTGTGTTCTTCAAATTTTATGGCTTACCCCAATAAAATAGTGTTATCTATAAATTATGCATAAGTGATTGTTCAATATCCTGTAGCTACTCTAATTATCAAGATTTCTTTTCTTCTTATCAATTTTGTTAGGATCCTCCCTAATTTTTTAGCCAGAAGGATATAAATGTAAGGGGAGAGAGGACGCCCTTGCCTTAATCCTCTAATGGATTTAAATAAGTTAGTAGGTTCCCCATTGAGTAGAGGAGTTATCCAAGGTCCCTATATACAATATTTTATCCAATCTATCATTTGAGCCGAAATTTAAAATTGGCTAAGTGTTAAAAAGCCAATGTCTACTCTATCAAAGGCATTAGCCATATCATGTTTAATGACTATTCTTTTCTTTTTGGACTTGGCACTTGAGTGTAGGGCTTCATGAATCATTATAATATTATCATATATTTGTTTCCCTCAATTAAAACCCCCTTGTTCTGACTTTATCAAATCATTAATATTCCTTTTAATTCTATTTGCTATTATTTTAGTCATTATCTTATAAGAACAATTCCATAAAGATATAGGTTTGAATCTGTCAAAAGTAACTGCATTTTTATTTTAGAATTAAAGTTAAGAAATTGGAGTTGATTGTCCCAGATAGCTTACCTCTTATCCTTGTCTCTTCTATCATTGCCAACAGGTCATCTCCTATAATTTCATAAAATTTGCTGATAAAAAATATTGGTGAAGCCATATGGTCCTAGAGCTTTGTCCTTGGGCAATGAATGTATAACTTCTTCCAACTCTTCTTTGGCTACTGCTAAAGAGAGATATTCTCTATCTCTATTTTTTTTAACAAATGATGAATGTTCTTAAGGAGTGGCCTAAGCCTACTAATTTATTATTATATTTGTGAATAGGACCGAGTAATAATCTATTACTAGTTCCTTTATGATTGTCTGATAAGAATAAATTTCTTCAGTTTTGTGAATTTCTTTGATTATATTTCATTAGTAGTGTTGCATTGTTTTTATATGAAAGTAATTTGTGTTTTTGTCTCTTTCTTGAGCCAAATAATTCTTGATTTAAGTCTCCAATGTGCCTCTTCTTCTCTAAAATCTTGATTCATTTCTTGTTTCAACCAGAGTCTTCTCTCTTCTTGTTGAGAAGTTGGAGGCTGATCACCTATCTCTTGCTCTGCTTCCTCTTTTGGTTGTAGTAATATGCTTGCCCTATTTTGAACTTTAGTCTTATGGACAATCTAGTCCTTAATGGGTTTCTTGAGATTTCATTTTCCATACCTCTTGGGGATTTTTTGCATAGACATGTTTCTTTCAGATACTTTCTACTAAAGGTGCAAACTCCTCATGCTCCATCCACTCTATATTTTATTTGAAAGGAATATTCATTTTTCCAAGAGCACTATCTCCTATATCCAAATAGATAGGCTTATGATCTAAGACCAAACTTTGGATTATGCCACTTGATACAAGTGGATACTTGAATAGTATATCTTCTTGTATCAAGAATATATAAAATATTTCTGCAATGAATTTAACCTCAACTATTTTATGTGTCAATGTAAATTTTCTATTTCTTGAAGTTTTTGCTCCTTTATGATTTGCATAACCAAGTCCTTAGAAGGGTATTTTGGGGGAATGCCTCTTTTTTCTTTTATTGGGCTATTAGAATTATGTTGAATATTTTCCATGTTATTTATGAGGGGTTAACTCTGAAAGGAGATTACACTCTGTAAATTTTTTTGGGGGGTTTAATCTATTTTTAGATCCATATAGATATTTTTGGGTTAATGTAATGTCGACCCATGGCTTTATGCCTATGGTATTGTAAAACCCCTTCTTGTGTTGTTGGTATATAAAGCAACACTTGCATGAGGGTTTGGTAATGAATTTGCAAGAAATGTAATCACAAGCGAAAAGTGAGCGAAAGGATATTATTGTATTGGAGATGGTTAAGTTTATACAATAAGAAGATATCTTTCTGGGATTTTTCTTGAGAAGGTTTTCCAAGATAAATTCTTGTGTAATATGTTCTTCTCTATTTTTCCTTTGATTCTGCAATTACTACTTTTCTATATTTCTATTTATCAGGGTATTATTTCTCTTCATTTGGTATTAGAGCTAGGTTTTAGCTTTGTTTGAGGAATAAGGGTTTCAACCTTGGGATAAATTGATTCTTGAGTGGGAGTAGTGCACGAAAGAATTTGGATGAAGGAAAATAATAGGAAGCACACTGATAGAGATAGAAAATTTTAATGGATATAATTTTGAGTTATGGAAACTCAAGATGGAGGATTTGTTGGTGGATAAAGATCAGTGGATCATGGTCTCAGAAGTAAAATCAATAGGAACGACATATAAGAAATGGCTAAATATCGATATAAAGGAAATGAGCTCTATCATATTATGTTTATCGGATTCAGTATTGTTGAATGTATCGATAGAGGTCATAACAAAGTTGTTATGGGAAAATCTAGGAGCACTGTATAAGACTTATGTCATTCAAAATGTATTTGGTTAGGCCCTACAACTCAAAATACTTGGATGTAAATCTTGTATTCCACTAGCCTAACTTGAGGTTGATCTTAATGAAATAGTTGGCATCTCTAAGTTGATTCAACAAGTAATAGGGTACCTATTTTTCATAATGATTTTATTCAAAATTTTGTATTCAATTAAAATATTGCAAGGTGATGTACTCAACCATATGTATCCCTTTTGTCTCAACTCTTCAATACGGTGCTTGATCTCACCATTCCAAAAGATAAAATTGGTACAAAGGGCCATCTGAGAAGGAGGTCCAAGAAACTACATCTATCAAGTGCTTCATCTAACAATGCAACAATACCAACTCAGATGTTGCAAATATGTCCTTGTCTTCCACCACTGGTTGATCAACCCACCTTTTTTGCATCACTAAAGAACATAAATTTGTAGTGGTCTTTCCATCTTTATATAATTTGATCATCAAAAGCATCAGCCTTCTTGGTAGCATGAGTCACCTCTATTATCCCTAAAATTTATCTCACAAATTTAGGACTCTGCCTTGACACCTTTACTAGTAGACACCATGACACTACCACATATTGGGCTGCTCAAGGAGGATCTCTATCTTTGAATTGTTTTATTGCATATGAAAGTCTAGGATGCTAGTCGAACCATATGTCTTTATCTTGATTCAACCAACCAAACATATAAGGTATAGAATAGAATATCATTGGCAAGTTTTAGTCTATTAAAATTAAGATTCTTTTGACTAACACTATCTACAAACTGTAAAGAATTTCCAACACCCAAGGATTTGTATGATTGCTTATCATGGTCTTTTATACATGCATACATTGTTTATTGTCGTGTCCCATAGGATAGTATGCATGTGGTCATCTATCAAGTGTAAAAGTATTTGTAATATGGTATGCCTAGGACCACATTGGTTGTATGCACTCCAATAAAAGAAAAATAGTGCATTGTGACTTCAAACAAACTTTGATGCTTCTATCAAAAAATTTGTCCCTTGGATCTAGTTTAAAATTTTGTCCCTCTTTGTTCCAATGGAAAATTACCTTGTCCATGAAATGACCATGAGAAATAAAGGATGCCTCAACTAAAATAGCAAACCATTGTTGAGTGCTATGTTGTTTTAGTTGGCGCATATTATATATATATATATATATATATATATATATATATATATATATATATATATATATATATATATATATATATATATATATATTTTAGGTGAGATCCTAAGAGGGCGGTTTTAAACCACCCTATTAGACCTAAAATGACAGTTATAAATTGCCCTCTTAGGTCACCCTAAGATGGCGGTTTTAAACCATCATCTTAGATCTAAGAGAGTGATTATAAACCACCCTCTTAGACCTAATAGGGTGGTTATAAACTGCCCTCTTAGACCTAAGAGAGTGGTTTCTAACCACCCTAATAGATCTAAGAGGACGATTATAAACCGCCCTCTTAGACCCTAAGAGGGTGGATTTTTGAGGTGGTTTTTAACCACCATCGTATGTCACAGATATTTTACAATGCCCTCATACACGATGGCTGAATAAATACCCTTAAAGGCCTTTAAGGGCGGTTAAAAACCACCGTTACATCCTTTTTTTGTTGTAGTGAGATCCCATTAGAAGTAGACAAAGGAGACTTATTAAAAATATCCCATTGAAGGCAGATTAAAGAGACCCAAGAAAAGAGGTCCTTGATATATTGGTCCTTAAAAAGAAAATAAACCATTGATAAAGCTTGTTCTTAGAGATAGAAATCAAAGAAGCAAACTTCAAGGTTGCAAGAAGAATTTAAGAGTAAGAAAACTAGAAGGTTGTAAGAAGACTTCAAACAAGAAATACTCGAAGACAACATTTTTGGAAGGCGAGTATGTTGCCAAAAGTTTGAAAGTAATAACAGACTTCAAGACACCAAGAATTATTGAGGACAATTTGAGTTAAAGAACAATAAGTTTTTGGAGATAGAGATAGAATATTAAGAAGACATCAATAAGACAATAATATTGCAAGTTTTTGATCATAGAATTGAATATTTATGCAAAGCATAATAAAATACCACTAGGCAACAAGTTATGAAAGATAACAAAGAAGACTTAAAGGAAGCAAGTTAAGATAAGAAGATAAGGCTTTCAAGGAAGAAAATATTGATAAAATTAGAGAGTTGCAACCATTGCAACATAAGAACAGTACAAGGCAGGACAACATTGAAGAACTACATAAGGCATGCCATCATTCAAGAGAAAGTAAGCAAGAAGATCTAGACAAGATAAAAAAATAAATATTAAATAGATAAGGCTTAAAGAATTTTTGGTAGAATAAGAGAGTCACCATTAAAGTATTTTAAAGTATCTTAAAGATGGTAGAATGTATAAATTCAAAGCTACAATAAGAGGAAGCATTTATGACAATGTTGTAAGTATTGTCTATATTAAGGATGAAGCCTTGAACGTCAGAAGTACACCTGAACCTACGTAGAGGACAAGGAGTAAAAGATATTAGCCATGCAGATTGATGCTTATAATTGAACTGAGCATAGGGGGGAGATATTAAAGTATAAAGGAAGAGATTTGATCATATTTCACCAAGCAAAGCACTGAGCTAGAGAAAAGATAAAGCGCCATAGCATCATATATAACAGAGGAAAGAAATAGTGACATAGCATCATATGTAAGAAAGAAAAGAGTCAACAACATAGCAATACGAAGGAGCACTCAAGCATCATAACAATGAAATGTCTTTCAAAGGAGCATAAAAGACCTAAGTCAAACATCCATATAAGCTAATATGTACCATGAAAGATAAAATGACAGACTTGAAACGTTTTCTTGGCAGGATAAATTCGCGCATGAGCACCCACTCACATGTAAGCCATACTAGCCCAGAGGAGATAGTGAAACAATTGAAGAGCCCTCATGAATTTGCAACACCTAATTCGCTTTGAGCAATCAGAGACAGAGAAAGGTGACATATTATATTTTGGTAAATATTTTTCCAATCTTAATTTTCCTAAAGTTAATAAGTTGGAATAAGGTTTAGTAAGTTTAAATATTGATCTTTCTAAATTTTAATGAATCTAATAGGATAGATAAGGATATTAATAAAGTATTAATACCCTAGATACTTATTTAAATTTTTTGAAATAATAAGTATAATTTACCTTAATTGCTTCTTTAAGTTTTTGGAGTGATAAGTAGAAATAGAGTTTATTTATTTAAGTTTTTCAAAGTTATTTGAAAGGTTTAATTTTTATATTTTTGAATGTTAAAGCTAATAGAATTTTTGCAAATCATTTAATTTTAGAGAGATAAGGAAGTCTACATCAAATTTAGGAATATTATATTTGATTTTTTTTTTTTTTCTAGTTTCTAATTATTTAGGGAGCCATAAGAATTCAACATCAAAGGTTTTTGAAAATTTTAAAAACTTGAAAATTTATCATTCAACACCTGGGGAGTCATAAGGTAGTCAACTTCAAAGGTTATATGAGTGCCACCATGTCTATCAATAAATTTTTTCTTTCAGAGTCTCAACTTCTCAAAGGTCCTAATTATGCTTCATGGAAAAACAAAGTAAAATCCATTTTAATAGTAGAAAATATTTGGGACATTGTTAGAAAAGCACAAACTAAATTTGTTGAAGGTGATAAAGAAATTTAAAAATATGAAGAAGAAGAAGCAAAAGCCCTCATGATAATAACATTTGCAATTACATATGAGATACAACCTTACATAAGCACAACAATAACCTCTACAAAAGCTTGGAATACTTTAGCCAAGATATTTGAAGGAAAGAACAAAGCTACTATTTTGAATCTTCAAACTCAGTTACATTCTTTAAAAGTTAATAGTGGTGAAAGCATTGAACTATTTTTAAGAAGAGTGGAAGATATAAAAGAAAAACTATTAAATTTACAAGAAAAGGTAGAGAAATTTTTTTTTGTTCAAGCGATCTTGAGAGCTCTTCTAGAAAAATACAAGCATCTGGTTACGTCTTTGCAAATTCTAAGCAAATATACTTCATTTGATTAGTTAGTCAATATTCTACACGAGTATGAAGTAGAAAATTCAGTTAAAGATGAGATAACTAACAATGCCTTATTATCAAAATATAACATACAAGAAAATGTTGCTTCAACTTCAAGAGATAGGTTTAATAGGAACAACAAATATTGTCAGATATAATCATAAGATTTAATTCTGAAGTATGTGTGCAAGGTAGTTTGAACATACAAGAGATAATTATGAAAATTTAAGATATCACTAAAGAGTTTGAATAAATCAAGTTTACACATACATTAAGGGAAGGAAACATATGTTCTAGTAGGCTAGCTAATAGAGGGGTTTTGATCGAGGATCGTGAAGTTAAATTTTCCTTTCCATGGTTAGAGGAAGTAGTAATTTTAGCTAAAACTAATAAGAAAATAATGACTGTCTGAATCAAATAATGATAAAGATTTACTTTAATGTTTTCCATTGGTAATCTCTACTTTATTTTATAACAATAATATGTTTTCATATAAACTTATTTTATTATAATTTTGTGGTTGCATGTTTCACGAAGGAAACTAGCAATATAGATTTGATAAAGTGGACTATGATAGTACAATGTTTTGGAAATATTACTCTACTAAAATGAAATGTATAAATAGTAAAAGGTAAAGTTCTAAAGGTATATTAGTGTGAAATTTTTTTACGACTAATTCTTAGTGTTAGGAATCTTCATCCCAACCATGACCTCTGATAAAGGTTGAGAGTTGAACTTATCAATAGGGACCATACACACACTCACCCCCTCACACACTCCTCCACACTGCGGTTTGAAGCTTGGACCTTTCAAATAAGAGCCAAAGCCTAAATCATTGTGTTGTTTCCCTGGAACAAAACTTTTAAGTTAGAAATAAACCTTCAGGGCCACTCTTAACTGATCGATAATATCATCCCATCTGAGTAAACCACTATCTAAAGAAAAGTTATAAGAGATTTTTTGTGTCCTCCTTCGCATTGTAGTGGTTCAAACCGTGAACCTCCTGTTTAACAAGGTTAGGCTCACCTTTTTCATTTGCACTACAAATATGAACTAAAATTTTAGGTTAGAAAGAAACCTTGAGAGCCGCTCTTAGGTGGTCGACAATGTTGTCCCATCTCGGATATAACACTATCTAGAGGATTCAACTAGAAGAGGCTTACCTTCTCCACTTGCACTACAAAGGTTTTATATATATATATATATATATATATATATATATATATATATATATATAAACCTTTGTATATATCAAATAACATTTTCAATTGGATTATATTCCTCACTTTCAAAGAGAAGACCTCAATTTAAATGTTGTTAAACTATACATACATACTTATCTTTTTTTTTTTGGTTACTTCGGAGAGTTGGTCACAACAATACTATTTTTTAATAATATACAAGTGTAGGGTTCAAACTATAGGGACTGTTTCCACCAAATCTATTTCGTTTCGTTATGGTTGACCCGGTGTGAAGGGGACCACCGATCGCTCTGGATTCATAGGCACGTGTGAAAAGGACCACCGATCACTCAAGATTCATATTGTAATCATCGATCTGACACACACTCAGAGGATTTAGATCATAATATTACCTTTACAAGTAGAATGCCCCCGAGGTTTGAACTTGGGTGTCTTCTTGGTAAGTGCCTGGCCAAACAAGCACTTACCAATCCACCTAGCCCTCGGGGGCTAATACATACATATATAATTATCAAACAATTACAGTATCATTGTGTGACCATGATGTAATAGAGATAAATCCTATTTCAATCCTCTTATGTGGACTGTTTCATCCCTTTCAAGTTAAAATATATAAAATAAAACTTTAATTAAAAAAATGATATTGAAAGGGACTTACAATATGATGGTATTACAACATTTGCCATTTGATGTTGCAAAATAATTTTTTATTATTTTATATTTAATTATATTTATTTACTATTATATATCAAATAGTGTTTTCAATTGGGTTATATTTAAGTTTGAATGTTGTCAAATGACACATATATAATTTTCAAACAATTGTAATATCATTATGTGGTAATTGATGTAATAAAGATAATTGTCAAACAGTTGTAATATCATTGTGTGATATTGAAAGGGGCTTACAGTATGATAGTATTACAACCTTTGTCATTTGATGTTGCAATTTTTTTTTTTATATTTATTTACTATTTAATAGCATTTTTAATTGAATTATGTTTATCACTTTCAAAGAGGAGACCTAGGTTTGAATGTTGTCAAATGATACAACATAACTGTCAAACAGTTGTAATATCATTGTGTGGTCATGATGTAATAGGGATAAATTTCATTTCAATATTTTATATATAAAAGTTATCATTTAAATTAATATGTGGACTTTTTCATCCTTTCCAAATTAAAAGATATAAAATAAAACTTTAATTTTTTAAAATAATATTGAAAGAAACTTAAAATATTAAGTTATCAACACATTATAATATTACCATGTGGCACAGAGGCTCTAATAAAATCTCTGAGCTGACCAAGGCTAATGGATCCATTGTCTCTGACATCCAAGCAATCAGACAGGAAGTTGTTTGCCACTTCCAAGAAATCTTAGGACCAAGCACTGACTGCCATTCCCGCACCTCAAGCTCTTTGCTACAGAACATCCCAAAGTTGGTGTCTAACAATGATAATGGGAATTTGCTTGCATGCTTCACTGAAGAGGAGATCAAAGAAGCTCTGTTCGCAATGGAACCTAATAAGGCCCCCGGACCTGATGGTTTCCCACCCCAATTTTTTCAACATTTCTGGGATATTGTGGGCCAATATGTCCCTGCTGCGGTTAAATTCTTCTAGAGAGCCAAAAAGATGCCGAGAGAAGCCAATTCCACTTTCATTTTTTTAATTCCCAAGTCCAACGATCGTGCTTCCCTTTATGATTTTAGACCGATTAGTCTTTGCAGTGTCATTTACAAACTTATCACCAAAGTTATGGCAAATAGGTTGAAATACATCCTTCCCTCCATCATCGACCAGTGCCAAGGGAGCTCGGTCAAAGGTAGATTCATTTTGGATGGAGTGATAACCGTCCACGAACTGGCCCACTCGGCATCAAAAAATAAAAAACCCAGCATGTTCCTTAAGCTTGACATGAACAAGGCTTTCGATCGGGTTTCCTGGAAATTCCTGTTTGAAGTCCTAGAAAAGTTTGGGTTTCACAAAGAATGGATCAAGATGGTTCGCGAATGTGTCTCGACTGCTTGGTTCTCGGTTCTTATCAATGGCTCACCCGTAGGTTTTTTCCAAAGTTTCAAAGGCATCCGTCAAGGGGACCCTTTGTCCCCCTTTCTCTTCATCATTTTTGTCGAAACTCTTGGAAGAACCCTTTCAGCTGCCTGCAACAGTGGTCTTGTTTTCGGGATCAAACCAACCTCTACATCCAAAGCCATATCCCATCAACAGTTTGTTGATGATACTATTCTATCCTCTCATGCTTCCGTTCCCAAAGCAAAAATCATTAAGAACATTCTTGATTCTTATGAAGAGGCGACTGGTCAAAAAGTCAATTACCGCAAAAGCAAGCTATACTTTCTCAATACTCCCAATCACAGACAAAATAGGATTGTTGAGATCCTTGGGTGCAACATTGGGAGCCTTCCAAATACTTATCTTTGATTACCACTTTTCCACGACAGATCAGTCTCGGCTATGTGGAACCCTGTTTTAGATCGCCTCAACAAGAAACTAGCGGGGTGGAAAAGCTCAATGCTCAGCCAGGCAGCCAAAGCCACTCTGGTCCAAGCTTGCATTCAAAGTATCCCCATTTTTTTCCTATCTATTTTCAAATCTCCAGCTACCATCTGCCAAAAAATTGAACAAATTCAACGCAGATTCCTTTGGGCTAGAAACGAAAACAAGAACAAATTTTCGCTAGTCGCCTGGGACAGGGTCTGTTCCAAGAAAAAGGATGGAGGACTCGGATTCAGAGACATCAAACGGATGAACTTAGCCCTCATTGCCAAGCAGGCCTGGAGACTTACCATCAATGAAAAATTCACGTGGATTGATATCATTAAAGCTAAGTACCTCCATCATCTGTCCTTTCTTAGAGAGCACAACCTCCCTATCGGATCCCATTTTTGGAATGGCATAATCAAAACAAGGAAAATCATCATGGAAGGCTTAAGGTGGTGTCTAGGAACTGGAATGACCATCCATTTTTGGGATGACTCGTGGATCCGTGATAAACCTCTCGACCAAGATCCGCATCTTACAGGTGCTCAAGGCGACTACCGAAGCCACCTTTGGAGATAAGGTGTGCCACTTCATTAACCAAGGTCCTACAAGACCTGAATGGAAACACCTGGCTCTTAACGGGCCCAGGCATATCACCGAGGCTCTCGAGCGGTTACAAAACTTGTTGAGGACTTGCATCATCCCGAGCACTCACAAAGATGATTCCATGGTCTGGAACCTTGAAGAATATGGAAATTTCACGATCAAATCAGCCTACTACAGTCAAGAAACTCCCACAGATGGTTGGGACTTATCAAATCAGGTCTGGGTCCCCAAGATCATTCCCAAGGTCAAATTCTTCTGCTGGTTGGCCATCCAAAATAGAATCCTCACCATTGACAACTTGATAATCAGAGGGTTACTCATTCCCAATTGGTGTATCCTGTGCAAAAACGCCTGTGAGTCTACTTCGCATGTTTTTTTGGAATGTCCCTTTTCTCTTGCAGTTATCAACCAGGTCCATAACACCTTTGACATCTCCACAGTCCTCCCACATTCCATTCCCCTCCTCATTAAGCAATGGCCCCGGCCTTTCAAGAGCAAACAACTAAAATTCATGTGGCAAGCTTGCCTCCACCTTTTCCTATGGCAGATATGGCTAGAGAGAAACGCCAGAATTTTCAAAAATCAAGCCACTGATAAGAAGATTATCGTTGTCAAAATCATGACCCTTGCTACGGAGAATGCCTCTCTTGTTTCGTCTCCAAAACCCCCCCTCCTAGTTTAGAATCGGACCTAACCAAAATTTTCAATCTGTCTAACATCTCTGTCATGCCTCGTATTTCTGTTGACAGGTTCGTCATCAAGTGGGTCTTACCACCTACTAGGTGGCACAAGCTCAATTTCGATGGTGTGGCTAAAGGCAACCCAGGAGCGGCTGGCGGAGGGGGAATTTTCAGAAACCACAGAGGAGAAATAATTTTGGCCTTTGCCCAGAACCTGGGAATTCAATCCAACAATATGGCAGAGGCGCGAGCCCTGTTCCAAAGTTTGATCCTCATGAAAGGGTTGACCATCAATAAACTTATCATCGAAGGAGACTCGTTGCACTGTATTAACTGGCTCAATGGTACCGCTAAGCCTCCTTGGACCCTTGCTTCGATTTTCCAAGAATGCAAGGCCCTAATTGGCAATTACCCAGAATTAGCCATTAAGCATCAATATCGGGAAGGAAACAAAGCTGCGGACTGGCTTGCTAACAAGGGAGTCGGCAAATCTGACATTCAAGTGTGGAGAGACTCCTTTCCCATTGGCCTAAGGAACGATCCTACAAGTTTCAATGTTTGCACAAATGTGAGATGCTGCCAGGGGATTGGTTTGGTATGCTGTTGAAACTTGTCGCGATATCGCGACACCTTATCCTTATTCTCCTTTGGCAACAAAAATGCAACATGTCGCGATATCGCGACACTTTTCACCTCTGGCCGTGAAAATGCAACATGTCGCGATATCGCGACATTTCTTTCTCCTTTGGGCGCAATGTTGCAAATTATCGCGATATCACGACACTTTTTTCTCCTTTGGTCGCGGCGTTACATCATGTCGCGATTTTGCGATACTTTTTCTCTTTCGACCGTGGTGATGCAACTTGTTGCGATATCGCGACACTTTTTCTCTTTGGCCGCGATAATGTAACATGTCGCGATATCGCGACACTTTTTCTCTTTGGCCGCGATAATGCAACATGTTGCGATATCACGACACTTTTTCTATTTGGCCGCGATAATGCAACATGTCGCGATATCACGACACTTTTTCTCCTTGGTCGCGATAATGCAACATGTCACGATATCGCGACACTTTTTCCGCATCTGGTCGCGGCAATGCAACTTGTCGCGATATCGTGACACTTTTTCTCCTTCGGCCACATCGTTGCAACATGTCGCGATATCGCGACATCTTTTCTCTTTGGCCGCGAGGTTGCAACATGTCACGATATCGTGACACTTTTTCTCCTCTGGCCTCAATGCTGCAACTTGTCGCGATATCGCGACACTTTTTTCCTCTGGCCGTGATGACACAACATGTCACGATTTCGTGACACCTTTTCTCTTGGGCCGCGATGATGCAACATGTCGCGATATCGCGACACATTTTTCTTTGGCCGCGACATTGCAACATGTCGTGATATCGCGACATTTTTTACCTTTTTGCCGAGACAATGCATCACGTCGCGATTTCGCGACATTTTTTCTCCTTAGGCCGCGATGATACTTCTTGTCGCGATATCGCGACACTTTTTCTCTTCTGGCCGCAACATTGCAACATGTCACGATATCGCGACACTTTTTCTCCTTGGGCCGCGACAATTCAACATGTCGCGATATCGCGACACCTTTTCTCTCATAGCCGCGATGGTGCAGCATGTCGCGATATCGCGACACTTTTTTTCCTGTGGCCGCGACAACGTAACATGTCGCGATATCGCGACATATTTTCTTCTTGGGCCTCGACGACACAACTTGTCGCGATATCGCGACACCTTTCCTCCTTTGGCTGCGACGACGCAAATTGTCGCGATATCGCGACACTTCTTCTATTCTAGCAGCGACGTTGCAACATGTTGCGATTTCACGACACTCTCTCTCCTTCGGTCGCGATGATGCATCTTGTCGCGATATCGCGACATCTTTTCCTCCCTTGGTCGCGACGGCTCAACATGTCGCGATATCGCGACACTTCCTCTCCTTCGACCGCGATGCTGCATCTTGTCGCGATATCGCGACATCTTTTCCTCCCTTGGTCGCGACGACACAACATGTCGCAATATCGCGACACCTTTTCCTCCTTGCTTTTTCTATATGCTTGGGACCACGAAAATGCAACATGTCACGATATCGCGACACCTTTCTTCTTGTGGTGTTTGGCTTCTTCTCTGATCTTCAGCTCTTGGGCCTCTTCGGTCGGTTTGAATAACATGTAAAAATTCTTGTACAAGGTTCAGGGACCTTTCAACACCCTTTCAACCAATCAAAAAAAATATTACAACAAATTTAATAATTACAAAACCTTAATCTCTTTAAAATTAAAAAATCTCACAAATAAAACTTAAGTTTTTAATAAAAGATGATCTTAAAACAAAATAACATTTCAAACGTTCCATGTGATGGGTAGTGGACGTCATACGCACCACCGTTGAATCACTACCATAAGATGAATATTTTCCATAAACACAATTAAGGTGAGCAAGATGTGGCGCATCTATAGGACATATGACATTGTGTATAGCTGCATTACATTACAACAGCTGAAAGATTTATTTAGTTTAAAAAAAAAATTAGAAAAAACACATGTTTAAATTTTTTAAAAGAACCTCTGCATAGTTCGTGGAAGTGGTTATGTGAAAAGATAAAAATTTATTTTTTATTTTTTATTTTTTGGTTTTGCATGTTTTTGAGTTTTTATTTAAAAATTTAAGTAGGGAATTAGGATCTCTTATAAACACTTAATCTTGAAAAAAAAATATTGGGTATAAAGGATCAAGATTTCTTATAAAAGTTTGTGGTTTTTAATTCATTTTTTTTTTTAAAGAAGGAAACTATAATGGTAAGTCTTTGAGTTTTTATTTAGGAGATCCAAGTTCAAATCTCGGTACAAGTTCATAAAAACCCGTTTTTAAAATCAAAATTTTTGTCCCGCAAAATATACGGTAGTGGTAAGTCCTTGGGTTTTCATCTAGGAGACCCAGCTTCAAACCTTGCTACAAGGGGACCATGTCCTCTCATGAAAACCTATATTTTTAACTCAAAGTTCTCAAAAATTTTGTCCAAGATATAGTAATGGTAAGTCCTTGGGTTTTGTCTTAGGAAGGATGTCGTAGTGGTAAGTCCTTGGATTTTCATTAGTAAAATCCTCGAAGAATACGGTAGTGATAAGTCCTTGGGTTTTCATCTAAAAGACCCAAGTTCAAATCCTGGTAGAAGGGACCGAATAGAAAGTCCGCGAAGGATACAATAGGGATAGGTTTTTGGGTTTTCATCTAGAAGACCCAAGTTCAATACCCGGTATGTGGGGACTGAGACCTCTCATAAAAACCCGCATTCTTAATTCAAAGTTTTCAAAAAAAATTTCCTAAAAAGGATATCAAAACCCGGTATGAGGGGACCGAGACCTCTCATAAAAACCCACATTCTTAACTCAAAGTTTTCAAAATTTTTGTTCTAAAAAGGATATCATAGTGATAAGTCCTTGGGTTTTGTGTTGGGAATGATGCTCTAGTGGTAAGTCTTTGGGTTTTCATAGTGAAAAGTTTTTGGGTTTTGTCTTAGGAAGGATGTTGTAGTGGTAAGTCCTTGGGTTTTCATAGGAGACCCAAGTTCAAAACGTGGTACCAACATTCCTTATAAAAACCTATGTTTTTAATTCAAAATATTTAAGTATATAAAAACCTATGTTTTTAATTCAAAATATTTTCAAAATATTTAAGTATTTTTAAGTTCGGGAGGAAGAGATACCATAATGGTAAGTCCTTGGGTTTTCATGAGAAGACCCAAGTTCAAACTTTGGTGCGAGGGAATCTAGACCTGCAAGTTTTTTAAGTCTCAATAGTAGTAAGTCCTAAAGTTTTCATTAGGAGACCCAATTTGAAAACTAATAGTGATAAGTCCTTGGATTTTTATTAAGAGACCCAAGTTCAAATCTCGTAGGGGTAAGTACTTGGATTTTCATCAAGAGACCCAAATTCAAATCTCGCAATGGTAATGGTAAGTCCTTGGGTTTTCACGAGGAGACCTAAGTTCAAACCTTAGAACGGAGAGATCCCAAGTTTTTTAACTGTGAAGAAAAAAACCATAATAATAAGTCTTTAGACTGGAACCGTAAAATTTAACAATTTAGTTTAAAGTGCAAGATTTGAAAAAAACAAAAACACATTTACAGTGTTCCGTGGGATTCGAACAGTGCGAGATTTAAAAAAAAAAACACATTTACAGTGTTCCGTGGGATTCGAACAAATGGGTGTTTTTGGAGACGTGATAGATATTTCTAGTAGAACATTCCCTATGTATCCTTTGACAAAGGTGTGCTATAGATATTATCATTTAAATTATTATGTAAATTATTTTAATTTAAAAATATATTGAAAGGGTTTACATTATGATGGTGTTACAACCTGTTCCATTTAATGTTGCAAAATATTTTTTTATTATTTTATACTTATTACTAATATATATATTCAATAGTATTTTTAATTGGGTTATATTTACCATTTTCAAAGAAGATTTAGGTTTGAATGTTGTTAAATGATATATAATTGTAATATCATTGTGTGATCATGATGTAATAAAAGTAAATCTCATTTCAATCCTTTATATATATAAGTTATCATTTAAATTAATATGTGGATTATTTCATCTCTTTCAAGTTAAAAGATACAAAAATAAAACTTTATTTATTTAAAATAATGTTGAAAGGGGGATATTGTGTGGTCATGATGATGTAATAAGGATAAGTCCCATTTCAATCCTCTATATATAAAAGTTATCATTTAAATTAATAGGTGGACTATTTCATCCTTTCAAAAGATATAAAATAAAACTTTATTTATTTTTCAATAATGTTAAAAGGAGCATAGGAGCAGTGTGCGGTCATGACTTAATAAAGATAAGTCCCATTTCAATCCTTTATATATAAAAGTTATCATTTAAATTAATATCTGGACTATTTCATCCTTTCCAAGTTAAAAGATATAAACTACAACTTTTTTTTTAAATAATGTTTAAAAGGGACATTGTGTGGTTAAGTCCCATTTCAATCCTTTATATATAAAAGTTGTCATTTATTAAATTAATATGTGGACTATTTCATCCCTTCCAAGTTAAAAAAATATAAAATAAAACTTTATTTTTTAAATAATGTTAAAAAAAGTTTATAATATTGCATGATCACCACATATTAATATTATAATAAATTTAACAATTACGAATTTTCAAGAAACATAAATTCTTACACATTTTAAGAGCCATAGATTCTTTCAAACCTCTGAAATCTAACAAATAAAATTTTAATTTTTTAATAAAAAACAATTTTTATTTTATTCTTCTTAAAACAAAATAACATTTCAAAGGTTCCATGTGATGGGTAGTGAATGGCAGCACTACCGTTGCATCACTACCATAAAATGAGTATTTTCCATAAACACAATTAAGATGAGCAAGATGTGGCGCATCTATAGGACATATGGCATTGTGTATAGCTGGACTAAATTACAACAGCTAAAAGATTTATTTAATTAAAAAAACACATGTTTAAATTTTTTTAAAAGAACCTCTACATAAGATTAAAAAAAAATTAGTTTATGTGTTCATTTCATGTTTTTGTATTTATTTAAAAATTTAAGTGGAAGTTCAAATTTTTATTTAAAATATTTAAGTTTATATTTAGGATATGAGGGGTTTTATTTTTTTTAATTTAATTTTTTTTGAAGAATATTATAGTGGTAAGTCTTTGAATTTTTATTTAGGAAATTTAAGTTGAAACTCTGATATAAGTGATTGGATCCTTCATAAAAGAATGGATATGGTAGTGATAAATCCTTAGATTGACTTACGTTCAAACCTTGCTATGAGGAAAGGACCCTCAAGTTCTTTTAAGTATAGAAAAAAATACCATAATAATAAATCCTTAATTTTTTATTAAAAAAACTAAGTTTAAAATTTGCAACCAAAAAAGCAAACACACATTTACAGTATTCGATGGGATTCGAACAAATGGGTGATTTTTGGAGACGTGATAGAAATTTTTAGTAGAACATTTCTTATGTATCCTTTGACAAAGGTGTGATCCATCTCGTTTTACTGATTACGCAATTAGGATGTTGAATTCTCCCCGCAAAAAATAAACTCCGTTATCCGCTCACAGAAACAATGTGCGCAGAAGGGACCACGAAAATGAGTGGATGACCAAATACCTTATCTTCATATCGCTTGACACTAACAACTACAAGAACGAGTACCAACTACTCAGGATATGGATGGAAGAAAGTGCATACAAGATGTCTAGTTTCAAATTTATCGGTAAGCCTAGCAAGACGATACATGATTTTAAATTGAACAAGGAATGTACCAAGTGCATATGTTGATAGTTTCTATCTCAAATTGTTGTTGCAGATACAAAAAGGTAAGTATTAATGCCAAGCTAAGTCAATAAATCAAGTCTTAGAATGCTCTTTATGGTACCTCAGTCCACATGAAATTTAGTTTGGCTCTTCCTTTTCTTACTTAATTTAAGTGCCATGATGGTTGTTACAGATCCAAAAAGGCAAGTATTAGTGCCAAGCTAAGTCAATGAATCAAGTCTCAGAATGCTCTTTGTGGTACCTCAGTCCACATAAAATTTGGTTTGGATATTCCTTTTCTCACTTAATTTAAGTGCCATGATGGTTGTTGCAGATCCAAAAAATCAAGTATTAGTGCCAAGCTAAGTCAATGAATCAAGTCTCAGAATGCTCTTTGTGGTACCTTAGTCCACATGAACTTTGTTTTGAATCTTCTTTTTCTCACTTAATTTAAGTTCCATGATGGTTGTTGCCGATCCAAAAAGGTAAGTATTAGTGCCAATCTAAGTCAATGAATCAAGTGTTAGAATGCTCTTTGTGGTACCTCAGGCCACATGAACTTTGGTTTGGATCTTCCTTTTCTCACTTAATTTAAGTTCCATGATGGTTGTTGTAGATACAAAAAGGTAAGTATTAGTGCCAAGCTAAATCAATGAGTCAAGTGTTAGAATGCTCTTTGTGGTACCTCAGTCCACATGAAATTTGGTTTGGCTCTTCCTTTTCTCACTTAATTTAAGTGCCATGCGATGTGGGATAAGCCTATCACAAACCAATTATAAAAATTAGTTAAACCTAAGAATATACAAATCTCTATGAAGGTTATTTGTGCAGGCCAGTCTCAAATTGTCTAATTTTTTTAACATGAACTCCTTCCTTACTGATAATGCAACCTGCACATTTGATTTTTTCATACCAAAAAAACACTTTTCCAAGTTGGTATCCAATTAGTGTTTACATAGGGTGTCAAGAAATTTCTCAACATGCTCCATTTGTTCCTCTCATGTTTTTTTGAAGAGTAAAGACACATGTTGAGTAGGTAGACAAGCTACAAATGATTTAGTCAACAGTAGCAAAACTTCTATCATTCAAAATACATTTGGTTAGGCCCTACAACTCAAAAGACTTGGATGTAAATCTTGTCTTCCACCAGCCTAACTTGAGGTTGATCTTAGTGAAATAGTTGACATCTCTAAGTTGATTCAACAAGTAATAGGGTACCTATTTTTCAAAATTATTTTATTCAAAATTTTATATTCAATCAAAATCCTGTAAGGTGATGCACTCAACCGTATGTATCTCTTTTGTCTCAACTCTTCAGTACGGTGCTTGATATCACCATTCCAAAATATAAAATTGGTACAAAGGGCCATCTGACAAAGAGGTCCAAGCAACTACATCTATCAAGTGCTTCACCTAACAATGCAACAATACCAACTCAAATGTTGCAAATATATCCTTGTCTTCCACTACTGGTTGATCAACCCACCTTTGTTGCATCACTAAAGAACATAGAGTTGCAATGGTATTTCCATATTTATGTAATTTGATCATCAAAAACATCAACCTTCTTGGTAGCATGATCTGCCTCTATTATCCCTATGAAATTGATCTCACAAAGTGAGGACTCTACTTTGACACCTTGACTAGTAGACACCATGGCACTACCACATATTGGGCCGCTCAAGGAGGATCTCTATCTTTGAATTATTTTATTACATATGAAAGTCTAGCATGCTAGTCGAACCATATATATTTATCTTGATTCAACCAATCAAACACATAAGGTATATAATGGAATATCATTGGCAAGTTTTAGCCTATTGAAATTAAGATTCTTTTGACTAACACTATCTACAAACTGTAAAGAATTTCCAACACCCAAGGATTTGTATGATTGTTTATCATGGTCTTTTATACATGCATACATTGTTTATTATCGTGTCCCATAGGATAGTATGCATGTGGTCATCTATCAAGTGTAAAAGTATTTATAACATGGTATGCCTAGGACCACATTGGTTGTATGCACTCCAATAAGAGCAAAATGGTGCATTGTGACTTCATACAAACTCTGATGCTTCTATGGAAAATTTTGTCCCTTGGATCTAGTTTAAAATTGTGTCCCTCTTTGTTCCAATGGAAAATTACCTTGTCCATGAAATGACAATGAGAAATAAAAGATGCCTTCATATCAATGATGCCTCAACTAAAATAGCAAACCATTGTTGAGTGCTATGTTGTTTTAGTTGACGCATATTTCATATATATATATTTAGGTGAGATCCTAAGAGGGTGGTTTTAAAATGCCCTATTAGACCTAAAACGATGGTTTTAAATTATTTTTTCCCCGTTGGTACATCCAGTGGTATGGCTTTGGGTTCTCATTATATAAGTTATTAATATGTAAAATTTCAAATTTTCATTTAAATTAATATATGGTGTGCCAGGATTCGTATCGTAATCGTTGATCTGGCACGCACTCAAAGGATTTAGATCAGACTACTACCTTTGTAAATAGGTTGCCCCGAGGTTTGAACTTGGGTGTCTTCTTGGTAAGTGCCTGGCCATACAAGCACTTACCAATCCACCTAGTCCTCATGGGCTAATACATAATTATCAAACAATTGCAATATCATTGTGTGACCATGATGTAATAGAGATAAATCCTATTTCAATCCTCTTGTGTGGACTGTTTCATCCCTTTCAAGTTAAAATATATAAAACAAAACTTTAATTTTAAAAAAATGCCATTGAAAGGGACTTACAATATGATAGTATTACAACCTTTGCCATTTGATGTTCCAAAATATTTTTTTATTATTTTATATTTAATTATATTTATTTACTATTATATATATATATATATATATATATATATATATATATATATATATATATATATAGTGTTTTCAATTGGGTTATATTAAATTTGAATGTTGTCAAATGATACATACATAATTGTCAAACAGTTGTAATATCATTATATGATCATTGATGTAATAAAGATAATTGTCAAACAATTATAATATCATGATGTAATAAGGATAAGTCTCATTTCAATCCTCTATATATAAAAGTTATCATTTAAATTATTATGTGGTCTGTTTCATCATTTCCAAGTTAAAAGATATAAAATAAAACTTTATTTTTTTTAAAATGATATTGAAAGGGTCTTACGGTATGATAATATTACAAAATAACATTTCAAAGGTTCCATGTGATGGGTAGTGGACGGCATAAGCACCACCGTTGAATCACTACCATAAGATGAGTATTTTCCATAAACACAATTATGATGAGCAAGATGTGGCGCATCTATAGGACATATGGCATTGTGTATAGCTGCATTACATTACAACAGCCGAAAGATTTATTTAGTTAAAAAAAATAATTATAGAAAAGCACATGTTTAAATTTTTTAAAAGAACCTCTACATGGTTCGTGGAAGTGGTGATAAAAATTTATTTTTGGTGGTTTCTTAATATTTTTCGGTTTTTATTTAAAAGATCTCCTATAAACACCAAATCTTAAAAAAATAGTTAGTACAAAGGGGACCAGGATCTCTTATAAAAATTTGTGTTTTTTAATTCAATTTTTTTTTTTTCAAGAAGGAAATCATTATGGTAAGTCTTTGAGATTTTATTTAGGAGATCCAAGTTTAAATCTCGGTGCAAGATATTGGATCCTTCATAAAAACCCACCTTTAAAATCAAAATTTTGTCTCGTAAAATATATGGTAGTGGTAAGTCCTTGGATTTTCATTAGTAAAGTCCTCGAAGGATACGGTAGTGATAAGTCCTTGGGTTTTTATCTAAAAGACCCAAGTTCAAACCGTGGTAGAAGGGACCGAATAGAAAATCTTCGAAGGATACAGTAGTGATAAGTCCTTGGGTTTTCATCTAGAAGATCCAAATTCAAAACCCGGTATTAGGAGACCGAGACCTCTCATAAATGTTGAAAAAATTAAACCAAATCACACGCCCGCAAGCACTTCGCCGCGAAGCAAAATTAACACGCCCCTTAAAATCACTTCGCCGCGAAGCACAAATCATTTGCCTCCTGAAAGTGCTTCGCTGCGAAGCAGCAAACATTTGCCCCCGAAAATGCTTCGCCGCGAAGCAACATCATTCCGGCACTTCGCACTTCAAATTGCCGAAGCGGAAATCAGGCACGGGAATCGGGGCATTAATTTTCCAAGCGTGCGAGTAGTTGGGGTTGCTCGGCGATTGGTTGAAAACTCCCTTCGGCATTTATTTTTTGTCAGCCGGTTGGTGAATTTATCCCGCCTTTTGTCCTCATCCCTCGTCTATAAATACCGGGCCATTTGTCATTTTGTGTAGTTGGAGGATAGAGGTCGGAGGAGAGCAGCAGAGAGGAATAGCGAGCACAGAGCAGCCGCAGAGCTAGGGTTTCGACCAGCAGAGTAGCAGAAGAGTGAAACCAGCAGCCCCCAACCGCCGGAGAGTGGAGCAGCAGTCTCCAAGGAAAATTTGTGTGTTTATCCTGCAGATTTTTATCTTGCAGAAGTTTGTAACCGCTTCAGAAGGAAGCTTTGTAAATCCGGCATTATTTTAATATATAAAATATTTATTCTGCAAATTTGGGTCTCTGTGTATTTGTTCTCTGTCTCGAAGTATTGTTTAATCCGTAGACAAACTTCAGTGAGGGTTTGCCCCGAAGTGGCAAAACACCCGTTCGATCCAGAAGGGAAACTTGTTTATTTGTGCCGAAGAAGCATTTCGGGACTTTGTCTCCCCGAAGTGGGACCCTGGAGCCACTTCGCCGAAGCTGCCAAATTGCCGAAAACTGCCGTGCTTCGCAGCTTTCCTGTCCGAAGCAGTCACTTTGGCTTGAAAATTCCCGAAGTGATTTTACTTCGAAAGCAAACTGTGCGAAGCAGCTGCTTCGCTTGGAAATTTCTCGAAGCAGTTTTACTTCGGCATTTTATCCCCGAAGTGCTTACTTCGGGAGTATTTTCTTCGAAGCTCCTCCCTCGCTGACAACATCTGCGAAGCGTCTTTTTTGTGACATGATTTAGATTTTAATTTTAATTTTTAATTCCTTCAAATTGGTATCAGAGCTTGTTGTGTCGTGACGCGGAGATAGAAGCATGGCTTCCAAAACAATTCCCTGTAGTTGCAGATCCCGTGATTTAACGACAAGAACTACGATTACTGGAGCATCCAAATGAAGATTTTCTTTGGGTCTCAAGATTTGTGGGACTTCGTCGAGAATGGTTACCCGAAACCGGCAGATGCAGCAGCACTGGCCGCCCTCTCCCAAGCTGACAAAGATCTTCTGAAGGAGAACCGAAAGAAAGACCAAAAGGCCCTGTTCTATATCATGCAAGCGGTTGAGGAGACCATCTTCCCACGGATTGCATCAGCCACCAAGGCCAAGCAGGCCTGGGAAATTTTGGCCAGCTCATACCAGGGCACCAACAAAGTGAAGTTGGTAAAACTACAGATGCTCAGGAGGGAGTTCGAGAACCTGCAGATGAGTGAGTCCGAGTCGATGAGCGACTTCTTCACCCGGACGACAGATGTCATCAACCAGATGCGGTTGAATGGTGAAATTGTGCAGAATCAAAGGATCGTGGAGAAAATTCTATGGAGTCTGCCAACAAAGTTTGACTTTGTGGTAATTGCAATAGAGGAGTCAAGGGATTTGACAACCCTCTCAATGGATGAACTCATGGGTTCTCTGCAGACACATGAGCAGAGGCTGAGCCGCTCAACTCAGTCCTCTTTGGAGCAAGCTTTCAAGGCGCAAGTCTCAGTCCGAGACAACGACAGACAAGACTCCCACCATGGCGCCTCTAGTTCTCAAGGTGGAAGAGGCAGAAGCAGGCGTGGGAGAAGTAACAAGCAAGGAGGGAGATCAAACCCTAACGACAGTGAGACCAACTGCAACTTTCATCAGCAAGGAGGAAGAGGCACTGGCAAAAATCAGCAAAGTGGATCTTATCAGAAGAAAGATAAATCCAAGGTCCAATGCTATTACTGCAAAAAGTTTGGCCATTACATCTCACAGTGCAGAAAGAGGATGGCGAACGAGAATCAACAGCAAGCCCATTATACGGATGAAGCCAGAAATGCGGCAGGAGGAAATATGCTGCTGACTTGCAGTGTTGAGGAGGAGAGCAAGAAAAATATTTGGTATCTTGACAATGGGTGCAACAACCACATGACTGGGAACAGAGAGATGTTCTCACAACTGGATGAAACAGTCCAATCCGAAGTCAATATGGGGAACAACAACAAGGTTCCCATGATGGGGAAAGGAAAAATCCTCATCCGCACCCGACACGGTGAAAGAAAACAAATTTGTGATGTTTATTATGTGCCTGGGTTGAAACACAACCTGCTAAGTGTTGGACAACTTGTGCAGAAGGGGCACACTGTTCAGTTCAAAGATGGTGTCTGTACCATCAGAGACAAAGTGCATGGACAAATCGCAACCGTGTCCATGACAAAAAACAAAATGTTTTCACTGTAGATTCAGAATGAATCATTAATGTCTCTAAGTGCAGTTGTGAAGGATGCTACCTGGTTGTGGCATCTCAGATTCGGTCACTTGAGTTTCAGTGGCCTGAATTTGTTGCACAAGAAGCAGATGGTGAAGGGTTTACCCCTTATTGAGCAACCGAACCAAGTTTGTGAAGGTTGCCTGGTCGGTAAGCACAAGGATGCATTCCCTGTAGGACAGTCTTGGAGAGCATCACAACCATTGGAGCTGGTGCACTCAGACATTTGCGGTCCCATGCAGACCAGCTCATATGCCGACAACAAATACTTCTTGACTTTCATTGATGACTTTAGCCGGAAGACATGGGTTTATCCCATTAAGCTGAAGTCAGAGGCATTTGCGAAGTTTAAGGAGTTCAAGGCTCTAGTTGAGAAACAGAGCGGGTATCAAGTGAAGACTCTCAGAACTGATGGAGGAGGAGAATACATCTCCAACGAATTCCACAACTTCTGCAAGCAGCATGGAATTCGAAGGCAGTTCACTGCCAGATACACACCGCAGCAGAATGGTGTAGCTGAGAGGAAGAACAGAACTATCATGGAGATGGCACGGAGCATGTTGAAGGCAAAAAGTCTGCCACATGAGTTCTAGGCAGAAGCTATGTCATGTGCAGTTTATCTGCTGAACCGATGTCCCACCAAGAGTGTGAAGGACAAAATTCCAGAGGAAGCCTGGAGCAATCTGAAGCCAAGTGTGGCTCATTTGCGAGTTTTTGGGTGCATTGCATATGCACATGTTCCAGATGAGAAAAGGCAGAAGCTGGATGACAAAGCTGAAAAATGCATTTTCACGGGGTACAACGAACAAGCAAAGGCATACAGGTTGTACAATCCGGTGACGAAGAAACTTGTCATCAGCCGAGATGTGAAGTTCTTGGAGGATGAAGCCTGGAACTGGAAGTCAAAGACTGGTCAGCCTGAACCAACAATTATTGAACCTGTAAACTTGGAGGAAGATAGTGTGCAGCCACCTGTACCTTCAAGCAGCAATAGTGGTGCCAGCAATAGCACAACCTCATCATCCCGGTCACCTCCACTTGCAAGCAGAATTCAAAACTTGAGGACACCTGCGAAGACTCGGAGCTTGCAAGACATTTATGAGGTAACCCGTAATCAGTCAGATGAAGAATATTCTGACTTTGCTTTATTTACTGAGTGTGATCCAGTGGAGTTTGAAGAGGCAAGTCAAAATCGCAAATGGGTGAATGCGATGGATGAGGAGATAGCAACCATTGAAAAGAATGAGACATGGCAGCTGACAGATCTTCCAACAGGAAAGAAGACCATTGGGGTCAAGTGGGTGTATAAAACGAAGTTCAATGCCCAAGGAGAAGTTGACAGGCATAAAGCCAGATTAGTGGCGAAAGGCTACAAGCAGAAGTCAGGAGTTGACTATCATGAGGTGTATGCACCTGTAGCCCGACTTGACACAGTCAGAATGATTCTGGCACTGGCAGCTCAAAAGGGATGGAGTGTGTACCAGATGGATGTCAAGTCTGCCTTCCTGAACGGAGTGTTGGAAGAAGAGGTCTACATAGACCAGCCACCCGGATATGAAATACAAGGGCAAGAAGACAAGGTCCTAAAGCTGAAGAAGGCCCTGTATGGGCTGAAGCAAGCACCCCGGGCATGGTACAGCCGGATTGATGGCTATTTTTAGGAGAATGGGTTTCAAAAATGCCCATATGAGCACACCCTATATCTGAAGACAAACGCAGAGGGTGAGATGATAATCGTCTGCTTGTACGTGGATGATCTGATATATACTGGCAATAGCAACAACCTATTTGAGGAGTTCAGAATAGCCATGAAGATCGAGTTTGAAATGACAGACATGGGGCTGATGAAATTCTTTCTTGGCATTGAAGTTGACCAATCAGCAGATGGCATCTTCATTTCTCAGGGCAAGTATGCAAAGGATGTCCTGAAGCATTTTAAGATGGAGGACAACAAACCTGCCATCACCCCGGTAGCCACTGGCTTGAAGTTGAGCAAGACTGACAACAGCAGAAGCGTTGATCCAACTCTCTATAAAAGGTTAGTTGGAAGCCTGATGTACTTGACCGCAACTAGGCCAGATTTGATGTTTGCCATGAGTTTAATCAGTCGGTTTATGGAGTCACCCAAAGACACTCACTGGCAAGCAGGCAAGAGAATTCTTGCGATATGTCAATGGCACGAGGAACCACGGACTTCACTATGCCAGACAAGACCAGCTTGAGTTGATTGGCTACACTGATAGCGATTGGGCTGGTAGCATAGATGACCGGAAGAGCACTTCTGGATATGCCTTCCATTTTGGATCCGGAGTTGTCTCTTGGTCCTCGAAGAAGCAGCCAATTGTTGCTTTATCTACAACAGAGGCAGAGTATGTTGTTGCCACCTCAGCCGCCTGCTAGTCTGGTTGAGAAGAGTTCTGAGTGAACTACATCATCCGTCGAAAGCAGCAACAACAATATTTTGTGACAATAACTCTGCCATCGCGCTCTCGAAGGACCCAGTCTTCCACGGCCGGACGAAGCACATAGATATCCGGTATCATTTCATCAGAGAGCTGGTGAAATTCGATGAAGTACAGTTGCAGTTTTGCAGGTCCAAGGAGCAGTTAGCTGACATCTTCACAAAACCCTTGAAGGAGGAGGACTTCGCCAGACTGCGAGAAATGTTGGGCGTCAGAGAACTCGTGAAATTTGGTTTAAAGGAGGGTGTTGGAAAATTATTAAACCAACTCTCACGCCCGCAAGCGCTTCGCCGCGAAGCACTTATAATTTGCCTTCGAAAGGTGCTTCGCCATGAAGCAAAATTAACACGCCCCTTAAAATCACTTCGCCGCGAAGCACAAATCATTTGCCTCTTGAAAGTGCTTCGCCGCGAAGCACAAACATTTGCCCCGAAAATGCTTCGTCGTGAAGCAACATCATTCCGACACTTCGCACTTCAAATTGCCGAAGCGAAAATCAGGCACGGGAATCGGGGCATTAATTTTCCAAGCGTGCGAGTAGTTGGGGTTGCTCGACGATTGGTTGAAAACCCTCTTCGGCATTTAATTTTTGTCAGTCGGTTGGTGAATTTATCCCGCCTTTTGTCCTCATCTCCCGTCTATAAATACCGGGCCATTTGTCATTTTGTAGTAGTTGGAGGATAGAGGTCGGAGGAGAGCAACAGAGAGGAATAGAGAGCATAGAGCAGCCGCAGTAGCTAGGGTTTCGACCAGCAGAGTCGTAGAAGAGTGAAAGCAGCAGCCGCCAACCGTCGGAGAGTGGAGCAGCAGTCTCCAAGTAAATTTGTGTGTTTATCCTGCAGATTTTTATCTTGCAGAAGTTTGTAATCGCTTCAAAAGGAAGCTTTGTAAATCCGGCATTATTTCAATATATAAAATATTTATTCTGAAAATTTGGGGTCTCTGTGTATTTGTTCTCTGTCTCGAAGTATTGTTAAATCCGTAGACAAACTTCAGTGAGGGTTTGCCCCGAAGTGGTAAAACACCCGTTCGATCCAGAAGGGAAACTTGTTTATTTGTGCCGAAGAAGCATTTCGGGACTTTGTCTCCTCGAAGTGGGACCCTGGAGCCACTTCGCCGAAGCTGCCAAGTTGCCGAGAACTGCCGTGCTTCGCAGCTTTCCTGTCCGAAGCAGTCACTTCGGCTTGAAAATTCCCGAAGTGATTTTACTTCGGAAGAAAACTGTGCGAAGCAGTTGCTTCGCTTGGAAATTTCCCGAAGCAGTTTTACTTCGGCATTTTATCCCCCGAAGTGCTTACTTCGGGAGTATTTTCTCCGAAGCTCCTCCCTCGCTCAACTCCTTTGCGAAGCGTCTTTTTCGTGACGCGATTTATATTTTAATTTTAATTTTTCTTTCTTTCAATAAAAACCCGCATTCTTAACTCAAAGTTTTCAAAAAAAAATCCTAAAAAGATATCATAGTCAAAAGTCCTTGAATTTTGTCTTAGGAATGATGCTCTAATGGTAAGTCTTTTGGTTTTCATTAGTGAAAAGTTTTTGGGTTTTGTTTTAGAAAGGATGTTGTAGTGGTAAGGGGTTTTCATTAGAAGACCCAAGTTCAGGATTGAGACCTGCAAGTTTTTTTTTTGGTAAGTAGTGTTTGTATTTACAGTGGGTTTTAACAAGGATCCCAAAACCTGATTACATAAGCAATGGGTCTAGGGCATCAATCCCTTGAAACTGAACACCAAAATGCAAATCCCGCCCAGCGGTAACAATAAGCATGAAACAATCCCTCTCACCGGGAAACAAACAAATAAGAAAGAAAGTAGTTTTGGAGATCCCGCCAACGAGGAGTAGCCAAAAACCACCATCAAGAAGATCCCGCCCAGCAGGAAGCAAAGAAAAACCGTTACAATAAAATCCCGCCTCGCGGGAAGCAGTAAAAACCACCACAAACAGTCTCGCCTAACGGGAAGTAGCAGGGAAATCCCGCCATCCGGGAAACCAGCAGAAAAGAAAGGATCCCGCCTCGCGGGAAAACCGACGGATTTGGTAGATCCCGCCCTGAGGAGAAACCATCCCGCCCACCGGAAAACATTTCGTTCAGCGAGAGCCATCCCGCAGAAGTCGACAGCCAGCACAGAGAGAATCCAACCCATCGGGAAGCGACCAGAGAGCTGCACCACGATGAACCCGCCCCGGGAAAAAAGAAGAGGATCCCATCCCGACAAAACAAAAAGAAACAACAGGTTAAGGGACCAGGGATCTAGGGACTAGGAATCTCGAGCGGGAAGAGGAACCAGTCACAGGGATGGGATCCTTAGGAACCAAAACAGTGGGAAGCTGTCCAAACCCTAAACCATCACCTCCACCGCACCGAGAAACACAGGGGACCAGATCCACGCGAATAACCTGCAAAAAACCCAGGGGGAAGCCTGAGGGAAAAAGGGAAGGGATCCCCAACCAAATAGGGATCCCTGGGAAGCACCAGTCCGAAAAAACAACCAAGGAAACCCTAGCCGGCTAGGAGGGGCGCAGATAGTGGAGAAGGATCTCCCTCAAGAAGATCATCTGCAAACAACCACTCCCCGGGAGGGATGACCTGGGTTGAGCCAGGGACTGGGCAGGAACCAGGAGCCATGGGAGGGGGAGTAGGGGAGGGACCAGAGCCCTCCCCTCTCTACCGACCTAAAAAAATAGAGACCTGCAAGTTTTTTAAGTCTCAGTAGTTGTAAGTCTTTAAGTTTTCATCAAGAGACCCAATTTCAAAACTTATAGTGACCCAAATTCAAATCTCGCAAGTCTTTGGATTTTTATCAAGAGACCCAAATTCAAATCTCCTAGTGGTAGTGGTAAGTCCTTGGGTTTTCATAAGGAAACCTAAGTTCAAACCTTGATACGAGGAGATCACAACCCTCAAGTTTTTAAAGTGTAAAAAAAAATATCATAATAATAAAATTTTAACAATTCAGTTTGAAGTGCGAGAATTTATTTAAAAAAAAAAAAACAATGTTCCGTGGGATTCGAGCAAATGGGTGTTTTTTTTGGGAGACGTGATAGATATTTCTAGTAAAACATTCCCTATGTATCCTTTGACAAAGGTGTGCTATAGATATTATCATTTAAATTATTATGTGGATTATTTTAATTTAAAAAATGATATTGAAAGGGGTTTACATTATGGTGGTATTACAACCTGCTCCATTTAATGTTGGAAAATAATTTTTGTTTTATTTTATATTTATTTACTATTATATATATTAAATATTATTTTCAGTTGGATTATATTTCTTATTTTTAAAGAGAAGATTTAGGTTTGAATGTTGTCAAATGATATATAATTGTCAAATAATTGTAATATCATTGTGTGGTAATAAGGATAAGTCCCATTTCAATCTTTTATATATAAAAGTTATCATTTAAATTAATATCTGGACTATTTCATCTCTTCGAGTTAAAAGATACAAAAATAAAACTTTATTTTTTTAAATAATGTTGAAAGAGGGGCATTGTGTGGTCATGTAATAAAGATAAGTCCCATTTCAATCTTCTATATAAAAATTATCATTTAAATTAATATGTGGACTATTTCATCCCTTCCAAGTAAAAAGATATAAAATAAAACTTTATTTTTTTTCTAATAATGTTGAAAGGGACATTGTGTGGTCATGATGAGGATAAGTTCCATTTAAATCCTTTATATATAAAAGTTATCATTTAAATTAATATGTGAACTATTTCATCCCTTCCAAGTTAAAAGATATAAAATAATTTTTTTTTTTTTAAATAATGTTGAAAAGGGGTATTGTGTGGTCATTATGTAATAAGGATAAGTCCCATTTTAATCCTATATATATAAAAGTTATCATTTAAATTAATATGTGGACTATTTCATCCCTTCCAAATTAAAAAATATAAAATAAAACATTATTTTTTTAAAATAATGTTAAAAGGAATTTATAATATTACATTATCACCCCATATTAATATTATAATAAGTTTAACAATTATACATTTTCAAGAAATATACGTTCTCACACATTTAATAACCATAGTTTCTTCTTAATGGCATGACCAAAGTTTTTAATAAAAAATATTTTTTATTTTATTCTCCTTAGAAAAAAATGAATTCAAAGGTTCCATGTGATGGGTAGTGAATGGCATACGCACTACCGTTGAATCACTACCATAAGATGAGTATTTTCCATCAACACAATTAAGGTAAGCAAGATGTGTCGCATCTATAGGACATATGTCATTGTGTATAGCTGCACTAAATTACAACAGCTAAAAGATTTATTTAGTTAAAAATTAAATAATTAAAAAAACACATGTTTAAATTTTTTAAAAGAATCTTTACATAAGATAAAAAAAATTAGATAAATTTTTTTTGTTTTTATTTAAAAATTTAAGTGGAAGTTCAAATTTTTTATTTAAAAGATTTAAGTTTAAATTTAGAATATGAGGGGTTTTATATTTTCTAATTTAATTTTTTTTTTTGAAAAATATTATAGTGGTAAGTCTTTGAATTTTTATTTAGGAAATCTAAGTTGAAACTCTGATATAAGTGACCGGATCCTTCATAAAAGAACGGATATGGTAATGATAAATCTTTAAATTGACTTACGTTCAAACCTTGCTATGAGAAAACTAGGACCCTCAAGTTCTTTAAGTATAAAAAAAAATACCATAATAATAAGTCTTTAAATTTTTATTAAAAAAACTAAGTTTAAAATTTGCAACCAAAGCAAACACACATTTACAGTATTCGATGGGATTCGAACAAATGGGTGATTTTTTTGGAGACGTGATAGAAATTTCTAGTAGAACATTCCTTATGTATACTTTGACAAAGGTGTGCTCTTTACTTGCTCCATCTCGTCTTACTGATTACGCAATTAGGATGTTGAATTCTCCCCGCAAAAAATAAACTCCGTTATCCGCTCACAGAAACAATGTGCGCAGAAGGGACCACGGAAATGAGTGGATGACCAAATACCTTATCTTCACATCGCTTGACACTAACAACTACAGGAACGAGTACCAACTGCTCGGGATATGGATGGAAGAAAGTTCATACAAGATGTCCAGTTTCAAATTTTTCGGTAAGCCTAGCAAGACGATACATGATTTTTAAAAGAAAAAAACATTTTGTGTGATTTGAATTTGGACTTTTTAAAGATTTTCCATGAAAAAATCTAGATATATTAGTTCGACGTCCCGTGATAGTTGAAAATACCCATTGCAATGTTTGTTTGTTTTTTTTTCAACGAGATGTGAATGAGATATCTTAGAATAATGCATGAACCAGTAAAAAAAATAATTTGCATGTGGCCGGAATAAGTGGATCAGCAGACGCCAACAAACTTACGGCATCACTTTCGACCGTATGTGATTTAATGGATTGTCAGCTCTTTGAAAATTTGGTGTACCACTGCCTTGCGTGAGAAGCTTTTGGAAGTGTCCTACACGTTAAATTGTTAATCGTCACAGTGACGTTTTAGCAGTCAAGCTGTACCCAAATGAATCTCCATCAAGTGGGCGGGAAGGTGTGGCTGCCGACAGACCCCAGAGCATCGTCAGTACACTCACATTGTCAGAAGTCATTTCAATAATTGGAGTTTTTATGTTTGGTTATAATTAGAGTTGTTAGTTGTTAAGGGTAGAGGTTAATTTATAGATTGTTTTTACTAAATTTATTCCACCTTGTTATTGTTATTGTAGTGTGCGCACGATATGAACCCTAAGCAACTGACAGTCTTCATCTTAAGTTGGATCAACAGTTAACGGGAGGGATAGGTTTGGTGGTTGCAGTCCCTGTGGTGGTTGTAGCCAACTCTCCTATGTAACCAAAAAAAAGAAAAAGAAATGGACCACCAGATATTCGGGATTCCTACTATCATTGTTAAGCGCACTCAGAGGATTTTGAGACTACTACCTTTGCAAGAGGTTTACCCAAGATTTAAACCTGGATCTTTTTTTGATAAATACCAAAACTAACACTTATCAATCCACTTTACTTTTAAAAATTCCAATAATTGAAATTTGTTTGAAATTTTTCTTGTTTATGTAGTGAAGCACCTACCGCCATGGATGGGCAATCTATCTACCATTACCAAATTTACAGTCGACAGGATCATATGATCTGGCCCATCATTTTCAGCCATATCACGGGGCATTAGGGCATCATTAGCGGACATTATAGGCGTCGATGTCGTCATCATCACTAAATTATTGCAATGGGGCCGAGATACTTGTGAGCCGGGTTGCCAACGCAAAATGATTTGATTGAAGGGAATTGAATTGAATATCCCAGGCTTGGATTTTTGTTCCAGCATCTTATTATCGAATAGGAAGCAACCGTACTCGACCAACTTAGTGCGCATCGTATGCACGTGAAGTCGTCTGCTCGTTGTCCTTAGCGTCGACCATTCTCCCGTCAGAGACGCATAACCGTAGACACTCCGACTTTGCGTAACTAAGTCAAATCTATTTTTTTGGTTAATGGGATAAAGGGATAGCAAGTTTAAAGGTAGAAGTTTTTGTTTTGCTTGTGTGGGACTCCTCATCCCTGTTAACATCCATTTGTTGTATATGTGGGGTAATTAATCCTCTTGCTTTCTAAACAGTTCACTAGTTCACATGATGATGTGGGACTCCTCACCCTTATTATTCATGTGATGATATGGGACTCCTCATCCCTATTAACATCGAGTCGTTACATGTATGTGTGGAGTAGTTGGCCCTCTTGCTTTTTATCCAGTTGCTTCATGTATGTGTGGGGTAGTTGGTCCTTTTGCTTTCTAACCAGTTCATGTGACATGATGTTTCCATATAAATGTGTTTATATTTCCAGCGACATTCTTAGAATTTCATTCCACTTTAGTACCTCTTCTACTTAATGTAGTGTGTGAGTGTGTTAATAATCTCACATTAACCCGTTTGTTAGTAAATGTAGTGTGTGCTTGTGTTAATAATACCACATTGATCCATTTGTGGGATTTAAGTGGTTTATGAGTCTATTACTTGCAAAAATCATTGTCAATGGGATAGTAGGCTTAAAGGCAGAGTCACCAGTTGTTCAAAAAGGAAAGGTAGTTATCAATTTTTCTATGTATAAAAAAAAGGGATGAGGATTAAGAGAGTCAAGTCGTATTGCCTTTGACCGTAGCATCAAATCATGGTGCTACCACTATAACCCCTAGTTATCAATTTTTCTATGTATAAAAAAAAGGGATGAGGATTAAGAGAGTCAAGTCGTATTGCCTTTGACCGTAGCATCAAATCATGGTGCTACCACTATAACCCCTATCTCGTAACGAAGTGAGGGAGACCTTCGATGGCCACTATAACCCCTATCTTGTCTCAGTAAACACGACCTGGAATGAGGAAGATCCCAATGGCTTGGGATTGGTACCGTCATCATCAAATCCCTATCTCACCTCGGTAAACACAACTCGGAGTGAGGGAGACCCCAGTGGTTCGAGATTGATATTGTCATCATCAAACTGGCGAACACTCAAGGACTCAAGTCGCTCTACTACCTTTGCCCTAAATTGGGCATGTCCGCAAGATTTGAACTTAGGTATCCTCCTCGTAGGTGTTCAACTTCTTACCAATCCACCTAGCCTTTGCCGACTAAAATACTTATAGTAACCAATGTAATTTGAACTGGAGTTGAATAAATTCACGTTATGGATCGTAAACCTCAAATGATAACCTCACACCAACTCAACTACTCACTCACCCTTTAATCCTCTTCCAATGAGATAGGAATATCTTGAAATTTGTTTTCACTTTAATAATTTTCTTCTTTTTAAGTGAAATAAGTTTCCTCCGAATCCGGGACTCAGAAATCGAGAACAGTCCCTCAAGGACGAGATGTTCGTGTTATTTCCTCCATTAATGTTGTTGTTATGCCTCCTTGGGCAAGGCAGGGCTCATGTCCATTCCCATGGCGGCGTTAATCCTAAGGAAATTAAGGACTTCTCTGTGTATACAAGCAACAAGGAAGTCTCAAACAAGAGTGAAACGCAATGCAGTCAATACTCAAGCGGCACATGGGTCCATGATGATTCCTATCCTCTCTATAATGCTGTGCAATGCCCTTACATCACTACCCAAGTAAAGTGTAGACCCAACGGTAGACCAGATTCCGATTACGAGAAATGGAGATGGCAACCCTCTGGCTGCACCATTCCCAGGTTAAATTACCCCCTCCATTTACCTCCCCTCGATTTACCCCTCGATTTACCTCCCATCCATTATTTCTTATTCTTCTTATTATCGACCCTCTGGTTTCAGGTTCAATGGCATCCATATGCTGGAGTTGCTGAGGGGAAAGAGACTCATGTTCGTGGGGGACTCCATAAGTCGAAGCCAGTTCGAGTCTATGGCGTGCCTCCTCCAAGCAGTGATTCCCAGCAATAAGAAATCTTCGGTGGATGAATCTTCATCTTATCCCCTTGCAATATTCAAAGCCCTGGTATGTTTCTCCCTGTCTTGTCTATACTCTGTCGTTTAGACCTTTTCTAGAGTGAATCTCAAATTGGCCTTAACCCAGTTTCAAAA